>SSNQ01000496.1:117646-150146 GCA_006942095.1 Nothobranchius kuhntae | reverse complement strand
GTATTCTGAACAGTCTAAACATGTTTTAAAAAGAAACATATGACAAAAGTGGCACCTGCTCAGTAAAACCACCAACAGGGTGAAAAATATTAAAATATTATAGGCAGAGACGGGCTACAACTTCTGGATCCACTTTATATAAATCGTTTTATTGATTATCTTCTTATGAAAGATAACTTTGACGTACATGAGCGACCGGTACTGACTGCTGTCAGCTGTTGTGAGCAGCGCTCTGCTGTCTGAGGGTAGGCCCCGCCCACAACGCCGCGGCTGCTGTGGCTCCCAGTGTTTTCTTTACTGTGGGAAACGGGTAATAATGGCTCTTTGATGGGAACAGGTTGCCGACCCCTGGTCTATGTCTATGCAGGACAATAAAGTTTTGAGGTATTACAATTACTTCTGGGGGCAGAGTTGCAATGACATGCGCACTGCGTTGCCCTAGCGCCAATTTAAAACAGAAAAGGCGGACAGGGACACAGGGCCAACATTACCAGTAATCAAAGATGTACCCGTTACATTTAAATCGGATGTCTGGGCTAATTTCGGTTTTGGGATCCTGGATGTGAAAGAATCACTTAACACAGTATTTGTTTACTATTTTTAAGTTCAGTAATATTCTATCTCAAAGCTGCTCTACCGAAAACATTATTTCTTATATTATTTAAGTAATTATAGGCAGCACACTTTAAACATTATTGCTCACTATACTGAATAGATGAATGTTCTGTTTTTCAGGGATTTCGAAATCAAAAAGAAATTGAAAACGATTCTACTGCTTTTATTAAGTAATGAAAATTTTTGTGTGAAGAATCGTGATGCATTTCAGACTCAAATCGAATCGTTAGGCAGATAATCGGAATCGGATCGAATCGTGAGGCAGGTAGAGATGCATACCACTAGAAGAGAGATGTCATTAATAAATTAATCTGAATCTTCAAATGTGTTTGGGTAAAATAGGGCAGAAACTAAGTGGTTTCTGTATTTAAATCCTTTGGGTGTGACAGTGCTTTAACTATAATGTTAACTTTTTCAACAACCATTTTATACCCTTTTAAAGTACTTTTCAAATATCCAAGACAGAGAGTAAAAATCAAATGCTGATGTAACTGGGAGCCACCTTGGAAAAAATCAACTTGCAGACCTACAGTAACATTCACATATAGTCACATAAAGTCTGGATCATATGTTTAGGTCATGCGTTAGGTAATTGATTTTATAATCTATGTACTAAATTTGATGAGCCTCACACAGCTGAACAAGAACCGTTCAGAACTAAAACTGCCAGTCAGCTGATTAACTGATGGACCAATGCTGTCTTT
This sequence comes from Nothobranchius kuhntae, assembly GCA_006942095.1. NCBI lineage: Eukaryota > Metazoa > Chordata > Actinopteri > Cyprinodontiformes > Nothobranchiidae > Nothobranchius > Nothobranchius kuhntae. The sequence goes on along the minus strand of SSNQ01000496.1, from coordinate 148,827 downwards.
CCATGTAGATCCTCTGACAAGTCAGTCAGCCTTCTCTTTGGTTTTCCTAGGTTGACTTCGATGATGGAAACTGCCCAACCTTCCGCAACCAGATCACAGGAATTTACAACGTCATTCAGGCAGTGAACAACCAGTTCCCCGGTGAGTGTTTGATCTTGATCCTTCAGATACTTTGGTGCAGGAACTTTGCATCAAACAAGAGGATCAAAGTATAAGACATGGTTATTATCATTTCATCTTTATGTTTGTGAAAACAGGTGTTCCACATATATCTCAAGCTCCGGTACTGATGCTGCGACCCCGTGCCTGGAACATGGTGGAGCACAATGTTATGGTAACGTGAAAGGTCTTCTACTTACCTTTAAAAAACTATAACTCTATTTTACATCTTCATGCCCACTTTAAAAAACATGGACAGTGTCTTCTNAATCAATCAAAAACCAGTAGCTCAATGAACAAAAGAACAATTTCTTGAATTTTCCCAAGGCTGGTTTTATTGAACACATGTTTTAACTCCATAACATGACGTTAAGGTTAATAAGATACCTTCAATCACAAAATCTTCAGTTTTACCAAAACTGACTGAAGCAAAAACAAATACATCCCACAACACAATCTACTACATCTAGTATTTTGTACGACCACCGTGATTTTCAAGGACAGCGCCTAGTCTTCTAGGCATGGAATGAACAAGCTGTCGACATATTACAACATCTATCTTTTTCCATTCTTCAAGAAGAACCTCTTCTAGTGCCTGGATACTGGATGGAGAGTGATGCTCTACTTGCTGCTTCAGAATTCCCCACAGGTGTTGAATTGGTTTTAGATCAGGAGACAGACTTGGTCATTAAATCACCTTCACCCTGTTCTTCTTCAGAAATGCAGCCGCAGCTTTAGATGTGTGTTCTGGATCGTTGTCGTGTTGGAAAAGTGCACGACGACCACGTGCACAGAGTGATGGCAGCATCTTCTCCTTCAGTGTAGAGCAGTACATTGTTGAGTTCATGATACCATCAATGAGATGCAGCTCCCAACACCAACAGCACTCCTGCAGCCCCACATGAGGACACCGCCACCACCGTGCTTCACTGTAGGCACCATTCTCTTTGAAATTCACACATTTACAATGCCAAACAGTTTTGAAACCATTAGTTCCAAAAACAGTGATCTTTATCTCATTACTCCAGAGCATAGAGTCCCAGTAGTCTTTATCTCTTTTAGCATGAGCCCTAGCAAATCCTAATAATAATAATAATAATAAATTTTATTTATACAGCACAATTTATACAGGAAATGCAACTCAAAGTGCTTTACAAATTAAGATGACCCCACATACCTACACTCCCTCCCATCCCCAGGAATGTAAAATTTTCAAAACAATACCCCCTCATTACACTCATGCTCTGACACACACACACGCACACACACGGCATAAGAAAGAAAATAAAATACACTGGGCTGAGTTCAGATGAGCCAGAAAAGCTAAGTTAAGGAAACGCCATTAGGGGAGTCATCTGCCCCGACAGCAGCAGAGTCACAGCAGCAGCCGACACAGGGCGCCCAGGGGAGGGAGGGCGAAGCCCTCAAACCCATTTTTGTGGCAGCAAACACCACGTGTGAGGAGAAGTGTCCCACCATCTCCATGATTGCCCCACTTCATACCCAACTGCTGCGTGACACTCAGCACTGGAGAAAATTCATCTCTAGTTGAGGATATTGAGGGAGCCATCCACCAAGACCTTTCTAAGAGATATCAGTCCGTGGAGGAAAATACCTTCTACACATTTCATCAGCTCTTCTTGTCACCCCAAGGAAAGCAAGACACATATTCCAAACTAGCAGCAAAAGCTGCAGCTTTGAAGGATGTTGCAGATGCAGAAGTGCCTCTGGAGCAGCCCAGCGCTGGAGAAACTGACAACGATGATGCGACTGCACCCTACTCCAAAAAAAGGAAGTCTGCTCCTGTTGACCTGCTGGGTCAGACTTTTGAGAACAATGCCACACCAGAAGCATCACCATCATTGGCTGCTGGAGGAGAAGTAAAACAATATAAAGATGCTTCTTCTTTGCCTCTTACAGAGGACCCTCTGTAAGTCACAGAGACCGCACTGTGGCAAAGATTGTAGGCCAGAAGTGTGTGTGTGTGGGGGGGGGGACACAAGCCTTATGGATGCTGCGATAGCATCTGGCAGATGGGACCAGTCCATGGGAGGAGTATGAGGGATGCAGCAGGATGTAGAATGCTCTCCTGAACAGGAAAAGGGGTTGGCATTATTTAGTAAATTTTAAGTAAAGCCTCCTGTGCTTTAACTGGTCCTGGATATAACAGTACAGACTTTTCTGCCTTTCCTTTGTTTCAGGTAGAGGGAAAGGAAGCTCCTGGTCCACTCTTTGACTTTGGACTTCTGATGTTTCACTGTGGGAAAATGCTGTTCCAACACAAGAGTGGCCCGTTTTTCTACCTGTCAAAAGTAAAACACATGAATGTTGACTAAGGAAATGATGCTGAGAACTGATGTTGTTGCTCTGAGTCACTGATCACAAAGTATGTGGAAAAGCATGTTACACCACACACGAGACAATTACAAATCCGTGCATCATTTGTTCTACTTTCAATCCAAAACCAAAAAACAGATTTTTTTTTGTTCTTTGTTTTTGAGTCAGATACAGATGTTTTATTTTTATTTTTATATTTTCATTTTTAGTCTTAGATCAAAAATACGAAATGTAAGAATGGGCCGCAGGACTGAACTTGTTTTAACCTCCTGGGACCCAAACTTGTATTTGGTTTGATTTAAAAGAAAAAACATATCTAGCTATTACAGATTAGTCGACTATAATAAGAGAGAGAGGGAGAGATTGTGTCTGTGTGTGGGAAGTCAAGAGTGTGTGTGTGAGTGGCATGTGTGGGTGTTTCTGAATGAGTGAGCATGATCAAAGAGGCGTAGAGCAATACATTTACATTCAGTTGATTGAGTCAATGATCAAGAATTAATAAACATAAATTTTCCATAACAAAGTCATATAAAGTTTCTATATAATAACAAAAAGGTCTAAGTAGAAGAGAATAACATTTTTAAGTGCAAGGAGCCAATGTCCATGTGTGTGGACACAGGGCCCTAGGAGGTAAAATATTTCACTGATCTGGTTTACGTGAACAGGTGTCGTGCTAGAGTAGTTGTCCCTGACATAATGTGTGTAGCTGCATCAGGAGCACACAGGAAGCACAGATCCAGGTCTGCCTCCATAAGTCTCGTTATTTTATCATCAAGACAACAGGGACAGACAGATGTGTTCTGGCGGGTATTTTTACAGGCAGGTAATTATAAAACACCTGGAGGTGCAGCAGTCAGAGGGCCTGAGAGAGGCCGTTTGTGTTCATAACAGAGAAAATTCTGTGGTAGATTTATGTATCACCAGGTTAAACTCTCACTACATTTCAGTGGTGTGATGTTGTAACCTCTGGTTTGCAGGTGGAGAGTTTCATAGAGGCCAGGTTGTGGAACAGGATCTTTGTCTGGACACAGGAGAAGGTCTCACTGGAAAAATCACATTTTTCTAGTTTTTTATTTTGATCGAGATTATTTATTTTGTTTTTCATACAATCGAAGGAGAATCTTTCCCTTTTTGTTTTTAAAGGTGTGGATCACTAATTTAATCAGAACATCAGCCGTGGTCTCTAGTAAGAATGTGAGTTGTACTCTGGGTAAACACGCTCCGGTGCACCTGTTTCAGAAACTAGAAGTGAGTGAGATCAGAGCTGAGCTTCAGACAACAGGACGTGGACTCTTATTTCCTGATATGTGGACATCTCTCCTCTGATTGCTAACAGCAACATGACTCTACCACAGACTCTGTCTGCTCTGCAACGTTGATGTTTTATCTCCACAAATAACACAAGGCTAAAGGGGTTCTGCTGTGTGATGGAGTTGCTAATGCTAATGGTTAGCTTCTACTAGCTGAGGCGTTCTCTGTTTCCTGGACCCTAAACCAAAAACAGCCTTCTCCACCGTGAGTCAAGATGGGTGAGTCCATGAATGTTAGTGGCAGTGTGACGTAGATCTGTCAGAATTATCTAATCCTAGAGTTTCACCGTCTAGTTTCTATCAGAAGCTAATGCTAATGCTAGTTGTAGGAGACTATTTTCATGTTCAGCCCGCATGAAAAACTCAGAGTGACCCTTTAGAATCAGACATAATCTTTCAGAAATGCTTTAGTGTTCCACACCTTTATAAAGACAATAGGTAAAAATTCTACTGTGAAATAACCACAAAACAGTCTAATGTCTCAGTCATGTTGGAAGGAAGGTTACAGTGAAGCAGAGTTCCCTCGCAGTACGCTGGGAGGTTAGTACCCCAGCCTGGCAAACCAGACTACAAAAATATGTTACAATATATTTACTAAATATATTTAGTAAATAAATATATTATTTAGTCTGTGTGGGTTCTACCGTTGTCTTTCAAAGATCTTCACATGCTACTGGACAATGAACGTGACGTAGTCACCACAACGGATGTCAGTAAATGAGGCGGTCCACTGTTGAAGAAGGTGAAAATAAATCCTTTTTCTAAATAAAGGACTTAAATACATCGCTCTGCTCCTGATTCTAATACAGCCCAAGTCCTAATAGTCCAAAATGATGTAAAAGCCGTTTCAAACGAGTTGTCGCCATCTTGTTCCACTCAGTTGCATCATCCCGCCCACCAGACGGATAGAGGGCCTTGATTGGCCCACAAAGAGGATAAAGTGCTGTGACTGGTTCACAAAGCAGATAGAGCGTTGTGATTGGCCCACCATTATGGACCAGTCACAGCTCTCTATGTGTTTGAAACCACTTTAACTCATTCACTCCCAACTGTTTCCTGACCAGTAAAGCCCTTCGCTACCAGCGTTTTTCAGCGTTTTCACCGTTTTTTAAGAGTCACAGAATGTTGCGCGCTAGGATGATGTCATCACCAAAACTACCAAAACAAAGAGTAGACTCACCTCTTACATCAGGAAGAAGCCGTGCGTTTCTAGCGTTATCTGTTCTTTCATAATGCGTTGTGGAATTGTGATCGGCAGAAGCTTTTCCGGTCACTGTTTTACAGCAGCGGCCCAAAACGATCTCCTAACACATGGATTTTCTGCTTCCTGATCACATGACGTGTGACGTACGCGGATGTAGATCGGCTTTAGAGCTGAGATGTTTGTTCTCACGGTGCGGGGGCTCGTTCCGACGCCCACACAGTAAAAAAATGCAAATGACGACTTTGGTTGTCATTGGCAGTTAATGAGCTAGAGAGCTGTGATTGGCTAGCCAGACTGCTGCTAGGGGCTGCGGAGGTTCCAATGGAGCGTTCCTAGACCAAACTTTGCAAAGCAACGACTTGGTCTAGTTCACCAGGCTAGCAGTACACAAATGTGACCATAAAATGTGATTTTTACTTCCTGCACTTTTAAAGTGTAGCTGTGATGGTCAGGTTGGCTTGACGGTGCTCAGCTCAGCTGACAGTGAACCGGTTCCGTGTTCATACAGGTGTTTGTATGTGTGTGTGTGTGTGTGTGTGTGTGTGTGTGTAGCTGGGCCTTCCACTCGGCAGCATCAAGGCAACGGTTCTGATAGAAAATGTCTTCGCAGCATTTGAGATGGAGGAGATTCTCTATGAGCTGCGAGAACATTCAGCAGGACTCAACTGTGGGATCTGGGACTATTCAGCCTCCTTTGTCAACAAGTTTGGTAAGATGAACGTTTGAGCTGCCTGTCATTTACAGTTCACGTTTTACTGAATAATTCAGCTTTTGGGTCACTTTTTGCTCCTAGGTCACCGTGAGGACTTCCTTTTGCCTGACCGCAGTAAATACGTCAACATGGAGAAGCATTTTCTGCGCAGCTACATGGACTTGTTGGTTCAGACGTGCCATCGCCGAGGGGCGCTGGCCACAGGAGGCATGGCTGCTCTCATGTTGCCTGGCAGGCTGCACACAGACTCCTACACCAGAGTGTTAGCTTCAGTCAAAAGGTGTGAATGACCCAAAAGACGCTCCCATCATCTCACCAGATGGTCAAGTGGCACCTTTCTTGATGTTTAGCATTTTTGATTTTCCAAACATCTGTTTATTGGTTGTTGTTGTTTTCTTAAGAACATACCTACACATATTAATACACATGAATGTACTGTAAGGGATGTAAAGTGGGAGGCAGACCCGGGGGCGTGGAGACCGGACATGACGTCAGAAATGATAAAAGGACAGCAGGTCTACACGAGGGCGTGCAATCGACCTGTTTTAGGGGGTGGGGTCAATCGCAGTCAGTTAGGACTGCCGGTGACAAAGATGGCTACACAGGTGGTTAGCGTTCCAGCGCTAGGAGGGGAGGCTGGTTGCTACCTTTATGTAGCTAGGGCTGGTAATAGTTGGTGCCTAGACCACAGTGACATCTGTCACAGACGTTGCCTTGCAGGCAGACGGACACAAGCAGAGGAATCCAGCCACAGCCCTCGGACGTCAGTCCCCGTGGCGCTGGATGGAAAAACGGAGGTTAGAGAAGTTTTATGCTTGCGTACGTCCACAACCACCTCTTTGGTCCTGTTGATTCTAAGAGTCAGGATGTTGTTGTCACACCATTCTACTAAGTGGTGAGCCACAACAAGGGGATGAGATGCAGCCATGGGTGTAGATGGAGAATGAGAGAGGACTGAGCAGGCAACCTGGTGGTGAGCCAGTGGTAAGTATCCTGACAGGTCCAGGTCCATGTGATGATTGCTGTTACTGTTCCTTTAAGATGTGCTTTGGTTGTGTGATTAAAATGTTCAAAGAGACAGAAGTAGCATTATCCCAACTGCTTTAATAAACCACTGATAGGAGCAAAATGGCATTCTGTCTGGTGCTTTAGTGCTGCACAAACTTTTCATTAATAACAAATCAGCTTCCTTTAGTATATCATCCCTTATTCCCTTAGTTGTTAGAGCGTTTCTTCTCCTTGTGCACAAAAAATCTGCAAGGAGCACATAAGGGTTAAATGCTTCTGATGTCCAGGTGAACAAGAACGCTTGGAAGAACGTTTTGCTGCAGAAATCAGACATGATCTCTGATGGATCACTGTAAAAGTCCATTTCACAGACTCAACAGACCATCCACAGTGTGTGGTTCTTGTGAAGTTTCTTTAAAGGCAAAATGTTTGCAAGTTTAGAGAAGAGGTCGGTCAACATGTCTGACAATTGCCACTGGACCAACGCAACGGTGCCTTTGCACATTTCAAGAATATCCTCAGACTTTGCATCTTTTTGTTTTTGTCAGGCAGAAGATGTTGGAAATCAGTGCAGGTGTGGATGGTTTCATGGTGTATGACCTGAATCTGATTAAACCCATGCAAGAAGTAAGCACTTAATCAGGAGAGTTGTACTTTCCTGACATGTCGCTAAAAACGGAGTCTTCTTCTTTAGCTCTTTCAGGTTCACACCGATGGTGACAACCAGCTTCACCGGCTTCGAGAGGATGTCAGCGTGACTCCTAAAGATCTCCTCTCCATGCCCTTGGTCAGTACATATTTGATGGGGTGGGGGGTTAATAAAAGTGTTTCAACTAATTCTTCAGAACCCTTTGTTAACTTCAGGTGTATTTCTGTAGGGAGGGGTCACTCTGTATGGGCTGAAGTACAACATAGCGGTGGGTGTCCTGTTTATAAACGCTTGGCTATCAGGTAAGCAGGACTGTATGGAAGAATTAAAATGCCACAAATTGAGCACTTGAATTTTCTATTTGAGAGCAGAATTTCATATCAAGAGACCAACTTTTTAAATTGAGAATAAGATTTTATATTATTGCTCTCAAAACTTGTAATGCTTGCACTCAAAATGTCTGCTCTCCTTCAAATACACTCTGTTTTCCATCAAATCTTTGTTTCTGCGCTCAGATTTTAACCTTCTTACACTGGTGTGGTCTTCTCACGTGAAAACTTTTTCTCTGCATGGATCAAAATTGCTCCCACAAGTCTGCTCCCTACTCTCACGGATTTTTTCTGCTCTCTCAAAACTTGGAAGTATAATCTCCTAGCAACCACTCAGCCAATGGGAGAACTGTATGAAACCGGGCGGTGAAAACCATCTTGCAGTTCGCTCGACTTTGAAGCGGATTATCCCATAGATAGAACACGTAGACGCCCAATTGGGCACTGGAACAGCTTCACCACCATTTTGGATGGGTCTCCTCCGCTCCAAAGTCAATGCAGAGCAGTGACTGTAAAAAGAGATGCAGAGTGCACAACTACGCCCGTTTCTGTGTGCGTTTTAGTTGGGTAAACACCTTCCTCAGTAGAAGTGAATGCACTGGGAGCAAATGGAGACCCATCTAAAATGGCAGCCAGCCACTACAGCAGCTCCAATAGACAGCCACAGTCCACAAGGCGTCTACGTACACGTCTGTGGGTTATCCTGTGTGGCTTCAACAGTTAGCTACGTCTGCTCTTCAGCTTTCTGCTCCACGTTACGATCATCATGTGGACGTTGTCGGTGTCATGGTGTTCAAGCTGATTAAAGCTAATGAATTATTTTGGCCAGACAGACTTTTTACACACAAACTGAATTGTTAGCTTAGCTTTGGTCACATGACAGTGACAGCCTGCTGACCTGAAGCAGGTTTTTATTTCTTTTATGTTGACTGTTTCAGAGTTTTGTTTTGATAAAAAAAAACTATTTGTTAAATAAAAACATCAAATGTGTGCCACACAATCTAAATTTAATGTAAAATATTAATAAAAATCATTATAATTATAATTGGCTCGAGAGGAGCCAGTTGAAGTGGCTCGGGCATCTGGTCAGGACGCCTCCCTGGTGAGGTTTTCCGGGCACGTCCAACCGGGAGGAGGCCTAAAGGAAGACCCAGGACATGTTGGAGGGACTATGTCTCTCACCTGGCCAGGGAACGCCTTGGGATTCCCCTGGAGGAACTGGCCCAGTGGCTGGGGAGAGGGAAGTCTGGGCCTCTCGACTTAGGCAACTGCCCCCACGACTCGACTCTGGATAAGTGGATGAACATGGATGGATGGATCATTTTAAAATCTAGATGCAAAAAAGGCTTAAATTACAATTGTTCTGTTCAAGTGAAAGAAGAATAAAGACTTCGGTTGAATCAACATTATTTAATGTAACAATGAGATTTCAGTTAACGGTATTTTAAGCTCTTTCTCCTCCTCCATCAGTCTCAATAACCGATCCTGCTGTGATGTTACTTTTGACAGTTCACCCGACATAAAGTTCAGAGATCGTTTGATCTCCTCCAGGTCTTCTGTGGCCATTTCTTTACCTCGTCCACCGGCTCTTCCTCCTGGCATCTCTTCCACTCATCTGCAGCCGTCGTCCTCTGGTCCCGTGCTCACCGCAACGCGATGAATGTTGTTGGGCCTGGCTTAGCAGGACCCCTCCGGAGTAGGTGTAGCTAGGCCCAGTCGGCCGAACTATGCCGGGTTCGGCGCTGCTGGGTCGGGCCGATGGAACTGCGCCGGGCTCGGTACCGCTGGGCCGGGCCGATAGAACCATGTCAGGCTCGGTGCCGCTGGGCTGGGCCGGGTTCGGCGCTGCCGGGCCAGGCGGATGGAACCACGCCGGGCCCGGTGCCGCTGGGTCGGGCCGATGGAACCACGTTGGGTCCGGTACCGCTGGGCCGGCTGATATAACCACACCGGGTTCGTCATTGCCGGGCCCGGTACCTCTAAGTCGGGCCGTTGAGACCACGCCGAGTTCGGCGCTCCTTGCTGCACCTCAGCAACCGGCAATATATGGATCACAAAAATAAAACACTTATTCAAACTAACATGGTAGTACACACTACTTATCAACACTTTTAGCTCCTAGAGACAAAATCACACTCATCTGTTGTAACGAGTGAATTAGGATAAAAGGTAAAAACTTTATTAATGATGTAAACACATTTAACATTGTATTAACATGAAGCCTCAATTTAAACCAACTTCTTCTGTCACAGAAAAAACTAAACTCCGTTTTTGTAAAGAGATACACTTCTCTTCTGACGAGAACAACATGAGGGAAGCAATCATTTCATTCCTGCTGAATCTGGAAAATCACCCATTACCCACGTCTACATGCAACCTCACGGCTTTGTTTACTATTGGTTTATTTCATAGTGATTTTCAGCATGGACGAGGCTTTAACCTGGCAGGGGAGGGGCACAGCACCCTCCTGCAGCCTGCACACCTGAACGGTTACGGCCGACTCGTCACATAAACAGGAAAAACAGAAAATGATCAGTCATGGTGAAAACATAAATGTGCCCCAGAAAATAAAAGAGCTGCAAAGATGAATGTAAATGTAAAGTTTAGGGCAGCAGTAGCTCAACAGGTTGAGCGGGTTGTCCAGTAATCGGAAAGTTGCAGGTTCGATCCCGGCTCTGACCACAGAATGCTGATGTTGCGTCCTTGTGCAAGACACTTAACTCACCTTGCCTGCTGCTGGTCGTCGGAGGGACCAGAGGTGCCTGGGCTCGGCAGCCTTACCTCTGTCAGTGCGCCCCAGGCCAGCTGTGGCTACACGGTAAAGCGCTTTGGAGTCCTCTGACTCTGAAAGGTGCCCTGCAAGAGTGGGTCATTCATCGTTTAGATCATGAACCCAGAGATGTTTATGAATCTAGAGAACAATGTTCCTGCAGGTCGTGCCAACACACGACTGACCATGAGGTGACATCTGGGAGGCAGAAGCAGCGAGCTTCGGGAGCATCACCGGCTAACTCTAGAAGTTCTGCTAGATGAACCCAGATGTGACCGGTGTTATAAGATGTTATAAGATGTCATGTTAAGTAAATGGTAGTGGCCCTTTATAAAATTGAACAAAAATTGTTCTTACCTCTGGGCCCAGGAGTCATGTCCTTGGACTGTGGAGCGATCGAAGAGCAGGTCTCTACTCCCCATTCTGGGGTGCCAGAATGTGGTTCTTTTCCTTATCAAAACACAAGAGAATGAGACAACTTTGTCCTTACAGCGTAGGGCTTTTTATTTGTACAGTTCAGCAATACATCACCAGTAACTTTGGGACAGCGTTCAGCCAGGACGCAACGAGCCTCCAGCTGTAATCTTCCAGAAAGCCCTGTTTACACCAATAATGCATTTTAGTTATACTCTTTGCTGACGTCACTCCTGCATATCTCAGGAAACGGGCCTCATGTACACATGAATTGGAAACTGTTTGGGGAGACTTTCCCATGCAACAAGACAAGGACCATCTGGCGCTGGCGTCCGGTAAACACTCCTGATTTTGTTAGTCTTACTGGAAATTATGTAACACATCTTGGCTCCTACTGAAAAACAGGATGTTAAACCTCACGTACACAGTTTTGGCTTCTACAAGCTCAGTGTGGAGAGTGGGTAGTTTTAGGGTAGAGAGGTCATGTTATCCAGTCAGTGTGTGTGCTTACTAGTGTTGGATTGTGTTCATGTTGATAAACTATAGTTTGTGAAGGCTGTACCAACTCCAGCCTGTCTGGACATCGAGTCCACGGGTTTCCAGATAAGAGAAACAACGACTCTATCTCCGTGCCTGAGGGTGTTTTGTGCAGCTGAAAAGACAGACTCCTGTAGCCCACGTTGGTCGGTACCGGGACAAGGAGGTCTGCACTGGGCTCCGGAGACCCGTGGAGGGGTTTAAAAAATTAAATGCGGATTTCTGGAGCTCAGATCACCGCGCCAGGAGAGGATGCGTGGCTTTTAAAAATCCCAGTTGGACTGGCACGCTGGTGTCTGGGTCGGATCCAGCTCACAGAAGCCCGCATGAGCTCCAGAACCAGATGACAGGCGTCTCTCTCCCTCTCTCCAAGCGCTAAACTACGTTAGGTGAATGGATATTAACGAGTATGAGACAGCTGACAAACGCTCATTAGTATTAATATTATATTAACTGACCAATACTATTTTAACTGTCTGGTACGTGATAGTAATCTGTACAATAGTGTGATGCTAGCACACGAGTTAACTCATCCGCTGCTCCCCCGTTTCTCCCTCTGGTTTGTCTCTGCTCTCTGGGGCATGCAGCAAACTCATAACTTTATGGTTCTGGTCCATCAGAAGTAGAATTATAAACATTTAAAGTTTCCTCTGTGTCAGAGCCACATTAGAATCCAAATCAGTCATGATGAAAAGGCTCGCTGAAACATAAATAGTCCATTTTGTTCATTACAGCGCTAGAAAAACATCGTGATGAAACACATTTTGATAGTTAGCAGTCGTGCACTTAGACGTGGAAAATGTTCTTGAAGTAAACAACTCATAGCATTACACCGGATTAACGTTCAAAGAGCTAACCATTAAAAACGAAGGTGGGAATGCTAAACAAAAGCATCTACGCTTGGTCCACAGCTAGCATAGAGCACGAGTTATACGAGGGTAAAACTCAGATCTGGTGGTTTTATGAACGTGTAGCTATTGTGAAAATAGGCTAATCCACCTAGCTATGTGCTCCTGTTGTAATATTAAATGCGAGGAGTCGTAAAAAGTAGCATAACAAAACAGAATTGTATAAAACAAATTGCAGCTACTAGCCTTGAAACATAACTTACTTGGGCGCCTTGTTGGTTCTGGTCCATTTTGCAGGTCCAGGTGAATGAAGCTCCCGCTCCAGATCGGAGTCGGCAGGTTGCAGGCAGGCTGTTAGTGCCAGTTCTACATTGTCTTCTTATTGGCTGAGCGGTTGCTAGGAGATTATACTTCCAAGTTTTGAGAGAGGGCAGAAAAAATCCATGAGAGCAGGGACAGACTTGTGGGAGAAGTTTTGATCCGTGCAGAGAAAAAGTTTTCACGTGAGAAGACCACACCAGTGTAAGAAGGTTAAAATCTGAGCATAGAAACAAAGATTTGAAGGAGAACAGAGCATATCCGAAAGAGAGCAGACATGTTCAGTGCAAGCATTACATGTTTTGAGAGCAATAGTATAAAATCTTATTCTCAAATTAAAAAGTTGTTCTCTTGATATGAAATTCTGCTCTCAAATTGAAAATTCAAGTGCTCAATTTGGGGCATTTTAATTCTTCCATCTCCTGGACATGCCGTCTTATTGTGTGAAATGACTGATTAAACCAAGATCTGGTTTTTAGGAAAAGGCCACTTTTTCTTCAGAGGTCAGGTAGAAGATTCAGCCACAGCAGAGATTTCCAGGTCACAGGTGAGTTTGAGATTAAAAACAGTCAGTAACAATGTTTAGAAGAGCTTGAATCCACCATCAAGTGCACTAACTCACTAAAGCTTAGGTTAACATCACAACGATGGAGGTCCAAACAGGAGAGCTGCTAACAGTTTTATAAAAACGTAAGTGATCTCAGCCATAGATAGAGAAGTTTGATCGGACACTGAGGGTTCCTGATTCTGTTCAGAACCTTTATGGACAGGATTTCTAGGTGCAGCCAAGGTGTTGAGGGGATCCATGTTGGTGTCCTAAAGATCAGGTCTCTGCTTTTTGCAGATGATGTGGTCCTGTTGGCTTCATCAGAACGTGATCTCTGGCTCTCACCGGAGCAGTTCGCAGCAGAGTGTGAAGCAGCTAGGATGAGAATCAGCTCCTCTAAATCCGAGACCATGGTCTTGAGTCAGAAAAGGGTAGAATGCAGAGATGGGAAATAGTGGCATCAACAAGTCATCTCCATGTCGTGTTTTTGTTCTGCTCAGCAAAAAAACCAGGTGATTTCAGTCAGCACAGTGAATGAACCTGGTTCAGTAGCTGAGCAGAACAAAAACACGACATGGAGATAACTTGTTGATGCCACTATTTCCCATCTCTGGTAGAATGCCTTCTCCAGGTGAGGGATGAGATCCTGCCTTCACCGGTCGATCTACGTTCCTACCCTCACCTATGGTCACGAGCTTTGGGTAGTGACCGAAAGAACGAGATCACAGATACAAGCGGCCAGAATGAGTTTTCTCTGCAGAGTGGCTGGGCTCTCCCTTAGAGATAGGGTGAGAAGCTCGGTCATCCGGGAGGGACTCGAAGTAGACCCGCTGCTCCTCCACATCAAGAGGAGCCAGTTGAGGTGGCTCGGGCATCTGGTTAGGATGCCTCCTGGGCGCCTCCCTGGTGAGGTTTTCTGGGCACGTCCAACTGGGCAGAAACCTAAAGGGAGACCCAGGACATGTTGGAGGGACTATGTCTCTCAGCTGGCCTGGGAACGTCTTGGGATTCTCCCAGAGGAGCTGGCCCAAGTGGCTGGGAAGAGGGAATTCTTGCAGTCATGTGACATACGGGTTCATATATATATATATATATATATATATATATATATATATATATATATATATATATATATATACACATCTCCCTGTTTAGGGACTCCTGTGTTAATGTTAGTTGGTCATGCTCTGAAGAAGGTCGCACATGACCGAAACGCGTCAGCTCATAACGTAATAAATAACTTTCAGTGCCTCAGATCATCAGCTTTTTTCTTCCACATTTACCTTTGATCTTTTCAAGATCCTGGAGACACCTACAGAAATGATATCTACCTCATTCCCACTGACACGCTCTCTCCCACCTGCCTGAGTCATTTAAAGTAACTTTTCTCATTCTTTATTGAGCATCTCAGTAGCATTCTAAATCTTTAATGTTCAGTAGATGGATTTGTGCGCCATATCTAAAAATCCAGACAGATTGCTGATAATCCTGATGATCAGGTAGGTGCTGAAGTTGTCGCTGACTGGAGGAGAGCCACTGCTGAGTGTTCCAGGTTGTTTTTACTTGTGTGTATGTTTTCTCTCTCTCTCTCTCTCTCCTTGAATTTTATCTTTGACTACACGCGAAGCTGTAAAATGCCCCATTGGGATAAATAAAACTGCATTAATTCATTCATTCAGACAGTAAAACCCAACAATGGGGATATTCCGTCCCACTAACAGTGAGTAAAATGACTGTGTCAGGTGTGGCAGTGGATCCGTCACCAGGCTCGGCTGGAGGATGACAGCAGGGTGGTGAACAGGCAGCTGGTGGCCGACCTCACTGAGGAGCTCACGTCTGATCTCAGCGTTCGCTGTCTCTCTGCTTGGTAGGAAGGGCTTCAAATGCTCAAAAGGATTCCTCTCCACTTAAACACACTCGTGTTTGTGTGAAGATCTAAATCACAAAATTACGTTTTGATTGATTTCACATGAAAGAAATGATTAAAAATCTGTCTTTTCAAATTAAGTCTTTGCAGAGTCATGCACACACGCACACACACACACACACACACACACACACACACACACATGCTCTGATATCTTTGGCACAAGATGTCTGTTACGGTATACGGGACAGGGGCAAACTGAGGGTACTGTGTTGTATACGCCAGCCAACAACATATGCAGCTGTGTCAACATTTGGTATCTTCAGACGGACCTTCGTTGTTCGCAAAGACTGACAACAAACGGCTGTCTTACTTTGGCATATGTCCTGTCACCTAGCAACCGTGACGATGCTAAACAGGAGGTAAAGCTAAATGTAGCGCTCAACACAAGCTCCCTCTGTCCCTAGAAACGGTATATTTTCTACAGCCGGAGACACTTTAACGGTACATAGATCTGTGCACAAATGAATGTTTTTATTCAAAAAACATGAAAGTTTAATGAATCCAAACAAGCCACAAGTTGGAACTCTTAATCACCAGAGAAAGTTAGCTTAAAGTGTTATTTTATGGCTCTTAACAACATTCCAGTATAGCTAAAGGTGTAGCTATAAACATATTGTGGAGATCAAGAAAATGAAGGGATTTTCTGGAATTTGTCTAAAAATCTCAGCCAGTAAAACGACTATTCAACAATTAAGCCGTCCGGTTGTCGGCCTCACCAAACCGACGCCCTTCCCTGGTCCTCCACTCTTCACACACTGAGGTTCTCCACTCAGTAACATCAGAGAAGGAGAAACAGCCGGCTGCTACCACTTCAGCTGTAGGACAAGAGTCCCAAAAAGAAAATCACCATTTTAAATCTCAGATAGTGTTTTGCACCATTTAGTTTCCTGTGGTAATTCAGGTTCCCACATCTGGTGGGCGTGGCCTAGGGATGACACCCAACGTGAGGGGTCTGTGTTTAAAAGCCAGCTTTATTTCCAATTATAGCTTTAATTTCCTAAAGATAAAAAATATTTCCATTTATTTTAAGTGAAAGCTTAGAAATACAAATTATCAATGCTGGAGTGCATTATTTATGTTTATATGTCATCTGAGAATACTTGAATAATAAAGCTGTGCCTGTATTTATCCACTTTGTTCCCTCCATGTGCTGAAAATGAACCGCGAGGAACGTACGGAAGCGGGATTACAGGCATATCATTAAACCCTGTAACTAATATATATAGTGTGTTATATCGTCCCTGTTCGTGAAACGTTGTTGCTGTCCCACGCTTGTTTACATGTCATGTGCTTGTTTACAGGACCAGATTAAGGTTATACACAGCTGCTGACATGTTCCTGGAGATTGTCCTGAAGAGGCACTACCCAGAGTTCATCACGTCCTACCTCAACCAGGATCACACCTTTCTCAGCTACCAGGACCAGCACACAGAGGAGGAAGAGGCTTTGGAAACAAACAAGCAACAATCCAAACTGTGAAGGGTCACCATGGTTTCTTCCACTTTACTGAACATTTCATCAGATGAAAAGAATAAATAAAGCGAGAACGGACAAGCTGCTGTGGACATTCAGTTATTATGTGAATGATATGTCTGCCTGAGGACTGAAGTTATGGTTCAGTCCAGCTAAAGCAAAAACATGGAAGTGACACCAGCTGGGATTGCTTTAAAGCTCTCATCCACTCATTTAATAATGGTCTCCAGTATAAATGAATGCCTTGTGAGTTGTTTTTGGATGAAAAAGCCTCACACTCCAGTTTCAGGGGGTACACGTGTGTCAGAGGGGTGGAGGTGAACTTGGTGCGTCATGATCATTAATATTCACGCATCGCCTCTAACTGGTTGACAGTGACACGAATCCAGCCTATTTTAGAAGACACACCACTTGACAAATCAGCGTAATACTGCTGATACGGCGTGTCATATGAACGTGCCGTGGCGGCATTGCGACGCTGGAGTTTTGCAGCATGTGTGCCGCCACGCTTGGTTAATATTACTGTATTGCCGCGACACCAGACTTTCGAATGCATATTACACCTTAGTGCAACAGAGGGAGATGTCATGATCACATGGGGAGTTACTGCCAAGTTCCGGCCGGCGACTACAGTGGGGCAAAAAAGTATTTAGTCAGCCACCGATTGCGCAAGTTCTCCCACTTAAAATGATGACAGAGGTCAGTAATTTACATCATTGGTACACTTCAACTGTGAGAGACAGAATGTGAAAAAAATCCATGAATTCACATGGCAGGATTTTTAAAGAATTTATTTGTTAATCAGGGTGGAAAATAAGTATTTGATTACTTCAAACAAGGAAAACCACTGGCTCTCACAGAAGAAGCTTTTCTGTCCTCCACTCGTTACCTGTATTAATGGCACCTGTTAGAACTCATTCTCTGTATAGAAGACACCTGTCCACAGCCTCAAACAGTCAGACTCCAAACTCCACTATGGCCAAGACCAAAGAGCTTTCGAAGGACACCAGGAAAAGAATTGTAGACCTGCACCAGACTGGGAAGAGTGAATCTACAATAGGCAAGCAGCTTGGTGTGAAAAAAATCAACTGTGGGAGCAATTATCAGAAAATGGAAGACATACAAGACCACTGATAATCTCCCTCGATCTGGGGCTCCACGCATCCCGTGGGGTCAAAATGATCATGAGAACGGTGAGCAAGAATCCCAGAACCACACGGGGGGACCTGGTGAATGACCTGCAGAGAGCTGGGACCACAGTAACAAAGCGAGGCGTCCCTCTCAGATGTTCAATCGGCGTTCTCCGTTGATTTGATGGTTTTCCGCTGCTTTTCCGCGTCTCGGCGTCGTCCACTTCAGCCGAAGCTGCAGCAGCGAGCGATCTCTCTAACATCAGCTGAAGCTGAGAACAAACAGGAATAGGTTTCGTTTTTGCTGGGATTTATAGCTTTTAGCTGTCCGCGGGAGGACTCTGTGTGGTTTGGCGCATGCGCAGAACCCGTGCTCCCGGCTCCGCTTTGGTGACATCATCATGCTGCTTCCGGATGCAAAGTCTCATGGGAAATGAAGTTTGCTGGCGCTGAATTTTAATATCTGCTTTTTCAGAGCGTAAATGACACAGTCTTTAGGGGAAATTACTGCATAGTAATTTCCTCTTGAGTGCAGACCCTCAACATTCCCCATTTTGGGCATATCACCGCGGGCCATACAGTTCAGTTCATGGGACACGCGGTTATGTACGAGGTCCATAGTTCGCAAACACGCATTGGCCCATGTGGTCCCAAGACAACATAATGGAAAAGAAAAAAAACATGGTAACCTATAAATACATCTATCTTCAATAGATAATGTTTCTGATGATATTCAATTCAATTCAATTTTATTTATATAGCACAAATCACGACAAGTCATCTCAAGGCACTTCACATAATAAACATTCCAATCCAGGTCAGTTCATTAAGCCAATCAGAAAAAAAAGTTTTCTATATAAGGAACCCAGCAAATTGAATAATCTCTAATGATATTGATTAATGATAGTATTTAAGAATCTGCTCGAGGGAGTGAACCAGGTCATACAGTTGTGGTCAGAAGTTTACATACACTTGTAAAAAATATAATATAATGGCTCTACTGAGTGTCCCGTTATTTCTAAAACTCTGATTTTTCTCTGATAGAGTGATTGGAACAGATACTTCTTTGTCACAAAAAACATTCATGAAGTTTGGTTCTTTAATGTCTTTATTATGGGTTAACAGAGAAAAGTGATCACATTTGCTGGGTCACAAATATACATACAGCAACATGAACTAGCAATTTTGGTGACTTAGAAACGTGTCAGTGAACTGAGCTTCATAGCATGGCCTCTTAACTTCTTGTGAGTGATTATGAGTGACTACAGCTGGTGACTTCTCTTAGGCCAGGTGAATAGGGCTCATTGGATACAAACGCCCACAAACGCTACAATGGGAAAGTCAAAGGAGCTCAGCATGGATCTGAAAAAGCGAATTATTGACTTGAACAAGTCAGGAAAGTCACTTGGGGCCATTTCAAAGCAGCTGCAGGTCCCAAGAGCAACAGTGCAAACAATTGTTTGTAAGTATAAGGTGCATGGCACTGTTTCATCACTGCCAAGATCAGGAAGAAAATGCAAGCTATCACCTGCTGCTGAGAGAAAATTGGTCAGGAGGGTAAAGAGTGAACCAAGAATCACCAAAAAGCAGATCTGCCAAGAATTAGAAGCTGCTGGAACACAGGTGTCATTGTCCACAGTCAAACGTGTTTTGCATCTCCATGGACTGAGAGGCTGCCGTGCAAGAAGGAAGCCCTTGCTCCAAAAGCGGCACCTTAAGGCTCGACTGAAGTTTGCTGCTGATCACATGGACAAAGATAAGACCTTCTGGAGGAAAGTTCTGTGGTCAGACGAAACAAAAATCCAGCTTTTTGGCCACAGTGCCCAGCAATATGTTTGGAGGAGGAAAGGTGAGGCCTTTAACCCCAAGAACACCATGCCTACAGTCAAGCATGGTGGTGGGAATATTATGCTGTGGGGCTGTTTTGCTGCCAATGGAACTGGTGCTTTACAGAGAGTAAATGGGATAATGAAGAAGGAGGATTACCTTCACATTCTTCAACATAACCTCAAATCATCAGCACGAAGGTTGGGTCTTGGGCGCAGTTGGGTGTTCCAACAGGACAATGACCCCAAACACACATCAAAAGTGGTAAAGGAATGGCTAAATCAGGCTAGAATAAGGGTTTTAGAATGGCCTTCCCAAAGTCCTGACTTAAACCCCATTGAAAACATGTGGACAGTGCTGAAGAAACAAATCCATGTCAGAAAGCCATCAAATTTAACTGAACTTCACCAATTCTGTCAAGAGGAGTGGTCAAAGATTCAACCAGAAGCTTGCCAGAAGCTTGTGGATGGCTACCAAAAGCGCCTGATTGAAGTGAAAATGGCTAAGGGACATGCAACCAAATATTAGCACTGCTGTATGTATATTTGTGACCTAGCAAATGTGATCACTTTTCTCTGTTAACCCATAATAAAGACATTAAAGAACCAAACTTCATGAATGTTTTTTGTGACAAAGAAGTATCTGTTCCAATCACTCTATCAGAGAAAAATCAGAGTTTTAGAAATAACGGGACACTCAGTAGAGCCATTATATTATATTTTTTACAAGTGTATGTAAACTTCTGACCACAACTGTACATAGAGGATAATTTAAAAGGCACAATCAGTATTTTTCAGAGTTTAAGACATCATATATTAACCACTTATTTCCTAATGATAAGGTAATTTAGGTTAAAAAAAACAAAACATTTATCAACACTCCTAAACTTGACATCTCAATTCTGTTCATTTAACCTCCAATCAGGGGTTACACTCTGCTTAATATTATTTTTGTTTACCCTCATAATCAAGGTTTATTGGTATTCAACGGACGTACAAGCATCAAATAGTTAGCAGATTATCAAGAGGAATCAGCTAACTATCTTACTTGGAGAAGTGTCAGGCCACACTGTGTGTGTGGATAGGTCAGCGCAGCCTAGCAGACTCCAGCAGTATCCGTTGTTTGGGTTAAGATAAGGAAACAGTGAGGTTTTGGCATGGCTCTGACAAATGGCCTAATCTCACTCAGTCACAGGAAAAAAAAACAACAACAACAACTGAATCTTCAACATTTAAATTCTATATAGACACTAATAAACGGCTGAATCACTCATTTTCACGCCCCCTTCCAGGCTAGGAGATCTGGAAGAGGGTAGCACAAGAAAACAAATCTACACCTAAGGAAAATAAGGAGAACCAGGCGTAGCCTCTGTTTAGAAAAAGGTTTATTTAACACAAAGAGCCCCTCTACAAAAGGTAGAGGGCAAAACCTAATAGAAACGGGTTCTAAATCTTAAAACAAAGGGGAATTTCACCCACTAATAAGAAAAGCTCTAAAGCTCAGCACAGCTAATCAAAGCTCGACACAAAAGGAATTTAACCTTCACTAATAAAGTCTCTTACGGGCAAAAGAGCTCTAACGCTCTGAATGGAGAGCACCAGACAGAATCTGACACCCTCCTCGAACGGATGACAAGCACGAGTCTTTAAAGGCAGTTCATTAAGCGCTGTCTGCTAATCGGAGATCTGAACAAGTTCCTACATTTGACAGACACCAGGAGATTCAGGTTTTTATTTATTTATTTATTTTCGTGTCCTGTCTGGCTGTGAAGCAAACAGAATTTATGACTGAATGCTGGTAACAAGCCTTACAGATTTACTCTCAGGTGGAGCATCAAAGCGTCTGCTTTTAATGTCACGCCTGATACTTAAAACTTCATTTTTATTGTTTTTGAATGCTTTTTAATTCCGACCAGACACGAAGACAGAGGTGAAAGAGAAAGGAAGAGACAAAAGACAAAAATAAACAATAATGAACAAGAATCTGCTTCTAGACCTGCAGAAAGAGAAGAAAAAAGACTAACAAACAAAAAAAAGGGACACAACAACAATACAAGATCAAGCTATCACTGCGTCAACTTGATGAAGAAATATAAAATCAACATTGTTTAACAATCACATGATAATAAATCACAGTGCATTAAGTGCCCACCATACTGTAGCCTTAAGACCTGTGTTGAACGTGCCCAAGTCCATACTTATGAGAGCACCATGCGAGCACCTGTGTGTGTACACGCGCTTGTTCATGTAAGGTTTCTCAATAGGAGCGTCCAATAGAGAGTGTGAGGGACCACAGATCTGCCCCCTAAAGATGTGCAGGAGGCAGAGGGAGCTTCAAGTCCCAGAGATCCAGGAGCTGCCCCAGAACACAGGAACTCCAGGGACACTGCGACCAGAAAAGCCCCCGCTCTCCTTGAGAGGCGCAGAGGATCGCCCCGGGGGGCCACAACCAGCAGCCGGCAGAGTCCAGGGAGATATTGGCGGCAAGCCCACAGGCCCACCCGCAGCCTCCCACCCCCTAGCCGGCCGAGCCCGGGACCCAATGACCCGGGACCTAGGGGCGACCACCCCCGCTGGGGATCCAGCAGAGCCCAGGGTCCCAGACCCCACCAGGCAGCCACCGGGATTGGTCAGGCAGATGCCAAAAATCTTAAACTCCCTGACCCGGGAGCCACGACCCAGGCAGACCAAGGCACCGCACTCTACACTAGATGTGGCAGGGAGAGGGGAGATGAAAATCTGTATCATCACAAGAAGTCCCAGGAGAAGGGAGGAGTCAAAGACCCCACCTGACATATAGTCATACACAAACACAGTCACACACTCCCTCCCTCATGCTCACACATACACATACAACCAAAGACTTACAAAAATGCACGCCGGACGCCCACTCATGCTCCCCATACACACCCTATTCACTCTGGTCCCAGTACTGCTGCACATGGGGTACAACCATTACCGGTTCCAAGAGTTCGACCCTTTCTGCTGGGGTGCTGATGAGCAGGCTCCCCCGCCCAACGCTGAGCACAGCAATCCACCACCCCAGACCCCAACCAGACGGCCAGATCTCCCTCCTAGCCTCCAGCCCCGGGAAGCCAAGCGACAACAGAGGTGTGCTAAGACCCCTAGTCTCCCTCCGCCTGCTCCAATATGGTGTTAGTGAGTGTTGATGAGGTGTATTCCATAGCTGTGGTGAGCAGGCATTGTGGGCATCGTCTGGCCTATGCCAGCTGATGCCACCACACCACCCCACTTGCACCCACAGCCCTCAGTGTCTAAGTGCAGTTTAAAATTGCAGGTGAGCACCAGCACTTGGGATGAGGCTGAGAAATCCCCCTGCCAAATGCTGTTGGATGTGCTCACTCCCAAGGCCCTGTGTGTTTGCGTGGAATGTCTTTGGTGGAAGTGTTTAAGGTGCAGATAAAATTGGGGGGCAGGTTGCCACAGGAATGTGGAAATGGGGTCCATACCCGCACTCCCTGACTTGTCCACCCCCCAAGGTCCCATGTGCAAGTTTGTGTGATGAAGTGAGGGAACAGGAGGAGAGAAATGTGTGGGGATGGGGAGGAATGGCTGGTTGGGCTTAGCCCTCCAGGGAGCCAGCTCCCTCACTGGCCCCAATCGGCACCTCTGTTGTCAAAATGTCACCCAGAGCATGGAGACCCCAGCCCATCCTGCCAGGGCCCAAAGCAGCAGCATCACAGAGCCTCACGGAGTCAGAGGGCACCAACCCAGCACCACCCCAGCAGAATATCTACATCCATCCCTGCATTTGCACAACTTCCGGACTACAAAAGACATAGGACATCCAGGTAAGGTTGGGTCCTCCCCCTCGTGGACTTCCCCCTCCCCTGTGATGGGACAGCAGAGGAGCCAAGGTCAACCCGAGGCCCCTGAACCCAAGTCAGGCACTGCTGCGTGTTCCTGCCTTCTCCCCGGCAGCATACATGTCAGGACCCGACTCCCAAGGCCCCGCCCAGATCCCCCCACGGGGTCGGCCACCCCCACACCCCGAGCCCCCAGGTCCCCACTCAGACCCGCCCAGGGGCAATGCAGCTGCCGGGCAGTGACCCATGGCCACTGCCAAGACCTCCAAGGGGCCCCACTCACAACCGCCAGTAGTCCACCCCCAAGGTAACCCAAGCACCTCCAGAGGGGGGCAACGGCCCCCCAGTCCCAGACACCCCCAGTGAACCCACCTCCAGTGGACTTCCAGATACTCCAAACTCAGACCCTCCACCGCCTCACCAACATCATCCCGCAGGACAATATCAATGGTCCCCCATCATCACTATGTGATGGAACCGTTCAAAGGAGCCCAGAGAGATTCATCTGAAGTGGAAGCAGAGGCTATATCAAGTGTAATATGATCTAACAAAAGATTTCTATACTGGTTGATGCAAAGAGTATCTCTATTTTTCCAATTCAAGTGGATAGTTTTCTTAGCAATGCATATGGCAGTCAGAACCACGTGAGCCAAAGAGGTTTCAATCAGTACATCGTCCAGGTTTCCCAGGAAACAAAGAGAGGGGGTGGTTGGGATATGACATTTCAGAGACTTTGACAGGTCTTCACATACTCTACCCCAAAATTCCTGGACAGGTGGACAGGACCACAATGCTTGGATGTAATTATCAGAAATGTTGTTTGTGCAGTGTGTATAGGTGTCAGATGACACAAACCCCATCTTGAACATCCGATGACCTGTATAGTGTACTCTGTGTAGAATTTTGTACTGGATTATTTGTAAATTGGAGTGTCTGATCATTTTGAAAGTTTTTAAACAAGTTTGGGACCAGAAGTTCTGGTCAAAGCTGACTGAAAGATCCACCTCCCATTTTTCAATAGGGATTGCTATTCTATCGTCTATTTTGGACAGTGTCTTATATACTTTAGACAGTAGTTTGGGGGGTTTGAGATTATAGAAGTCTAATCCCCTTGGTGGTGTTTGTAATTCTATTTTATTGAGCTTAAATTTTTGTTTGACTACAGATTTAATTTGGTGGTATTCTAAAAAGCTATTCATATCTATTCCAAATTGGGAGACTACTATTAAATGGGATGAAGTCCAATCCTTCATATATGTGTTCCAGGTATAGGATTCCTTTATTTTTTCCAGTCTGGAAGGTTCATCATTTTATTATTTTGCAAAATATCAGGATTATGCTAATTCGTGGAGGTTTATCCTACCAAAGGAATTTGGTAATTGAGGAGTCCAGAGATCTAAACCAGTCAGCTGGTGGTTTGTTTGGGATCATTGAAAATAAGTAATTTATTCTGCGTAAGACCTTTATTTTAATTGTAGCAACTCTCGCCATGAGTGATATTGGTAAGGATTTCCATCTTGCAAGATCATCTTCCACTTTCTTTAAAAGTGGAATGTAGTTTAGTTTGGCTAGATCTGCTAACTTGGGAGAGACATTAATTCCCAGGTATGTGGTATTCCCTGACTCCAATTGTGTATTAAGTAAATTGACAAAAGAGAAATTAATTGGTAGAACTGTGGATTTTAACCAGTTTATAGAGTAATCTGAAACTTTTGAAAAAGAGTTTATTAGTTCTATTGAATGAGAGAGAGAGGATTGAGAATTCTGGAGAAAGAGTAAAACATCATCTGCATAAAGACTGATCTTATGTTCTATTTTCTTACACTTTATCCCTTTAATACCTGTTGTTTGCCTAATTGCTGCCGCTAGTGGTTCAATAAAGATAGCAAATAGTGAGGGGGAGAGTGGGCATCCCTGCCTGGTCCCCCTCTGAAGACAGAAGCTAGCTGATATTTGGTCGTTCGTCCTGACACGTGCTGTTGGCGAACTGTAAGATGTTTGTAGCCAGTTTAAGAAGAAGTTCCCAAAACCAAATTTGTGTAAATTTGCAAATAAGAACTTCCAGTTAACTCTATCAAAAGCCTTTTCTGCATCTAGAGATAATATACTAGTTTCTACTGTAAGAGAATCAAATTAAGTAATCTACGTGAGTTAGTGGATGACTGTCTACCTTTAATGAAACCAGTTTGGTCAGGGTGTATTATGAAGGGGGTTACCTTCTCTAATCTTTTTGCCAGGGCTTTACAAATTATTTTGAGATCAACATTAATAAGAGAAATTGGGCGATAGCTGGTTGGAAATGCTGGGTCTTTGCCTGGTTTTAACAAGAGACTAATATTGGCTGAGTTCATGTTTGGCTGTAATCTGCCGCTCTCTTCGATTTCCCTCACCATTCTGAAAAATATTAGAGCCAGAATGATCCAGAATTCTTTGTAGAACTCTACTGGGAACCCGTCTGGACCTGGAGCTTTCCTATTAGTCATGGATTTAAGGGCTTCCTGGAGCTCCGCTGATGTTAGTGGCGAGTCCAGGACTGTAGCTTGGCTGACTGATAATTTAGGAAGTGTTATCCTGTCAAGGAACTCATTGATCTCGTTATCTGATGGGTTTATCTGTGGTGAGTACAAAGTTTAGTAAAAGTCTCTGAAGGTGCTGTTTATTCTTTCAGGGTCATTAACTATATTCCCGGTTGTCTTTAACAGCAGATATGGTAGTTTTCTCTTTATTTATTTTAAATTGGCTAGCTAAGAATTTACCTGATTTATTACTATGTTCAAAGTTTTCTATTCATAGTCTTTGTGCTAAAAATTGTGTCTTTTTGTCAATAATTCCATGAAGTTCTAATTTAGCTTTACGTAATTTGCTCATTAACTCTTCTTCTGTGGATGCCTCTAAAGACTTGATGATTTCCTCTAACTCCTGGATACGTTTGTTTTCCGTTTTTTTCCTATGTGATGAGAAAGAGATTATTTTACCTCTCATCACTGCCTTTCCTGCCTCCCAGAGAATAGATGCTGATGTTCCAGGCAGGTCATTATGTTCTAAATATAAAGCCCACTCCTTTTTAAAAAAATCTATAAAACCTTCATCTTTGAGCAGTGATGTAGTAAACCTCCAGTTTTTGCTTGGTGGGATTGTCTTCTTATTTACCAGAGTTACAGTAATGAAACCGGAGCATGGTCGCTGACAACTATGGGGTGTATCTCAGTGTCTGAAATGTCAGCCAACAATGAGCTGCTGACTAGAAAATAATCCAAACGTGAATGAGAGTGATGGACGTGTGAGAAAAAAATATTCTCTACAGTTAGGGTGAAGAGATCGCCATGCATCACAAAGCCCATAATCACTCGGATGAGTCTCTTGTAATAATATTACGTCTGCTTGCACTATCTTTAGCTGATCAAAAATCTTTAGTCTTTTCTCTATGGAGCCAGCTCCATGTACGTCCCATGAGACAAACCTTAGTGCACCCATAGATGTGTGTGTGAGTAGCTAAAACATGACGCCTTCATGTGAATAAGATGGAATAAGTATCTAAATGTATAGAATAGTATGTTAATAAATAACAGAAAAATAAATAATAATAATAATAAAGATCCAACAGTGTTTGTGGTTGTATTATTTGACGCATAAATTATGATATTGTGCTGTGGATTTAATGTGTGTGTGTGTGTGTGTGTGTGTGTGTGTACGTGTGTGCTGAGTCTGATGCAGTGTTGGAAAGTTGTGTGGTTGTGCCATACAGATGTAAAGGTACAGAAGCAGGTAAAGAGGAAAGGAAAGTACAGATACAGGTTAAAAAAGAAGAAAGAACTAAAAAGAAAAGGTGATAGGGGTGTAAGGTGGTGATGAACAGGTGATCTTATCATCTACAAAACGGATTTAGCAGCTGTTTAATCCTGACGTGATCAAACCCAGTGAATCCTGATAAGAATAATAAATGTCTGACCTGATGTTGGGCTAATACAGCCAGTCAGTCACTCCTCGCTCCTTGTAAAGTTTATTTTCCACATAAAGCTTATCCACCGAGATGACAGCTCTCTTCCAACTTTTTGCGCAGCAGAAAGAGGACTCGGCGCCGATCCAGGATTTCCTTAGGGAACTGGTCATTTACGCTGAAGTCTTTTCCTTTGAGCTCTCTTCCGTGACTTTTAACAAGATCCTTCTGCTTAAAATGTTCAACTTTAGCCACGATGGGACGAGGTCTTCTGCTGTCCACTCTTTTAGCTCCAAGGCGATGTACCCGGTGAAAGGTCATGTTTTTTACCGTTTCTTCGGGTATCTTCAATTGGGTCTGGAGAACGTTTTTCATTGTTTGCTCGCAGTTCTCCGCCCCTCCTGTCTGCTCCGGCAGGGCTGCGAACACCAAATTATCCCTCATGCCTGAAGGTCCAAAACCGTCTCCTTCAGAATCTTGTTGTCCAGGGTGATCCGCGTCATTCCCTCTTTCAGGGAAGAAACGGACTCCCGCAGAGACGCGTTCTCAGCAGCGAGCTGCTCAACCTGCTCTTGGCTGAACTCCAAAGATGTTCAGAGGTTCTGAAACTCCTGGTGTAGAACCTCAAGCAGGTGAAGTCACCCCTCAAATCCCAGAAGCCGTTTATCTATACCAGGAGATTCAGTTAATGACAACCAATAATTTTTAGAGTGTTCAAAATGCAGTTTTCGACTTCAACAGGTGCTGCACACCAAATCTGCTGTTGCCCGGGCTCGATTGTCATTCGCTGAGAACTCCCTTGTCTTATTTAAAATGTCAGAGACAAAGATTTAAATAAATAAATAAATAAATAAATAAATAAATAAATAAATAAATGAGGAGATAAAATGTAATTTGACAATAGTCACTAGTTTAACCACACAATCAATCTCTCAGCCCAAGAGTTTTGACTAAAATATACACTCTTAGCTTTTATTTGGGCACTCATTTACTACCAAGTACTGATAAACAGTCAATTTCTCAAATTGAGGGGTTCCACTGAACCCCTTTCCCTTTCAGCCACTAAAAGTGACACAGTTTATAGTTCAAATTATATTAGTCACCAGACACCAGAAATTAAATATTTGGTCAGTGCTTAACCCTTTGATGCATGAATTATGAAATATTCAACCATGATTATTTCACAATGTCTTTCATATATCCTCAGGTGTGAATGAAACAAATTTCAACAAATATTTTTTGTAACATTTAATAATTTGCAAATTATTTACTACATGTCCACCACAGTGGACAGCGTGCATTCTGAACATGAAATATGTTGGCTGGACTTACTGAAGTGCACATAGAGGGGCTCAATGCAATGAAGTCTTCAACAGCTGTGATTAATAGCAAAAAAACGAATAAGTAAATTACAATTTTGAGAACATGTGCACTGTAATGACCACTTTGCATCAAGGAGTTAATTTTTCATCATTATGTTCTAGTTTAAGTTACCTTCAGGCCTCAATTGATAAGACCTTATTTGCTCAGAGCACAGCAGTTGTTGTTTGGGTTTCTTTGAGCCTGGCGGTGCTCTCTCTCTGTTTCACATCTTCAACCCTTTTTTCTCTCCACCACTCTGTGCTTCCTCGTAAGCATAGTACATTTGTGACACGTCAGCAGTTATCAAAATCATGTTTTCCATCAATCCTCTGATAATCTTCAGATCACTCTTCTTCAGATTTCCACATTTCCTGGATTTACATTTCCATCAATGTACAATATTCACTCAAAAGGTATTTTGTGAGTTCTTATTCCCCCATATAGATACCACACTGTCTCTTCATCGGCATGCGGTCAGATTTAGGCTTACGAATCCGCCCTCCAAATGTGTGTCTAAACACAGCGGGACTCACTTATCAGCCAACCAGTTTAAAAGTCTGACCACCAACTTGAGACGTGTGCAGAGAGTTGCAATATCGTTCTTTCTACGAGAATAAGAAAGAACAGACACTCTCTCCTTCATTCGAACAACAGTTAAAGCAGACAACATCTAAGACAACAAACAACAACACAGATAACTAGAGCATGTTTCTATTTCTCCGGCTAAAACGCTGAAAAACCCAAGCCAAACTCAGACAGCATTCAGAGAATCTGTCAAAACATCACTTCCAGCGGACGAGACCAAAATATGAATCTCAATAGTTATCATACCAGTTTACTTTTATTTCTTAAACCAGAGTTGCATTTCTAATTTTGGCTAAAATGCGCAAAACCAAGCCAAATACAGACAGCATTCAAAAGAACCCATCAAAACAATACTATTCACAGCAGACGACACCACTTTATTCTTTGGTCACCTAGGATTTTCTCTCGGTACCACAAAGACAAACAAACAAACAACAAACATGTCTCACCAAATCTCTCCACTTCAGGGCTTGGGTTCGTGGATCCGCATCCCTCCTAGCGATGCCAAGACCCTCACACCGACCCCCCAGCAAAACTCAGCGCTGGAGGAGATTTAGGTTGTCGACAGTCCTCCGGCGTTGGTTCTTGGTGCTGCGAGGTGACGGGACCCTGGCTCTCAAAGGACCAAATTATATCAAGGATTTTATCAATATGTTTATCAATAAACCCATTTCCTGGAGTCGAAGAGAAAAGGAACAAGAAACATTGAGGCAGAAATACATCCAAATCATGATTTTGTGGAAAGTGCGCAGGGCAAATGCCCTGAACAGCAGGTCACAGAGTTTATTTAAGCAAAGAGATGAGAGAGGCATGGGAGTGGATGGAGTGAGTGTATGTATGTGTGGGAGGACAAGAATGTGTGTGTGTGTGTGTGTGTGTGTGTGTGTGTGTGTGTGTGTGTGTGTGTGTGTGTGTGTGTGTGTGTGTGTGTGTGTGTGTGTGTGTGTGTGTGTGTGTGTTTGCGCGCGCGCGCGCGTGCGAATGCTTTCAGGGCATTCAGTTAATAGATCTGTTAATACGACTAAAGTAATGAAATGTAAAATTTCCATAACAGTGTGAAAAATAACAAATCTTGTTTGCAATCAGTGGTCCGCATTAGTGGGAGTATTTTGTAGTTCGGTGTCTCCTAGGAAATGTTGATTCTGAAAGGAAACTAAAGGTTTTCTGACCGATATAGTGGGGTGTACTCATTTATGCTGAACACTGTATCTCCTGCATCAGCCTCTGATAGAAAACAGACGGTGAAACTCTAGGATTAGAAAATCCTGACAGATCTACGTCACACTGTCACTTAATTACTCATGACTTCCAACAACCAGCGCAACTGCCTTGTACACAGACACTATAAGGAACTGGTCTACAAAACAGCAGCGGGATCGGCACAGTTTCTGGTATCAGCACACACACACACACACACACACACACACACACACACACACACACACACACACAGCTAGGGTTGGAAAACAGTAGGCCTCAGCAGAGGTGCTCGTTAATTCTCGCCTCATGTGAAGAGATAAAGTAAGAAAAAAATCATCATAAAAATTGCTATCATCCTCATATGGGCCACAGATATTTGTTAAATTTAAGACTAAAGAGCCCTGAAACGTTAAATACCTTCTTCTTTAGTCCCTAATGATACATTAGTGCAGTGGGATAACTCCTCTGATTTGAGATGTGAATGGTGCTGTGAATACTGTATCCCTCCACCTCCTCTTCACGCCTAAATTACCGTAAATCCTCGAATACAGGCCCGGGCCTGTATTTGACTCAAGCTCATCAAGCTCCAGGCCTTTATTGGAAGGAGGGCCAGAATTAGAGGCAGGCCTCTATTTCTATTTGAGCAAAATGAACTAATGGTTCGCTGGAGTTTTTGACCATTAAAATTGCGCCCACATTTTCAAAGTTAAACACATTTCTTTTAACAACGGTAGTTTCTGCTTCAGCCCCCTCCCCCTGCGCAGCGGCC
>SSNQ01000496.1:89824-113789 GCA_006942095.1 Nothobranchius kuhntae | reverse complement strand
CATCAACAGATAATACACAAAACCCTTATTTGGTCAATTTTTGCCTCCATGAAAATCTGAGCGATTCAATCACTTTTTGGCAAGTAAAATGCTATTTTTGTTGTCTACAATTAAATCATCAATAAAGAATTGAAAGATATTTTGAGGCGTTTCTTATAGGTAAACAGGAGGGTGTAGTCTCTATTTGGCAAGTGACAATCTTAATTTTATGTGCTGAAGTGCTTTTGTCTTGTTACTTTTAAATAGAGCAAAGTAATGTATAGATAGTAACCTACACAGTGTCATTAAAGCCAAAGCTTGATCAGTTTAAATACTATTTTTCTATTAAAAATGTACCCCAAACTAGTTAACTGTGGCTCAGGGGCGGATTTAGGACTGAAGAAGATCCGGGGCTTAATACAGGCGTGTGCGCGCGCATGCACGCACACACGTGACACGCACTAGTCAACATCATATATATATGTCTTGTACCACATAATTTTTAATCTGAAGCTACATATTAAGCATATTCAGGGCAGAGTATTGTTCCTGCTAGTGTTTAGTGTGAGATGATAGTAAATATTCCCTTTCTTTCCCCAACAACTTTACCTGATAAGCTAACTTTAGGCAAACCAGCAGCACCACAAATATTTTCAAATAAGACTCACAAACCTGAGTCAACACCAGTCTCATCAAAGCTGGGGTTCTGTCGCAGTACTTTTGGTCTAAAAAACATCCTTATGTCCATCTTCACTCATGCGTTTCAGGCAGAGAGTGTAGAAGAAGCCGGCTGCTGAAGGGCTTCTTCTTCAGTGGTGGAGGCTCAGGCAGGCTGTATACAAACTACTGCCAGCTGCTCCCTCTCTGTTGGACTTTGGTACTGCATGTTACTTCCACGATTTAGATCCGGGGCTTTTCATGAAACATCCAGGGCTTCAGCCCAAGTAGCCGGGCCTAACGCCGCCCCTGCTGTGGCTCCATGTCAAGTGGACTAAAGAAAGGAAAGGGAAAAATCGCTGGAGAATTGTTTATTTCCATTTATACAACGTTTACATTCAATACAGGGCGCCATTTTACACTGTTTATTTTTTAGTATCAAGGCTGTAGCATAAAGATAGCCAGTTCTTACCACAAACCATCTTTCAATCGCAAATATTGCAAAAAGGATTAATATATCCTCATTGTGAACGTTTAAGATAAATAGCAACACTTAAAACAACTTCCGAACTGGAAAAACTAATATCCGCGATAAACATCTGTTTAAGTACCGGACGAGGTTATTTCTGCTTTCTCAATGTTTATATTGCTAGATATGCAGAGTTTTGAGGCAAAATCCCGGGGAATTTCGTCTAGAAATGCAATCACCCTAACTGTGCGCGATCCGGCGGTGGCTAATCATTTTTTGGCAACCAGTCGCTTTTTGGCACAACACCGGTTAGAGGTTCTGCTTTTATACGTCAGCAGTTATAATAATAATGTTACTGATAACTTTATAAAGGGCTGAAATATGTGTTGTTCACTCACGCTGACGTGTGTGTGTGTGTGTGTGTGCGTGCGTGTGTGCGTGCGTGTGTGTGTGTGTGCGTGCGTGCGTGCGTGCGTGTGTGTGTGTGTGTGCGTGCGTGTGTGTGTGTGTGTGTGTGTGCTATAGCTGGATCCAGATCTGCATTCACCAGCACCAGGCCCGATCACACCCACCCGAACTGGCTGAGCGTGGCTCTTGCCTTTGGAACCTCTGCATTCCTCTGGGCTCTGGTAAATGACAGAGAGACACTGGCTTTGCTGTGGTTGATGGTGCTGCTGGCTGAAACAGTTGGGTCGGGTTAACCGGGTCCGGTGTGTGAGGAAGGTTTTGTGGTAAGCAGAGACACTCACTGATCAGCTCACGGCGGGACAGCCGAGCGGACCGTGAGTCCAGTGGTCGTCGTCCTGACCAGAACCTGGCTGTAGGGACCATCAGAGAGCTGAGCTGTAAGAGGAGTGGAGCAGACCTCCAGTACGGTTTGCTGCTACCAGCTGTTGCGTCATGGGATGGGCTTTTGTTTTTCACACACTGTGTTTTGCATGAGTTTGTTGAGTTGATAACTTGTTAATGTTGATCCGAGGTAGCGTTTATCTGACCCTAAACCTACATGAGTGTAAGGAGCTGGCCTTCACCTCCCAGCAGCACTAACACAGCCAAAGGGTTCAGTCCTCATCCAGGCTCCGCTCAGTCCTCATCCAGGCTCCGCTCAGTCCTCATCCAGGCTCCGCCAAGCTTTTAGAGATGTCTCACACATAAAAACTTTCTAATGTCATGCCCAAGGGCACTTCACCAGAGCCAGCTACAGGACAGGATTGGATCACCCCTCCACCACAGAAAGTTTGTCCACAGCAGAGAAGAACTTGTGTAACTGATGCGTCTCTTTCTGTCTTCCTTCTGCAGCTTTTCAAACAGCACAGCACAGATGTCCACGAATACAGAGTGAGAAATGGTCTTCAGTAACCCGCATTAACGGTAGATGGAGACGCGGCTACAATTCATATTTTCTGGTGTTTTGACGCGTTGTTGTGTGTAAATAAAACATGGTTCTGTGGTTCTTCTGCAGGAGGCTGCTCAGTCCTGTCTGCTGGACTCACCCGTGCTTCTGTCCTACACCCCAAACTCTTTCAATTCAAATAAATGTTTGTCATGTTAAAACTGCTGAGTCACGAATACCTTGTTGCCCTGTAGTCCTGATTCCTGCTTAGAAAAACAACACAGCTACAGTAAAGAGTAAATAAAACACACAGTAGGAAAATGTCTAGCTGTAGGCTTGATGTCCGTGAGGTAGAGCAGTTTGAGTCTCCACATCTTCTGACCAGGAGATGGCGACGTGCTGCTTTCCAGTCAACATCAGTTGTTCAACAGATTCTAGAAAAGGTTTTTCCAGTTTTTGGGCGGAGCTCTGAGCAGAAGGAAAAGCAGGTCTGATGGAAAAAATTCCATTTTATTTTAAAAAATTTCCAAACTCCATCCTGACTGGAGTGTGTGAGCTCCTGTTTTTACACATTTTCTAGAACTAAATTTAATTTAAGAGAATGGAAACACGTTATTGATCCCCCAGTGGGGACATTCACGTCAATAGGTTTTTATATGAAGACGAGTGTCCGTTTGAATTCCCGTAGGGTAAATACTTCCTCCAAAATATCTTGATTGGCATTGCTTTTACCCGTAAATATGGAAGTGATAAGAGTGGATTGTAGCTTTAAACCAATCCAGCGCGGTAACCTACGAAAACATGACTGAGGTTTTCTGTTGCAGACGTGGACAGAACTGTTGGTACCCTTCGGCCAATCAAAGAAAAACCCACAATGGTCACAGAAGTCACTCGAATCTGACAAACGTAATAAAAATTCTATGAAATTTAACCAGTGAAACCAGGCTTCAACAGAATTATTAAAAAACTATTAATTAAAAAAATTAACTCATGGAACAGACCTGGACAAAAATTATGACCCCCCCCCCCCCCAACTTCATATTTTTGTTGCACAACCTTTTGAGACAATCACTGCGATCTAGGGCTGGGCGAAGTATCCAAAATATATCATTATGGAAATTTCTGACTTACCGAGAAATTTTACCATGCCAATAAATTTGATAATAAAAAATGTAAAGATGTGTGTAGGTTAGCAACATTCATGTCCCTTTAAGAAGCTGCAACACCTTGATTCGCGTAAAAATGTGACTCAAAGTAATACGTGCAACAGCCCCCTCTAGTGGACAACTTTTGTTTCTGCGCACACCTGTACTTATCATCTATTTATCGTTATCAAGGTGAAATCCTCAATATACCGTGATATTGATTTTAGGCCATATCGCCCAGCCCTACTGTGATCAAACGATTCCTGAAACTGTCACTGAGACTTCTGCACCTCTCGGCAGGTATTTTGGCCCACTCCTCATGAGCAAACTGCTCCAGTTGTCACCAAGGGCGCCTTTTCCAGACGGTATGTTTCAGCTCCTCCCAAAGATGTTCAATAGGATTGAGGTCAGGGCTTGTAGGAGGCCACTTTAGAACAGTCCGATGCTTTCCTCTTAGCCATTCCTGGGTGGTTAGCCGTGGGTGTTTTGGGTCATTGTCCTGTTGCAAGACTCATGACCTGCGACTGAGACTAAGCTTTCTGACACTGGTCAGCACATTTCTCTCTAGAATCGTGTGGTAGTCTTGAGATCTCATTGTACCCTGCATAGATTCAAGACACCCTGTGGCAGATGCAGCAAAGCAGCCCCAGAACAGAATTGCATCCCCCCGTCCCATGAGTGGCGTGACGTCTCGTGCAAAGGGTCAATAAGCCATTGACTGATTACAAGACTGATTACAAGATTGGAGTAGAAGGAGTCACCGCTCATCTGGGAAAAGGTGCTGGATAAAAGTGGAATAAAGAAAAATGAGAATCCGCACACTTCAATCTGCGATGTAGGAGTTTATTGGTCAAGCTTTCGGTCAGAGACCTTCATCAGGAGTTGCCATCCTGTCAAAAAGTTATTTGTTTGGAAAAATGATGTATTATTGCCTTCCTCAAAAATGGACCGCCTCGTTTACCAACATCCGTTGCAGTGAGTAAGTCACGTCGTTCATTGTCCAGTAGCATGCGGAGAAGACTAAATAATACATTCATTTAGTCTTTTTGGTCTAAATATTTATTCAGTCTGGCTTGCCAGGCTATTAGTGACCATTTCTTTAAAGGTTTCCTTCATAGCACTATTCGACCGTCATACCCGTCATACAGCCCCTCCGCTGCTCGGTGGCACTGTTTACCTATGATACAGCTCCAGAGTGGGCAGGGCGCTCGGTTCTCCGCCCACCGGACCCGTTTCTGGGACATGTACCGAGCCGCTCGACCGCTGTCACACTCACGTTGTACCCGGAGAGCACCGATGTTTTCCTGCAGAGCGGCCTGGCAGCGGTGCGGGCTCTTGGCCCGGAGAGCGGCCCACAGGCTGCCCCAGGAGGGTGAGTAGTGGCCCTGGTGTGTGTGTGTGTGTGTGGGTCAGAACAAGCCGTCCTTCATGCCTCAGCAGCGGAGGTGAGTGCGACCCTACCGTTGACACAGCTCGTGTACTCGCTAGGATCCTGTACTTTAGGGAGAGTTTAAGCAGCTTTCTCTCACCGCGGGATTACATGACTCTTCATCTACAAATGACCTTCATTCCTTCGCATAGTCACGTGACGTGTGCACATGTAGCAGCGGTCAAAAGAACAGCAACGACACGCGGTGAATGTGGCAAGCCGTTCTAACATTTAATCCATAATGCACCGTTCGGGTTATTACAAGAATGGCAGATTTCCTCCTTTGTCGTCCCTAAATGAAACTTAATATTATAATATACACGCTCAGCATCTTGTTGCTATAAACTCACTGTCCACACTTAGTCATGCTACCTCAACACTGGTTTGATAGAAGGCCAGAAAAGTATTTTTAGATTTTATCTGTTTTGAGATATAATATTAATACCGACTTGGGCAGCACGATATTAGGACAACCTGCCTAATGCGATTATAGTGATTAATATGACGATTATGATATTATGTGCGATAAATAAAAAATTAACTCAGGAACAAAAATAATTAAAAGAAATTAAAAAAATGACAAATCATAAAAATGAGAAAAGCAAAAGATGTGAGGAAAAGGAAAAAGAAAATGAACAAGTGAAGGCAATCGGTGGATCCCGGCAAAAGCAGAAAGAGCAGAACAACTATAACTCGGGTGTTTGCTAACCATGAAAATGAAGTGCAGTCAGCCTCGGGGGCGGGCCTCTAACCTATGCAAACCCACCCAATTGGCCAAATGGGTGAAGAGCTCTATTTGATTTGTTAAAAAACATCATGCTTCCATTTGATGGACAGAATGCGTTATGTGTAAGAAACATTTGAGCTGACAATTCATTGCAATATTTATCTGTTCTTTGCAATATGCATATTGCGCATGCTGATATTGCGATAACACTATATTTGCGATATGTTGTGCAGCCCTAGTACCAACAATTACTTTAACCACTTACTTTCTCCCCAAACCTGCTCAGGTTCCTGTTCTTCTCGTGCCAGGACCAGTCACATTGTCATGCCCTTTTTAATTAGCTAAAGTGACACTTAAAAGTCATTAGTTCTAGGAAGAATGAGATTTGAGATTCCTGGAATGTTCTCCTTCACCTGAGCAGAGACCTGGAATTAATGTCCAGTTTGTCTGTTAAATATTGGAAATGTTTGCCATACAGCCTAAAGCAATAGAGGTGCTGTAAGAACAGGAACAAGGAAATGAACAAGAACAAATGTGGAAATCTCCAGAGTTTCGCCTGTAAGGAATTAGAGCTTTTCTACAACTGAAAGAAACGTGTGGTGCTGTATATTTATAAAGAAATGTGCCATCCATCATTCTAAAAATCCCAACTAACACTAATAACATGTTTTCAGTTGGTGATGCTATACCAGCCTCAGGTCTGACACACAAGTACTTGTACTCGTCAAAGTTCTGGTATACAACCGGACCTATACGTGATACAAGCTTAGTTTACCGCTAACAAAGCATATTAGTTTAAGACGACCACCTTCAACCCAGCATAGGGCAGTCATGCACCATCTAATAAATGCAAGTCACTCAGAAAGCTGAAGAAGTTGCTGATGTACAGCAGCGAGTTCAGCAAGCCACTGACGTGGAAGTTCTTTAAAAAGCAGCAGACGCTTCTCTTCCAGCTGTTAAGGAACTCGTCCTGTAGTTGTAAGCAACAGAGAACAGGTTTCTAACAGACAGCACTGAGAAATGCCCTAAATTCTGAAGCCTAGTTTATACTTCTTCGTCTGCAGAGGTGCGCCATTATCCGCCGATGCAAGGGCTCGCCGACAGGCACTCTAGGGCGGACAGAGTAGAGCCCAACTTTTCAGCTATCGGTCAAATGTCACAGAGAGATTGCACGTCTGTGATTGGTTGGCCCACCGAAGCCGCTGTCACCTTTGATACCGTTGAATTCTTTGTAAGAAAAGATGAAGCCGTTCCAGCTCCGTGAAGACACTCGGTGTCGGCCAATGCTCATTGAGTGGACTTGTGTTTACAAGCTGAAGTACATAAACTGTCGTTGATCAGAGACATTGGTGGGCAGTCCTGCCAGAAACGTTTAAGCCCCCTGCTGTCCTGGCAGAGAACTGCTTCACATCGCTGACTCGCCAACAGAGAAATATAAAAGGAAAACATGTACGTCGGTACATGATTGCGTGAGTGCAAAGCTGCTGACGGAGAAGCTTAAACTAGGCTTAACTCAGCACAGCTACAGGACGCTATAAAGCCCGACGTTTGCAACCAGATGGTCATCCAGTGATACTGCTATCTTGGCTGTGAGATTTTTGCTGTTCGTGGGCGATTTCTCCCTGTTATTAAGTTACCCACTTCTTCCTCCTACTGTTTGAAAGTGGAATTACACTAGTTGCAGCAACCCTGCCGCAGTCTGCTGTAGCCAACGAGCTAACGCTAACAAGAGCCAACTGATGCTAAATGAGCCACAAAGTAAAAAGAAAACATATAAACTATTATTTACAAGCCCAGAACAACAATTAGTGCTATTATAACATAGAACTATAATTTAAGAAACAGTATCATATGTTTGCTTTAAAAGATGCCAGAAAAACAGCCAAGTCCTCAGTACTTATTCCATGGATTTATCCTTCGACACCATCAACCTTGATGTCCATCCTCTCTAGCGTGAGCTTCACAGAGAACACACTCCTGGTTTGAATTGTACCTCACAGCATGTATCCTGGCTTGGTCACACTTGTGCTGCACACCCCCTCGCCACATGGGTACTCCCCAAGGCTCACTACCAGGACTCTTATTTTTGTAGTCTATTCAGTTTGTTATAGTCCACCGTGTCTCCGAAGCCCTCACAGAGACGAAAGGAAACTTAACGTGTTTTTGATGTTGGTTTTTCTGACATTTTCCTCTTTTACACCACGTAGTTTGAAATGATAATAATAATAATAATAATAATGATGTCATTTAAAAAACAGCAGTATCACAGTGAAGTCTCCACCTGCGATCTTTTCCAGCTGTGCAGCAGCGACTGATGTCCTCGGTTCCTGGAGGGTCTGGAGAGAACGTGCTATACACGGTGCTGTGTGGGGGAGCCCTGGTCGGGGCGCTGTCGTATGTAAGTCTGTCTGTTCCCATCGCTCCATGTCTATTCCTTACAAACTAAAGGTCAAACCGGATGTTTTCCATCGTTCACAGGCCTATGTCACTGTGACTTCGGACCGTGACAGGTACAATGAGCGTCTTGCAGAAATTCAAGCCAGACCCAAGACCCAATGGGTACCAAAGTCCTGGCCACCCAAAGGTCAGTTCTTGTTTACTTGGTGCTGCCATTTTCCTTCTCCCAAGTAAATAAATGGTGTCTGTGTGGTTTCAAAGAAACATTGTTTATCAGATACAAAAATAACCCAGACTTTCCGCTGGACGTGAAAGCGGCGTGTAACAAAATAAAGGTGTTTTACTCGCAAGATCCCTTTCAACCGGGAGTGCTTCTGCCGTGACATGGGAGCGAAAGCGTTCCATGCAGCTGATCCCACAAAGGCAAAAAATCACAGGAGAATTGCAACTTCACGCGTGATTTCAAAAGTCCACACATTAAAGCTTCTTTCCGGAGTATTTCTCTTATCTGATGGCACCATCTAGTGGCTGACAAGCATATCACACAAAAAGTCTATTCCTCTGTTTAAGATGGCGACTTCACGTTTCTGTTTATAAATGTGCTTCTGTAGCCGACAAGAGCTAAAACACGTTGTTTTACGAGTATTATTCTCATGTCATGCTGTGTTCTCATATATTTATATTTTAGAGACTTACTTGTCTGTGAAAAGTTCATCAACTCTGCGTCAGTCGAGGTACTTCCTTAAATTTGAAGCAAGTGAGCAGTAGTCTAACACTATTGATTAGTTCTGGTCGGCGCTCAGTTTCCTATTGCACGGAGCTCTTCAGGGCAGGGGGCGTGGTTAGCAGGAAAAAAAAGACGTATTGCTTATATTTTATCACAGTAGATTATATAATCACTTTTACGGATTTCAGAAAAATCATTCGTCATTTCTGAAAGGGGAAAACTCCGGAAAGTAGCTTTAATGAGCCAGGAGAAAGAGGCCTGCATTTATCCCAACAGGCCTGTGGTTTATTTCCTCAATCAATCAATCAATCAATCAATCAATCAATCAATCAAATTTTATTTCTAAAGCGCTTTTCAAACAAAGTGTTATTCAAAGTGCTTTACAAAATGACCCCAGATTCCCATAACAGGTTAAAAGCATTAACAAACATATGCAAGCACACGCACACACACAGAGACTCACACACACACACACAAGTAAAAATTATATTAGGCTGACTCCAGATGAGCCAAGTATGGTAACGCAAGGAAACGCCATCAGAGGAGCCGTCTGTCCCGGCAGCATCAGGTCTTCCACACTAAGTCAGGGCGCTCAGTGGAGGGGGAGCATAGACCCCCACCTATAGAGCGCCCAGGAAGCTACAGTCGACCACCGCTCCCGGGGCAGAGGGCCCCCACAGAGGAAACACTGGATTAAAATGAGTAAAAATGTAATAAAAGAGCTAATATAAATGACCAAAATTAGAAAATAAGTAATAAATAAAATGATATAGACAGTAAAATAATAATTTAAATAATAAAACTGTGCTAAAGTATAATCATATAGAACATGCAAAGCAAGTAATAAAATATAATCATGTAAAACGAGAAATAAAAACTGTAGAAAATATTTAGATAAATATTATATTGGCTACAGGAGGGTCACAGGAAAGGATGTACGTTTGTCTGCACAAGACTTTCATTTAGAAAGTTTCCAAATGTTTTACACTACTTCTATGCTTGGCCCGATCTAAACTGCAGAGTTTGACGTATTTTGGAAGTGTAGTGCATACAAATTAAATTTGTTTTATTTCAAACAGACATATCAGTCAGAATTTACTGTCATCATCATTAATTCAGCAACATTCCTCTGTTTGAAAGGGAGCAGGCTGAAGTATAAACCTGTATACCCCTCCCCAAGAACGCCAGAGAATATTTAATGGAAGTTCATTCCAGAGTTTTGGAGCCGCTGTCCCCCTGGTCCTTATCTCTTAGGACCACAAAGCGTGGGTCTGCATGACAAAAATCCATGATCCTAATTAAAAAAACACATTTTCTAAAAAAAAAAAAATACAATTTTTATTAAAGAAACTAACAGGAGGTCCCTGACATTGTGTAGAAACTCACCGTAGCTATCTGCCTATGATGACAGAATCATGCAGTTGTTCACATATTTATCTGGTGATGGAAAAGGAAGCAAATACAGGCCTAACATCTACAACAGGGCTATTCAATCTCTACGTTTTGGTTTTAACTCTGCTTCAACGCCTGATTTCAATCAGCAGGTGATTAACAGGTTTCTGCAGAGCCTGATGAGCTGCTGCGCAGGTAATTCAACCACTGAATCTAGTGTGTTGGAGCAGAGAAATCACTAAAACGTGCTGGATATCGGCCCTTAAGGCCTGGACTTGAATAGCCCTGGGGTCTCATTTATCAAACATTGCGCAGAATCCCTACTAAAACTGTACTTAAGCTCAGCAAAACAAAAAGTACTCACGCCAAGTAGGTGTGTGATCTTTCAAACATGGAGTACGCACAGCTGCACGCAATCTCCGCTTCATAAATCTGAGACTAACGAGAATGTTTCTCAGCTGCATTTTAGTCACATCCCGCCCTCACCACGCCCACTTACTGCCATATATAGTCAATGCAAAGTGTCTTGTGGATCTCATGCATATACATAAGCCGGCTGTTGCAGCGCTCCGCCAATGACATGGTGACCGCAGATCAAGGCAGATCAAGGAAGCACTATTTCACAGAAGCAGAAATTCAGGTTCTTGTGGGTGAGGTGGAGAAATGAAAGGAAGTATTTTTGCAAAACAAATAAGAGAAAATCCACAGAGTGACACAGCATTGCTGAAGCCGTCAATGCTGAATTCTTCAGAGAGATCTGTGGCGGACATAAAAAAATGGTCCAATCAGGATTCAATCCCCAGACTCCCAGGTGAAAGTCACGTGCGCTAACCAGTCAGCCAAACGGAGATCTCCCTTGTCCAAGTAGGCAGGGACA
Organism: Nothobranchius kuhntae; assembly: GCA_006942095.1. NCBI lineage: Eukaryota > Metazoa > Chordata > Actinopteri > Cyprinodontiformes > Nothobranchiidae > Nothobranchius > Nothobranchius kuhntae. Next base: position 102,657 of record SSNQ01000496.1, on the reverse strand, counting down.
TGATCAACTGGGTCACAGTGACAGGACACACACACTGTCACAGACGCATGACATTCTGTCTCAATCTGTCCCCTTGTCCGTATTCTGCATTCCATATTCTGTGCTTCAGGCTTTGTGTGTGTGCGCGCGCGCACGTGTGTGTGTGTGTGCGTGTGGGGGGTCTTGCTCTGTGTGAAAACGATGCGGTACAAGTGATAATGCTGCAGGAATTCATAATTTTATCCTTCTCAGCAGCAGCACTGCAGGTGCTCTCCATGTCCAACATGTGTGTAAGCCAGGTCCTTAGTCAACTTAAAGTTGCGCACATTTTTCCGCTAAGTTTTCTTTCATAAATCCCAAAGTTTGCGTGGAAAGTTGCTTACGCAGTTTTCCAACCCCGTTTTGAGCGTAAGCAAGCTTGATAAATGAGGCCCCTGATCTACAACATGCAATATGAACAATTCAGTTTATTTATAAAGCGCCAAATCATGACGAGAGTCGTCTCAAGGCTCTTCACATAGTAAACATTCCAATTGAGTTCAGTTCATTATGCCATTTAGTTTAGTCTCCTATATAAGGAAACCAGCAGGTTGCATCGAGTCACTGACTAGAGTCAGTGTCTTTACAGCAATCCTCATACTAAGCAAGCATGTAGCGACAGTGGAGAGGAAAACTCCCTTTTAACAGGAAGAAACCTCCTCCAGAGAATCCTGGCTCAGTATAAGCAGCCATCCACCATGACTCACTGGGGATGGAGAAGACACGCACACGCACACACACACACACACACACACACACACACACACACACACACACACACACACACAGTAAATAATGCAATTAGAGAGAAGTGGTAAGTAAGTAGTCGAGTGTGGAAAGTGATCAGTGTGTCCTCCAGCACTCTAAGCCTATAGCAGCATAACTACAGATAGTTCTGGATAACCTAGCCTTTTAGATGTAGGCATGTTGGAGTCAGGGCAAGGGAGAGCCGTCTTTACCGACTGTACACTCCACCTCCCTGTAATCCCCCACTTGTCCAGATTTAGGCTAACATCAGATCTTAACCATAGGCCCTATCAAATAAAAATGTTTTAAGCCTATTCTTAAAAGTAGACAAAGTGTCTGCCTCACGGACTAAAGCTGGGAGCTGGTTCCACAGGAGAGGAGCCTGATAACTAAAAGATCTGCCTCCCATCCTGTTTTTAGATATTCTGGGAAATATCAGTATATCTGCAGTCTGAGAGCAAAGTGCTCGGTTAGGAACATATGGAACAATCAGATCACTGATGTATGATGGACCTTGATTATTAAGAGCTTTATATGTGAGAAGGAGGATCTTAAAATCTATTCTGAATTTAACAGGTAGCCAATGTAGGGAAGCTAAGACAGGAGACATATGATCTCTGTTTTTAATTCTCATCAGAACTCTAGCTGCAGCATTGTGGACAAGCTGAAGACTTTTAACTACATTCTGTGGACTTCCTGAGAGTAATGAATTACAGTAATCCAGTCTTGATGTAATAAATGCATGAACTAGTTTTTCAGCATCACTCCTGGAAAGGATGCTTCTAATCTTAGCAATATTCTGAAGGTGGAAAAAGAAAATCCTACAAACCTGTTTAACCTGGGATTTGAATGACATGTCCTGTTCGAAGATAACACCAAGGTTCATTACTTTGTTCTCAGAGATTAATGTAATGCGGTTCAGGTCAGGTGATTGACTAAGCAATTTCCTTTTCTGAAGTCAGTCTTGTCTTGATTTGACAGCAGAAAGAACAAACACTGTTGTTCATCTTAAATCAGAGTTAGACTTGTCTGCCCAGATAGTCCACCTGCAAATGTGTCCAACCACAGATAATCCACATATTCAGGATTATCATCCATGATTTCCAAATGGAGCAGATTTTGTACTACAAATATGCTTTCTTTATGCTAATGTATGTAGTTGCAACAATAATAAAAAAAAGAAACATTTTCCAGAATTAGTAGTTTGTTTATTTCATTTATACTTTTATCACCACAACAGGAAGAGAGTTGTGCGCCTCTTCACTCATGACTTTAAGACTTCCGCTCTCATGTCACATTTATTGGCGTTGGTAAATGAATGCATTAATGTGATGACATGTTATCTATGTGTACATATATGTATATACGTGTGTGTGTGTGTTCCTTAAACTGTTTTAAATGGGTCGTGTATGTTGAGCTTGTTTCTTTCTCTTCTGGTTTCTTGCAGCCAGAGATGACGATGAGGGTGAGTAAGGTTCATCTCCTCACCTTCACACGTTCCATTAGATGCCAGCATGCGTGTGCCTCAGAAGGAATGCTGACATCCTCATGTTGTCATCACAGCATGCTCTTCTCATCCTCACATACAAACTAAATAAAGGGTTCAATCCTGAAAATGGCAGCAGTTACAGGTAGAAGCGCTGAGGCTTCAGAGTCGTTATGGGCTCGACACACGAGAGGCGACATCACCTCTCCTCCATTCATTTTCAATGAGACATGCGTGACAAAGCGATAATCGCGGGTCTCTCTCCTACTAAGCAAAACGCGAAAAACGTGCGTGTGAAAGTTTGCGCTCGTGCACGTGTCGTGCACGTACGACCCAGCGACGCGATCCCAGAAAGTTGAAACATTTTCAACTTTTCATCGCTGTCGCTCGGGCGAGGACCAATCAACGGAGGTTTCATTCACTGACCAATGAGCGGACAGGATGCTCCGTACATCTCCGAGCAAACATGGGGGAGAAGTTGATCATTATTATGTTTTATAGTAAAATCAGAAGTAAGATTTCACATAACTCTAGCAGCACCTTGTGAAACATCATATCTACCACTTTATTAACTCTGAACCGCTTAAATAACCTTAATTCCCTCCAACCTGACACAGCCAAGCAAAACAACGGAAGTTTCCATTTCGCCATGGAACAGAACGCGTAGACGGCTTTGCCGCTGGCCGCTGCCGCGGATCGCCTCCCGTGTGTCAGGTAATAAAAGCGACGGCGACAAATTTCGCTGATCGCGGTCGTTTGTTGCCTCCCGTGTGTCGAGCCCATTAGGAGTTGTGTCTCCGTTACAGCCGGCTCACAGTAAAGCAGCAAACATGATCAAAGCTAACAGTTACAGATCAGAAGCCACCAAAAGATCCGGTGTTTGTGAACACACGTGTTTTAATAACGTCCGATGAAAAACTTTAAGTCGTCGGACGTTATGACCGACGTGCTTCCTCCCTTAACTCGCCAAAATGACGCAAGCTTCCTGAAATCCACAAACTGCACGTTTACCAATTAGACTTTTTTCGTTATCAATCAGAGGTTGTCTGGTCTCTGCAGCAGCGCTTCCTCCAAACCTTTTAATTGATGTGTGCATCGCTTTACGCAGCTGCATTACCAACGTGAGGAAACTTAAGCTCATTCCTTGTTGTTGTGATATTTGTGCTGAACTGAAATGCCAGACAGAATGAGTTTAGCCTCAACAGTTTAACAGACAGCTGAGACGAACCCGAATCTCCAGGTTCCCTTTCACTCCTCAATCAGCAACAGCTGTTCCTCTTGAAGGAACAGGAACTCACAATAACAGCTTATGGATCAAATACTGTCAAATGCTTTCTAATGTTTCATAATAACTCCTAATATTTATAGGACCTCTAATAATCTGATGAATTCTGTTGGTTTAGTTTCTAAGCAGAGGGACGGTCTAATTTTCATTTTCTGAAATTTGCAGAAAATCACATTGATGGTTGTAAAATAATTTCAACAGATTATTGTTGCAATAAAAATATGTGTAAAGGTCAGAGGTCACTACAATGCCCACTGTCAAAGCTGTTGTAGCAAATCTGCAAACAAGCTAGTTTTTAAAAGCTAACACGGTCACAAAGCTTTCACTCCTCCTCTCGGGTGTCTTCCCTGGATCGGCGTCTACCAGAACCGGAAACCCACATTGCCAGAGGAAACAAGATGGCGCTCAACACCGTCACTGCTTCCTAGGTCCAAATCTTTTGTTGTCCGTGACTTTGGGTAGTTTGTCCTAAAGCTGAAGCGGTAGCAGCCGGCTGTTTCTCCTTCTCTGATGTTATTGAGCGGAGAACCTCTCACACCGGTGGTGTTCTGGTGCTGAACACGTGAGAGTGTGATGAGCAGAGGACCCAGGGAAGTGCGGTTTGGTAAGACCGACAACCAGATGGTCCAGTATTGGTTTTTAGTCCGAGCTGTGTTGTTGGCAGAGGTTTTTGGAAAAATGCGAAATAACAACTTTATTAATTTAAACGGGAGGTAAGTGCTCACCCCGTAATCGGAAGGTTGCAGGTTCAAGCCACACTCGGTCTGTTGCCACCGTTGTGTCCTTGGGCAAGACACTTAGCCCCCCTTGTCTGCTTATGGTGGTCGGAGGGACTGGTGGTACCTGCATACAGCAGACTCACCTCTGTCAGTGCGCCCCAGGGCAGCTGTGGCTACATCGTAGCTCATCCCCACCAGTGTGTGAATGACTCATTTTGTTGTAAAGTGCCTTGGGGGGTTCCAGAACTAGAAGGCGCTATATCAAGCCATTTACCATTTAAAGTTGGAGTCAAGTCATGGGTGGAGACGTATTTCATCCACACTTCCTGTTAGGAAAACGCTTCTGAAAGAGGCGTCGCCTGGCGGATCGAGAGCGCTGCACTGAGGCAGTGATAGTTGGCAACCCCCCCCACCCTCCGCGTGCACTGTCGGAGACTCTCAATCTAAAAACGAGTTGTTAACGAGAGTGTGCACGTACTCACTGTAGACTTACTGCTCAGGAGAAGAGCAGACAGATTCTGCAGCATTCTGGAGGATTTCCTGTTTACCGTGATCATTAGATTAAAAAGGGAGGGCGGCAATTTATTTCTAGGAGGCGAGTGGCTCCGAGCGTCAACCTGTCATATCGGCAGGTGAGTGGCTGAGCCAGGTGGAGGAGTTTAAGTATCCCGGGGTCTTCTTCATGAGTGAGGGAAAGCTCGAGATGAGATAAACAGGTGGATTGGTGCTGTGTCTGCAGGGATGCGGGTGTTGTACGGGTCTGTCGTGGTGAAGAGAGAGCTGAGCCGGAAGGCAAAGCTCTTGATTTACCGGTCGACCTACGTTCCTACTCTCACCTATGGTCACAAACTTTGGGTAGCGACCGAAAAATATGAGATCAGATACAAGTGGCTAAAATGAGTTTTATCCTCAGGGTGGCTGGGCTCTCCCTAAAGCTGGGCTAACGCTGTGCGACTTTTTCACTCGTAGCGTTCAGCTTCAGCTCAACAGTACGACTTCCCCAACGAGAAAATCTCACGAGTCATGTGTTCACACTGTAAGACCCAGCGCCGCGATACCCTCACGAGGGATGAGCAAACTATCAAACACGCCAGAAATCTGTGCGAGCTCAAGATTGCTGATAGGTAGATGGTCCCGTGGTGTTAATCGCCTCTCGTTGCCCCCTGTATACACGACGCTCAGCGCAAAACATGCCCCAGTCTCAGATTCTCGCACGAGGCGAAAATCTGCTAAAAAAAGTGTAAAGGTTGCACAGTGTACGTCCGACTTTAGGGATAGGGTGAGAAGCTCGGTCTTGCGGGAGGGGCTCGGAGTAGACTCGCTGCTCCTCCACGTCGAGAGGAGCCAGTTGAGGTGGCTCTGGAATCTGATTAGGATGCCTCCTGGTGAGGTTTTCTGGGCACGTCCAACTGGACGGAGACCTAAAGAAAACCCAGGACACGCTGGAGAGACTATGTCCCTCATCTGGCCAGGAAACGCCATAGGATTCCCCCGGAAGAGCTGCCCCAAGGGGCTGGGGAGAGGGACGTCTGGGCCTCTCGACTTAGGCTGTTGCCCTCTTGACCTGACTCCCGATAAGTGGCTGAAAATGGATGGATAGATGAACAAAAGTAACATTCCAGTATCCCGCCCATCATGGAACCTGGAATTTTACGGGGTTAAAAGACGAACCGAACCGGACTCCTACTGATCAAGTTAAGGTCAAAAACAAACTTATCTCCATGTAAACGACATCCCTGTGACCAGCCTGGAAGCTCCCCTTTCGAAAGTGACGAGGCAGCAGCAGTGGCCTTCTGATGTCATCGCCACAAGACTCCGTTATTCTGACACCATCAAACAGTAGACTACCAACAACGTAGTTGTCCATGCCTTCAGCCATTGTGCATATCCTGTTTTTACTCCGCCTGCTTTTCTCCTGCCAGCGTTTGTTTATTATTTACGTTGCTATGGGCTGATTTAAAAGGGCGAACGTCTCCACCTATGCCGTGGAGTGAAACGCACTTCATTCAATAATTCGATTTTCTAACATACATGTAAGCTAGGATAAAGGCTCCCACTCTTGTTAAAGTTTTAGCTCGATGCGCATGTACACACACACACACACACACACACACACACACACACACACACACACACTCTCTCTCTGTAGGCTTAGAGCTGAACCAGCTGCCATTTCTTGGCCTGTTATCACTGCAGTAACAGTGGTGGACGTGCAGGACTTGTACTTTCGTTTCCACTTGTTCAGCCGACTCATTTTTAAACGCTTTTGAATCACGTTGTCCTGTTGGGACTGAGGACGGAGTCTAAAGAGAAACTCCAACCTTAACTTTGGATAACTTTAATGACAACAGCTTTGGGTCTGACAGCTGAGCAGGAAATAATCCAGATTAGATGATCTACAGGCTACTCAGTGATCGCATGCTTCAGTGTTTACAGCGTTGGTACAAATGACTGAAGTCCTGACTAAAACTGCACTATTGCCTAAAAGACACAAAAGCAGTTGAACAACCATATTTGGCGTTGGTGGTTAAAGAGTTTGACATCACATAAAAGCGAGTAAAGCCTCGTGTTCCTAAGGTGGTCAGAGGGAAGGTGAGTGGTGGCTCCTATGGAGGCTCCTGCTGGAGAGATGTGATGAGGAGACCAACCAGGCAGAGATTGATGTGGGCGAGGTTGGGGGTGGGGGTGGGGGGGGGCAGCAGCTGTTTCTACCTCCACCACCTGCTTCAGGCTGAGCGGCTCTGCTTTGGTCGTCTGCTAGGTTTGGCTTGCAGCAGCCTGTTGGCTTAGGAACATGTTCTTCATTGTTCTTCCTGCTAGCGGCCATTTCCATTCCCACCTGTCTGTAGATTCCCACTCAGCCTCGCTGGTTGGAGGGGTTTCCTTTGTGAATTCAACTTGACCTTTGCTCTTCTGATTTCTAACTTTCTGTGTCTTTACTCTTTCCAGCCTAATGCTAAAGCTAAGGCCCTCTGTAGCCGCACGGATATTGGTCCTAGGATGTGGATGTGACCAAGGAAACAGAATTCCTCTCCTCTTCCTCCTCCTCCCTTCCTCCTGTCCCCTCCTCCTACGAGAGTCCTCCGCTCAGCCTAGAACCTGTGGACAGTCCTCTGAAGGATTTTCTATCAACTGTTAATCCACTCCGTGATTAGAAGTTGACTGGGGGAGCATTTTGGATGGAAACATGCCACCATGTACCCCTGAGCCCGTTCCCTACCAGTACCAGCCGTGTGGCTCCCCGTCCACAACCTCCTGTTGCTTCTGAATTAAACTAATGATTTGTGAATTGAACCCATGAATTTGGCGGCTGCTGTTCATGCGTTTCTGCAGCTTCTGCCACGCAACTCTGTGTAATTTATTGTGGATTGAATGAAGGGAGGATCTTTCTGTTCCAGATTAAACATGTGCAACCATCTGAGCTTTCTCGTGTGTCTCACTGAGTTCCAGATAACCTAGAACTTACCTGGATGGTAAGAACCTAGATTCCACGTGATCCTTGTTTACCCTGCATCCAACCCCCTAGATCTAGGTAACCTTCTCCCTGTCTTTGTTTGCATGCAGTTCCTGTCCAGCACGTTTTTATGCACTATGATCTTGCCCTCCAGGCAGTGGTGTCTGTAGAAGACGTAGTTGTGTTGCTCTTTGGTCCACCAGTCAGCTGTAATGAGCCCAAACACCTGTGCAGGTCTGCTGTGGGACAGTCTGAAGTCATCCGCACCATCATTTATATCTGAACGTCCCACGGGAGGAGCCCAAAGAAGCAGAACTTGTTTTAAACACCCTGTGCTGTGTCTTGGTGTCGTGGCTGGTCCCGTGCAGCAGCACGGATGGCCTTCACCCTTCATGGATTCACGGTTTCTTTGACCACTGTTGGTTTGTTCTGACCACAGCAGACTGGAAACCAGGGATGTGTATTTTTGAAATTCTGGCGATACGATACATATCACGATACAGGGGAGACGATACGATATATCACGATATATTGCGATACATTCATTCAGACGTTACAAGCCATTTTTTTACTGAATTTATTGTAAGAATGTTCAATAAACAGTCCAAACTGATACGAAACATGTTTAACATGAGGTATCTGAACCATGATGGAGGGATTTACATTTCAATGGTGGAAACAAAACCCGTTGCACACTGCTGCCAACTAGCGGGTGGCGATTGAATTGCACAAAACGAAAAGAAAATACACAAAAGTTTGCATGTAAATTCTTTCAAGAATTAGATACACGGCTTTTGAATATCGATGTAATAATCGCAGGAAAAAATATCACGATATATTGCCATATCGATATTTCCGATACACGGCTTTTGAATATCGATATAATATTGCTAGAAAAAATATCACGATATATTGCCATATCGATATTTTCTTACATCCCTACTGGAAACCAGAGCCATGATGGAGGCCATGAGTCAGTTTTCCCTTCACCGTGTGTGGTCAGAATGTTACAGCTGATTGGTGTTGACTGGTTTTCCACACCAGAGGTGACCTGAGCCATCTGGAGGTTTGTTGCTGACTTTAAAGAGTGTGTCCTGGTAGTGAGGTGCAAATGAGCANCCAGTCTTCTGGATGTTTCCCAGCCAAAGAACCATTGAAGTTATCTTGTAAGTTGCTTCAATGTGTCTCGCATTTGAAAAGATGCAGTCATTTCAGATGGCCGGTCCAAAAAAGTTCCTCCTTTAAAAGGATTTTGTTTGTGTGTTCCAGGTGGAGATGAAGCAGGTGTGGAGGAGGCTGCTGCTGAGGCTGAGGCTGTAGTGCAGGAAGCTGCTGAGGTGGTCGCTGAAGCTGCTGAGGTGGTCGCTGAAGCTGCTGAGGTGGTCGCTGAAGCTGCTGAGGTGGTCGCTGAGGTGGCACAGGAAGTGGAAGCAGTTGCACAAGACGTGGCTGAAGGTGTTGAAGAATCTGCAGAAGCAGTTGAGGAATCAGCAAAAGTTGCTGCTCAAGAGCCAGAAGGCAATGGTATGACCTCTCCCCCTGAGAAGGAAGTTACTGCTTCTGAGGCATGAGGTTCCACACATTCACTGCTGGGACACACACACACACACACACGTGCACATCACTGTATTGCTGAGAGGACCTTAAGGTTCAGCTGCAACATGGATGGGAACATAAAGACGGGTAACTACCAGTCATTGTCTGGGTTTACCTCCATTTTCTCTCAAATGTATATTTTCCTATGTATTTATTGGTGTGTGTGTGTGTGTGTGTGTGTGTGTGTGTGTGTGTGTGTGCGTGTGCGTGTGCGTGTGCGTGTGCGTGTGTGTGTGTGTAAGATACTGAGCGAATTAATGGTTTCCTGATCTCGTTGATGTTTTAGGTGTGTGAGGGCAGCATAAATCAGTCTTCTGATCCTCTGACCTACCGCAGCACGCCACACTGACATCCTAATGCGATGCTCATTTTCAGTTATGAGTCAAATAAATGTGATCACTGAACGCCATTCACACACATTAACCTTCAGACATGTGGTTAACTAACCACACTCAACCATCTGTTTTACAGGCTGGAAATCTTTGTGTTCATTTGCCATAAATCTGTCTTGTACTGCGTTTCCACCAATCACAGCGCAGGTGGACATCTGTTTATCTCTAGGGTGTGATGTAGTTGTGTGTCCCCAGGATGCAAAGGCTTTCAGAAGGTGTATAAACTGTCAAAGGTGCAGTGTGTAATGTACTTTTGTCGAAGAAAGCGCTAAAAAAATCAGTTTTTCTAAACTATTAAAATCTTATGTGATCATTTTTATTTAGCTAATAACTGTTTAATGAGCACTGTGAATGGTTACCATTAACACAACAATAAAGCATTTGTAAAACTGGAAAGATTTACTGCCGTCTTTGAAAAATCACAATTGGTGCTTTTCAACCTTGCATCTGGTCCTCTGGTTTTTATTCCACTGGCGGGAGATGGTTTCAGGGTTTAGGCACGTTTACTGGCATGCTACTCTCACGACTAACTGTTTCTCTTTCCACGGATGACTGGTTGCACTGGACATGCCGTTCGGGTGTCCAAAAAACATACTGCAGCAGCACTAAAGAGATAACATAGGACTAAACAGGAAGTCACACATGTTCTGTTAAGGAAATTTCAAAATAAGACAAATTCAGGTTTGTGAATCCTTAACTATGTTAATGCTACAACTTGACCAGTGACCCGAGGGCTCATTTGCTCCCTGCATCTTTTGAGGAGAGCAAAGACGTTTTCCAGCGTGGACCTTGTATATGACATCACACTTCCACTTTACAAACGACACCAAAAAGGAGAAGGCATTGGGGTGAAATATCAACAATTATTAGAGTAAATGGTGAGTTCAAAAGATTTGTTTAAAAAAGATGCTGTTTTCGCATACACCAGTTTTCCCGCGATCTCGTGAGAGGACTACGGAGTAGCCGCTTTGTGTGACGAGTGACGCACTGCACAGCATGAAACCGTAACGTGCCACGGACACACACAGAGTGTAAACCGGGGATAGAATAACTGACAGTGAGGACCTCCCATGTCAGGACATCAGCATTATGACATTCACCCAATCATGGCTAGTGTTCTAGGATAAAAGTTCCTGAGGGTTACATGGAGAAGTCAACCCCTAGACACCTTATTCTGAATGTTTCCCTTTACATTTATTCAGTCAGTAGGGACGGTGCACATTAAGGAACATCTACTGAAGTATATGTAAATATACCAGATTATAGTGCTGAAGCTCATTTAAATATGCAGTCCAGGAACACATCAAGGACATGAAGCACATGCTTTTCTTCCAGCCAACGTTTGAGTTGACTTTTGAAGGCTTTTAATGTTGAGCACGCCCTTATAGGTACTCGGCCATGTATCACCTTATATATCAGAAAAGCCACTTAAGAATTTAAAAAATTTAAATTCTTCACAACTTAAAATGTTTTTCTAAGTCAAAATATAAAATACCTTTGGAGACGTTATAGAGATGGTCTGATTTCAGTGACCAACATGTGACACTTATGTGAGACGAAGGTACTGAATGTAAAAAGGGTTTAGCAGCACCAGATGAAAGGTTGCATTTGGTAAGTTGGGTACATTGAATTTCACGGCATTAAATATTTTCTTAATGTGGCCCTTGATGCTTTTGTCGAGTCACAATAGTCTAGTTCTTCTGTCAGACTTAAAAGTATATTAGAAGTACTTGAAGACTGAAGTACTTTATCGGTGTGTAACAACTGTATCATCATACTTCATTTTCTGTTCTATTATTACTCTTGTGTACACTTCCATTTAGTTTCAGTACATTTTATAAATAAGCAAAAATTGATAGTTTTGTCTTAAGCTGCCTTTTTGCCTCAGCTTCAAAGACAAATGATTAAAAACATTGAGCTGTAGTGACCTGGATGGCTGGGTTTTGTGTTACAGTGATGCGGACTGCCGATTCTGCAGTAGAAGTAATGAAGATAGCTGAAGTAAAGGAAGAGCTCCCAACAGCAGAGGAAAAGCCCATAGAAGACATGACTCCAGATATTCCTAATGTTCCAGCAGCAGTAGAAACTACTGTAGAGGCTACACAAGTGGACGTTCTTTTAAAGTTCCCTGTTCAAGTGGCTGAGGATGGTTCACCATTGGTTGTTGAGGAGGCACAAGTAGATGTAGTATCAGAAGAGCTACCTGTGCAAGTAGACACGATTAAACCTTTTGAGGAAGCTCCTGCAGCAGTAGGGATAGCCATTTTACAGGAGACCCCTGCATTCATAAAAGATGTACCAGATGTTGAGGACACACCTGTGTTAGTGGAGGTATCATCAGTTGTTGAGACTGTGGCACCTGTGGAGGTTGCATCAGTTGTTGAGGAGATCCCTGCACCAGTGGAGGTTGTATTAGTAGTTGAGGAAACTCCCGCACCAGTGGAGATTGTACCAGTTGTTGAGGATACTCCTGCACCAGTAGAGATTGTACCAGTTGTTGAGATCCCTGCACCAGTGGAGGATGTATTAGTAGCTGAGGAAACTCCTGCACCAGTGGAGATTGTACCAGTTGTTGAGGATACTCCTGCACCAGTAGAGATTGTACCAGTTGTTGAGGAAACTCCTGCACCAGTGGAGATTGTACCAGTTGTTGAGGAGGCTCCTACACCAGTGGAGGTTGAACCAGTTGTTGAGACTCCTGGACCAGTAGAGGTTTCCCCCATTGCTGTGATGGCCATGCCACTAATAGAAGAAACCACAGGACCACTGGTTGCAGGGATTGTGGCACAAGACAAGTTTGATTCTGCTAAAGTTGAGGAACAAGTTAAAGTCGAGTTTGTAGCGGTCTCTTCTGTTGCCAGCATTTCAGACCAAGCAGATGCTTGTACTTTGAAGACCCAGTCAGAAGATGCCCACAAAGAGTACATTGTTGTTGTTCTGGAAGGAACACCTAAAGAGGAAAAAAGGCCCAAGGTTCTGGGAGTTGGTCCCTTGACTGGTAGAATCATCCCAGCCCAAGAAGATGCCCCTGCCTCTGAGGTACAGGATCAGACTTTTCAGATCTCAAAGTAGTTTAAGGTGTAGAATACATGGCAGCATAATGTTTTTCCAGTGTAGTTCCAGTTTTCAAAAAGGC
>SSNQ01000496.1:54598-80354 GCA_006942095.1 Nothobranchius kuhntae | reverse complement strand
ATTAACATTGGAAAGGCTGAAATAATACCTCAACTGAAGCCACAAATCCCAAATGAGCTGAAACACAAGAAGCGTGGGTGCAGAGCGGGAGCAAAACGGAGACAGAGAAAGAGGAAATTCAAACCATCTCTTCCATCGATCATAATGGGCAATGTGAGATCACTGGCCAACAAGATGGAGGAACTACAAGCCCTTTCAAGGACTCAGCCAGAGTTTCGGCAGTTTCTGAACCGCTAGAGGAGTTAATGCAAAGAAGGATTCTCCAGAGAATCAAGAAAATGATGGACAACCCTGAGCATTCTCTTCACAAGACTGTCCGACAACGGAAGAGTGTCTTCAGTCAGAGGCTTCTTCAGTTTGGCTGCAACACTGACCGCTACTGGAGATCCTTCCTGCCAACAGCCATTGTAATATACAATAACTCTTTGATGACTTGATTATTATTATTATTCTGAGCTACTACAGCAATCAATTTCCCTCTGGGATTAATAAAGTATTTTTGAACTGAATTGAATTGAACTACCTCAGGAATGGATCGATCAGACTTCTGGATCAACACTTATTTCCTCCAACCTCATGATCTTACTGCCTGTTACCTCTGGTCATAATCAGCTGAGCAGGATGGGTTTGTCCTAGCCAAGCTGAGAGACGACGTGTGATCCTCCGGCTAACGCGGGTTGCCAGACGCCTTGGTGGCGTCCGTCGTTGGTGTGTCCTTCAGATGGAAACAATCTGCTGCTTCTGTGTGTTTAATGGCATTTATTTCTCATGTTTACAGCAGCTCTCTGAGGAGGAGGAGCAGGAGGTTGTCCAGCAGGATGTGGAGGCTGTGATCATAGAGGAGGTGGAGGAGGAGGAGGAGGAGGAAGAAGAAGGAGTGATTCTACAGGAGGAGGACTGCCCAGCGGTCATCGTGGAGGAGGTCTCCAGTGCACAGGTGGAGGAGTGCTACTCGGCTCAGGTCCTGGTGTATGATGACGGGACGTACCTGATGCAGGACGTGGCTGAGGAGCAGGAGGTGGTCACAGAGGTGGCGGAGACCGGTGAGCTCCACTTAACGGGCTGTTGCATTTTGGGTGATGATAAAACCAAGAGATCTTTTTCCTTTTTGGAAAAAGAAAACCTTGTTTTAGGCACCGCCGTTTGTTCATCAAACGTTTCTGTGGCTCAGCACAGAGGACCCGGAGGACAGGTCCGGTCTTACCGCCCATCAGTAATTGTGTCCTGATGTTTTCTCTGTTCCTCAGTGGAGATGTCGGCTCATGACATGGTGTGTTTGGACAAAACCTTTGAGGCGGCTGAAGCTCTCCTCCACATGGACTCTCCCGGCGGACTGCACAGTGAACGCGCCACAGGTACGCGTGCAGCCACCTGAACCTGCTCAGGTTTGATGTATTCAACGTCCTGTTCCAGTCCATCACAGGGACACACGGAGACAGTCGCGCCTGACGGCAGCCTCTGACACTGTTGACCCTCGCCTGCCACTGGATAGGCTGAGAGCTCGGCTGGACCGGGACAAAAAAATCAGCCCGGGCATTTTGAGCTGAGACCGGTCCACCAGCTCTCTAATCCTGGTCCTTGATATTCCATATTCATCTTGTTTTAGTCGTTTCCCTGCTCCAGTACAAAAATGTATATATATATTTTTGCTTAATGCAGCAAAACTTCAACTGACCAAGAAAAACCTCTGAAATCTAGCTGCTTGTTTTAGGTGAAGTAAACAAAACAGTAAAGCCGAATATAAAAGTAGATCACACACACACACACACACACACACACACACACACACACACACACACACACAGCAGCCTTTCTGTGGTTCTGAGTGTGTCCGGTCCGGTTCGTCCACCTGAACTGGACTCAGAACCGCTGCAGTAACTGGTTTTTAGCGCGATGAATGTTTAAAACAATAATCCAAGAAAGTACTAGGTAGCGTACGGCCAGCTCAGCCTTTTCTTTTCTTGTCTGAACTCTGAACATTAGCGCTGAACTCAAGGCTATTTAGCTTTACCCCACTAAAAAGTTAGCTTGTCTACAGTCACCGGTGATGACGTTTATGATGAAACTGATTGAACAGGTCGCTTTGTTTTGTAACTGTTGGAAATAAAAATAAATTATTATTCATTCTAACTGACAACAAATTCAATATTTTCATTAAGAGAAATGCAAAAAGCTTAGAAAATTGAAGGATGACATTTATAGCCTAGCTTCAGTTCGATGAAGAGCTTGCACCATGACGGAGATTGAGTTGGCTGATATAAACATCAGGATTATGGTTTGATAGAAACGCTGCGTTTGAAGCTGTATCATTATTAATAATACACATTTTACATGCTTGTATTCAACGTGTTATCAAACATTTATGATCCCGCCTACAACAACAACAAAAAAAGACAGACTGGGCCAGCCCAAAACGAATAACAAATTGCTGGATCAAAATAATTTAATTAACTACTGTTTGCCCATCCCAAAATTACCGTCGGTCACTGTGCCCAACAGCCAGTACAGCCCTGGTTGAGAGACTGGATAGGCCTATCAGAATCTGCTCTGGTGTGGTTCTCTTATCTGAGTGTTCCTTCTCTGTGGCCATCTCCAAGTTTAGGTCCTCCACCACCTCCCTCAACCATGGTGTCCCACAAGGCTCTGTGCTGGGGCCTCTACTCTTCCTTTATCTGCATCACATCCTGAGCTCCTTTAAAGGAATCTCCTACCATCTTTACGCAGATGACATCCAACTGTACATCTCCTTTAAGCCCCATGAGATGTCTAAGCTGCAGCTGTTACACACCTGCTTAGACTCTATCAGAACCTGGATGGCTGGGAGCTTTCTTCAGCTGAATGAAGATAAGACTGAGATCCTCATCTGTGCCCCAGACAAGCTGGTTCCCAAAGTTACCCCCAAATTCCACTACCTCCGCTCCGACACGAACGCCGGAGCAAAATCGGTCCCGTTGTAGTCAGAGAAATTCCACTACTGCGGCCGTGCTCCGGCAGTGCGGCGCCGTGGGCCGCCCTCTGTTCCGGCGTCCGGCAAAAATAGAATCGATCCTATTTTTGCCGGACGCCGGAACACCTCCGCAGTAAATGGACAGAAATCACAACCGCCCAACAGGAAAAGGAGCAAGCACAACTTCCGTTTTTCACAATAAATCGATAAACAAAAGGCGTTTGTTGTTTCATATGCACAGGTTTAACAACTTTTAACAACTATCAATGGCGGCTGAACTTGAAATGCACAAAAATAAGCCATAAATACAGTTTCTACTATCAAAGTAGTCACACTTTGTTGATCCAAACACTGCTGATCTCTCAACACACATGATGGGCAGATTAAACAGTTCATGCCGATGCTTCTCCCACAAAACGGGTGTTTGGATCTAACTTCCGCGTTTATTGCTCGGACTGTATCGCAAGATCTCGAAAATCCCATCCATGCCTGTTTGCCCCTCTCAGGTCTCCGCACCGGAGCGGAGCCGTTGTAGAGCGGGTACCAGTAAAAATTGAGTTCGGAAGCGAGCGGCTGCGGGGGTGGACCGGAGCGGAGCGGAGGTAGTGGAATTTGGGGGTTAGAGACTCTCTTGGTCAGCTTGCTTCTCACACCAACCCTTCCGTCAGAAATCTTGGTGTGACCTTTGACCCACGCTTAGTCTACTGTAACTCTCTTTTCACGTGTCTGAGCAGAACCTCCCTGAACCGTCTACAGGTGGTTCAGAACGCCTGTGCTCGGCTTCTGACCAAGTCCTCCAAACACACCCACATCACCCCGCTTCTCCTCCAGCTTCACTGGCTGCCTGTCAACTTCAGGGTTCATTTCAAGATCCTGGTTCTGGTCTATAGGGCCTTACATGGACAAGCACCATCTTACATTGGTGATCTTCTTAGTCCCTACACCCCCAGCAGGTCCCTGAGGTCCAGTGACCAAAGCCTACTGGTTGTGCAGCGCCAGGCTAAAGGTCAAAGGTGACAGATCATTTGCTGCTGTGGCCCCCAGACTCTGGACCTCTCTCCCTCTGAGCCTGAGATCAGTGGACTCAGAAGCGTTGCATAATGTCTGAAGCGTAGTATGCAGCAATTAGCCGCCATAGTGGGTGGGTGGGTTTTTGGACGTGTCCCAGAAAGCTAGGGAGGTGTTGCCTGCTAAACTTATGCTTCTAGTTTAGATGCATGCACTATGCTTTCAGAATGCGCTAGACCAGACAGGAAGTCAAAGATGTAAGCACCTGGAAAAGTTCAAAATGCAGATTCCCATTTGCTTAACTGGTTCGTCCTCTCCTGACGGTGTACATGCTGTGTGTCTTCTTGGTACAGCAGAGGACGTGATGATGGAGACGGTGGTGGAAGTGTCCACTGAGTGTGTGTCCTTGGAGGAGGAGTCCTTCCCCATCCCTCCTGACTGTGAGCCTGCTGCCAAGAAGAAAAGAGGAGGTGTGTGTGTGTGTGTGTGTGGGGGGGGGGGGGGGGGGGGGGGGGGGTGAAGTGGCTTTACAAGTTCTGTAAATAACTGCTGAACCAGCTTGTCCCAAATGACGAAAGCCCCAACAATGAGCTGACCTGTAGGGGGCGTTGTTTAGACGTCTGATTGCGTGTGTGTGTGTGTGTGTGTGTGTGTGTGTGTGTGTGTGTGTGTGTGTGTGTGTGTGTGTGTGTGTGTGTGTGTGTGTGTGTGTGTGTGTGTGTGTGTGTGTGTGTGTGTGTGTGTGTGTGTGTGTGTGTGTGTGTGTGTGTGCACATGCGCAGGTGGACGTAAGGCCAGGACCCCCCAGCCTGCCTCTAATGGATCCTATGATCTGGGGATGAAGAAGAGACCAAGGGAGGGAAAGGGTCAGTACTCTGTTCTGGTTTCCTGTCTGGCTGTCCTCATCTCACCTGTCTGCCCACTAAAAGTGTCCCCCTGTCCTACAGGAAACACCACCTACCTGTGGGAGTTCCTGTTGGAGCTGCTGCAGGATAAAAACACCTGTCCCAGGTACATCAAGTGGATGCAGAGGGAGAAGGGCATCTTCAAGCTGGTGGACTCCAAGGCCGTGTCCAGGCTGTGGGGCAAACACAAGAACAAGCCAGACATGAACTATGAGACCATGGGCCGGGCCCTGAGGTCAGTTCAGGGTCTTAGAGCATAAGTCTGAACCAAGACCTGCTAAAACACGTAAGGTGTGAAGGTTTCTTCTCTGAAAGCTGCTGTGATGTTCTCTCCTGTGGCTGCAGGTATTACTATCAGCGGGGCATCCTGGCCAAGGTGGAGGGGCAGCGCCTCGCTTACCAGTTCAAAGACATGCCCAAAAACATCCGAGTGATCGACGACGAGGAGGACGGGGAGGAGGTGGAGGAGAGGGAGCAGCTGGCCCACCAGCAGGGGTCTGCCGGCCTTGGTGCTCACTCGTCCACCACCAGCCAGCCTCAGCAGACCTACGTCACGGTGATCCCCAACAGCTCTGCCACCAGGTCAGTGTCGGGAGCTGGTCCTGGGTCCAAACGCACATCATGAATTTGAACCTTGAAGATGGAGTTGATGTTTATGCTTCAGCCAAAGCAAGACTGCTGATTGGTGCTGCTGGTGGGATGAAGAGGAAGATGGTCATTAGAACATCAGTAGATGTTTGTTGATGTTGACGACGCCATGTTGGTAAACATCAGAGTGATTTCTCTTTCTGTTTTCTCCTGTAGACCCATCCGAGCCATGCCAGTGGTTATGGCCAGCTCTCTTGGCCAGGTGACGTTAAACTCCTCCCCCATCCTCACCACCACCACGGGGGTCCCGGTGACGGTGACTAACCCCTCCACCAGCGCTCCGCCCAAGCTGGTCATCCAGGCTTTGCCCACAGTGTTGCCGGCCAGCTCCAAAGCCGGAGAGAAGATCACCATCATCACCATCCCGGCCAACCAGCTCGCCACACTCATGCAGACTAACCCCACTGGCCAAGTCACGCAGGTCCTTCAGGCTAAAGCGGTCCAAACGTCGCTGCCCCGGGCCTCCTCCACCCCAACCATCCACCTGGCAGCAGGACGCCCAACCCCCCAGCTCATTCTAGCCAAACCTGCTGCAGTGGCCCAGACCTTGCCCCAGCTCTCGGTGCGGGTGAGCCAGCCTCTCAGCAGCCCCCCTCAGCCCCCCCAGCCTGAAGCAGAACTGGTACAGGTAAAGGCGGAGCCTCTGTCCCCCCACAGGCTGTCGTTGTCCTGAGAGCCTTGGCTGGACCAGACAGTGAAGAAGCGGGGACAAGAAATGACTGTGGACACCGCTTAGGAAGTGCAGGACACACGCCCCCCCCCTCCCCACAGCAGAGATGCTTCCTGATTGGCTGAAACTATCAGCCAGACTCTGGTCCAGGAAGGCACCTGCTGTCACTGTAGAGCTTCTGAAGACCTGCAGTGGATCAAGGACACACACACACACACACACACACACACACACGTTCCTTATTTTAATGGAAGCTCATCAAAAGCCGCACTAGACAAAGATGTAAAGAGAAATGTAAAAAGTAATTTTTGATACTCAGCAGGTGTGTATCAGTACCGATGTTTGTCCCCTAGAGTGGGCGTGGCCCCGGTCTAACAGCGGTCCCATCCCACTGGCTGACACTATGCAAAGTTCTACGGTCGGGTCTGGTCCACAGAACCACCGCGCTCTGTTAGAGGAGGCAGAAACTAACGACAGAATTCTAAAACTTATTACATCAGCTGCTGAGGACGAGTCATGTGGGGCGTGATCCTAGCCCCGCCCGGTTTTGGACCTGAGGCCACGCCCAGTGCTGTCACTTCTCCTGTGTTTTTTACTGTTCCTTCGCCAGAGCTGGCACTACGAACCAAGTGGAGCGGCTCGCGTTTGAAGTATCATTCACACGTTTCTTTCTTGTACTATCAGTATAATGTTCTAGATTTTACTGAAACATGTATCATAAAAATGTAAAGTCAAACAGTCTGGTTTCATTTGCTCAGCTTGAGTTGTCAGCCACAGAAACAACATGTTTGATTATTTACGTATTGATCACTGAAAGATGGCCAAGCAGTCAAGAGACCACCTCCGATCATCAAACTGATCTAAGTGAGTAAAAATCAGCCGAAGACAGCTCACAGGTTAGAAATGAAGATGGAGGAATCTAAAATACTGAGTCTTAAAGAGCTGAAAGATGGCGACCTATCTCCATGTCAACAAACCACTTCTGATCTTACAGCAGGGCTCCTCCACTCTTGTTTAAGGGCCGGAGCTTTTTCCAGCAGACGTGAGGGCCGAAGGCTCTTCTAAAATAAAGTTCAAGTATTGTATCTTAGTTTATATTTAAATGGCTTTGTTTTCCATCTAAACTGTTTTAATTGTAGTTTTAACCTTCCCACTGTCTTTATGGCTGACCCCGCGAGGTCAAATTGAGCAGGATTGATGGTTTATCCCTTGAGGTTATGATCCTGCCTACAACAAAAAAAAAAAAAAGATAAGACTGGGCCAGCCCAAAATAAATAAATTGCTGGATCAAAATAATTTAATTAACTACTTTTGCCCATCCCAAAATTACCGTCGGTCGCCGTGCCCGCGAGGTCAAATTGTGAAGAGAGAGCTGAGCCAGAAGGTCCATGTGGCAGGGGTCAGGTGGTGCTCACTCCTCACCCCTGCCACAGGGACCTCAAGGGATAAACCATCAATCCTGCTCAATGGTCAACTTTCATCGCGGGGTCACACTCATTAGGACAGTGGGAGGGTTAATGTGTTTGAAGAATGGAAACAAATATATTTGGGACATGAAAGGCTGCTAAACATCAAAGTCCGCAAATTTGGGGGTGTTGGGGCACAAAGGTCTGGCGGCCAGATGTGGCCTGTGGGCCGCCAGTTGAGGTTCGCCGTCTTAAAGTATCAGAATTAGTACCTTCATCAGGAATCTGCCACGTCCATATTGCTCTGGTTGGACGTGCCCGGAAAACCTCACCAGGAGGCATCCTAATCAGAATTACTTCAACAGGCTCCTCTCAATGTGGAGGAGCAGTGGTTCTACTCTGAGCCCCTCCCAGATGCTTCTCACTCTATCTCTAAGGGAGAGCCCAGCCACCCAGCAGAGAAAACTCATTTTGGCTGCTTGTATCTGTGATCTCGTTCTTTTAGTCACTACCCAAAGCTCGTGACCATAGATGAGGGTAGGAACGTAGATCAACCGGTAAATCGAGTGCTTCACCTGGCTCAGCTCTCTCTTCACGGCAGACCGGTACAACGCAGCACCAATACACCTGATTCATCTTCCCCTCACACATGAACAAGACCCCGAGGTACTTAAACTCCTTCTGAGGCAGGACCTCATCCCTGACCCGGGAGAAGGACTTCTACCCTTTTCTGACTCAGAACCGTGGTATAATAACGCTTTACCAAAGTGTCACTTCCCCTTGAACTTTCACACATTTTGACACCTACAAGCACCAACGTACATGCTCATATTGTCACGTCATCGGGATGGAACGGACACACGGTTTTCAGACTTTTAATCTAATAAAAATCTGCATTTGTACTTTAAAGGGTTGATGTGAAACAAATGACGCCTGATTTATCTAAACAAAAAAATACTTTTCTCCATTCTTCACTTACCTTTTGTGCTTTATTCACTTGTTGGTGCATTTTGCTTCAAAATCTTTCAAAACATTCAGCTCATTTGGACAGTTTTGCTTAGTTTCAGCTGCAGTTTAGCTACTCAGCATTCAAACAGCATTTCTGCAAGAAATGCAATGTATCTAGCAAGTCACCCGCAAATCAACTTCTTATACACTTGTGTCTAATCGTGCTACAGACACATGTAGTCAATAATGTGGGACTTTAGTGCATCTTTGTTAACTCATTCACTGCCACGTCTTTTTACTGTGTGGGTGTCGGAACGCGCCCCCGCACCGTGAGAACAAACATGTCAGCTCTAAAGCCAATCTTCATCTGCGTACGTCACACGTCACGTGATCAGGAAGCAGAAAATCCATGTGTTAGGAAATCGTTTTGGGTCGCTGCTGTAAAAAAAAGTGAGGCGCAAACCGAAAAAGCGTCTGCCGATCAACATTCAATTACGGATTGTAAAAGAACGGAT
Source organism: Nothobranchius kuhntae (assembly GCA_006942095.1). Taxonomy (NCBI): domain Eukaryota; kingdom Metazoa; phylum Chordata; class Actinopteri; order Cyprinodontiformes; family Nothobranchiidae; genus Nothobranchius; species Nothobranchius kuhntae. Next base: position 71,307 of record SSNQ01000496.1, on the reverse strand, counting down.
AACGCTCGAAACGCGCGGATTCTTCCTGATGTAAGAGGCGAGTCTCCGCTTTAGTGCACAACGTTCTGTGACCTAAAAAAAGCAGTAAAAACGGTGAGAAATGCTGGCAGCGAACGGCGTTACCAGTCAGGAAACGGCTGGCAGTGAATGAGTTAAAATTTAAATATTCCACCTAAAACTGTCAGTGTTGCGCCCTCCAGATAAAAATTCTGCACTGTATTTGAATTTAAATCTGCCATCCCTATTGGCTAAGAGGTACTCTATGATGTCAGCTGATAACAGGATGCCAATGTTGTTGTGAGCCTGTGTGTGTTTGGCCCTCTTGGTCTGTCAGCATTGTTTGTTGCATTTTTCAAACAGGAAGTGGGAGTGGAGTAAGGCTGTGGTAGGGCTCGACTTGCTCTTTAAGTAACCCCCCCACATCAGATATTTCAGTCGAGTATTAAATAAAAATTAGCAGTGACTCATAAATGAACTGCAGGCTGGCAGTTGGTATGGAGGCCAAAAAAGAACAACAGAGTGAAAAGTCTCACTTTATTAACATTTCTGTATTAATATCATGAAATGTTGTCATAGCAACGCCAACATTAAAAACAAAAACTTTGGAACCGTCACTGAACCTTAATTAAACCCTCAGAAGAATAAAAGTATAATTTATGATCTTATAATGATCTAAGGAGCAAACTGAGAGAACAATGACCGCCATCAGCTTCCTGTTTACCAGCAATCTGATGCTAGTTTGAAGAAAACGTCACTTAACACCAAGGCATCCTGGGATATTTGGCATGAAGTCAGGCATGCCGTCTAGCTGCTCCTGGATCCGCTCTACTGCGGTTAGATGTTTCTACTTAGTGTGAAGAGCTCCAGGTCCTCTAAGTGGCCGTCTACATCAGCCTATGAGGCTCTTCTCTAAAGCTGATGTCACACAGCAGTGATAGGTGGTCAGAGGGGTAGTGGTACGAGGGGAGGCGACCTGGACCGATCTGCTCCTCTGTAGGAATGTCCAGGAGCTTCTCCACACTCAAAGCACCATGGGTATACCAAATGTAGTCCAGCGTACCGCAGCTCTCTCCAGAGGGGCGGATCTTCCACGTGGTGTAGGCCGGCTCCGATTGTCCATCTGAGCTCAGCAGCCTGTAGGCTGAGGTCAGGCCTAAAGGGGAGGAGTTGAAGCGCCTGTACACGTCCTCAGAGGGCTCAGCGTTGAAGTCCCCACACACAACTACAGGGATGGTGTTTGGAACGTCCTGGTTCTGGTTGGGACCTTGTGATGTAATGTCTCGCAGGCTTTGCAGCAGGTCAGCACCTTGAGCACTCCTCAGTCTTTCCCAGCCACTACGAGCTTTCAGATGTGTGACTGCGACACACAACCACCTTCCTGTCATCTGGCACCTGAAGGTCTGGACAATGGCCACCTGGTTGGTGGGGAGCATCATGGCGGAGAGCCGTAGGTGAGCTGTGGTTAAGAGATTAAAGCGTGACTGGCGGTAAAACAAAGCACATCCATCTGGACCGTTGTTCTGCTCAACGTCCAGACAAGGGGACCAGGGTTTGGCCAGGAAGCTGCCACGGTAACCTAAGCTCGCCATGATGGGCTGGAACGTGTCATAATAGTGGTCCACTTCCTGCAGACAGAGGATGTCAGGACGGTAGGTCAGGATTTCCTCCAGGATCAGGTACTTCCGCTCATTCCAGTTGAGAGCTTCTAGAGGACAGCAGATAAACCGGTCCTTCCCCTCACCAAGAGCTACACACACACACACACACACACACACACACACACACACACACACACACACACACGTTAGTAGTGCAGTGAACCTCTCATCACTCACCGGTGTTGCACGGGGACCTACCCTGAGCCAGGATGTTCCACTGCATCACCCGTATAGATGGGTTGTGCTTATGGCTGCAGCGCGCCGTGCTGCTGGGTTGGACCAGAACCCTGTGGGGCCGGGCTGGACGTTTCTGCAGAACCTTCTCACACTCTCTGAGCAGCAGATTTGGATCCACCTCAGCTAGGTGCTGGTCCTCATCCTGGTCTGGGTTCTCCTTTAGGTATGGGTCAGGCTGGGCCAGGGGATCGCTGTTAAGGGTCTGGGCCATGGTGCCAAACAACTTGCTGCTGCTGCCACCCATTGGACAAACTGGTGGAGAGGACACAGAGAGGACACACGTCACTACACAATACAGAACGAAGAAGACGGTCCGTTACACCAACAGAATCTGCAGTACTCAGCTTTGGTCTTTTAAGGATTCAGACCGTACAGGTCCAACATGTGGGAGACAAATGATTAGGATGGACAGACTGTTAGTAACCACCAGAACTGGAGTATCCTAATCTGACAGATTTGGCATCAAACCACTGATGCACCAAGCATCAAGGCCGGATTATCCAATTGGTTCAGAACCAGGGGACCAGCATGAGCAAATATAGAATAAAAATGGCAACAAAAACGTGTTTCATGACCACCAGAGACCACTGAGACACCACCACAGGGACCAGTGGGACACCACCACAGAGACCAGTGGGACACCACCAGAGAGAACACTGCAAGACTGCTGAACTGCTGAACAAACTCACCGTTCTGACCAGACCAGCATATATTAGATTACTGCTGCTCGTCATCACGCTGCTACCAGATACAAAACATTTTACACACTTGAAAATAATTGAAACTGTTTATTAACCATGGACCGCTTCTAGTTTAATCAATCCTTCATGCAGATAAAAGACCGTCTAATGATACTAAAATACACTCCATGTTCCAACAGGCTGATCACTTCTGACAGAAAAACTGCTGGTCTTAAACCAACCCGTATAATAAACCAGTTCACATCAGCAGAATCAGCTGGTTAGTCCAGTCTGTCCAGAACCAGACGCTTCCCTGCCACCGACCTTAATGAACTTTGACTTACTCTGATAACAATCAGTCCGTCCACCTAACACCCCTTCCTCCAGTCGGACCTTCAGCTCTCCATCGCTCCTCGTCCTCTGAGGCACACCGAGTGGAAGCAGAGACTTATGACATAGAGCCGCGCCCCCAGAGGCGAGGCGGGTCACAGAAAAATCCAGTCGGCTGGACCACTGTAGAACAAAGTTCTGACTTACAACCAATAAAACAGCAGAGTGCTTCCTGGTACAGCTGGACGAGCTGGAAAACGCAACCCAAAGAATCTTCCTTAAACAGTGATCTAATGTTTAAGATCTTTAATGGTCTTGCTGCTGCGCCCTCCTAACTCCCCAGCAGTGCCATCCACAAGACACATGACCCAAAAACCAGAGTGACGTGTTGAAATCACCGGTACGGGATGGAAAATGAATGAGGGATTGTCTGAAGCATGTGACAGAGAACAGAGACACAACTGTCCTCAGAAGTGCTGACGTTGACTGGACGACAGACGGACAGCAACAGGACGGGCTGTCTGGACCCAACACCTTCACCTGGGTTTGGGCTCATACTGGGAATTTAAATGATTTATACCACACGCTGAAACACTAACCGCGTTTAAGGAAACAAAGCATCCATTCGTGGGTAGGTTCCATTTATCAGGACCTACATGAACAACAGAACCCAAAGCATCTCCTCAGAAGTTTACCCACAGCATCACACAGCCCATCTTCTCATCACAGAGCCACGTCCTTTCCAGGAGAGACCAAGTGGACACTGTGGACGTCTACACAACTCCTGCAGCAGATGTAGGTCCATGTGGACCGCTTTTCCTCTGAATACATCTTTCTATAAGAAACACTATTGCTATGATACAGAGGTCACAGCCAGATGTGGCTCTACGGGGCCTTCTCCAGCCGTAGTAATGAGGCTCCATCTGTTTTCAACCAAACCAGGGAATAGACAGGTCCATAATCTATGGAGGAAGGCTGTTAGATAGCCCACATGTTTAATGACCACCGAACCAGACGAGTCGTTTGAGTCTCAGAACCGGAGCCTCCTCCCCCCCCTGTTAAATAAAAAGAAAGATGGCTGAGTGAGTTCTGGTGACCAGCACACCCTAGCAGATGCTTCAGAAGTTGCTCAGATGAGTGTGAGGGTGAGCCTCCTGCCCTGGAGGGTAGTTGGTCACAGACTGATAGAAATAAATGTTAAAGATGAATACATGTCCTGTTAGGCCCGAACCCCCTGCGTAGAAACAACCACCTTCCCAGAATCCTGTGGTTTTTACAGTCTTGGACACGACCCAGCTACACTTAAAGAGGACCTCGTGGAGGGCTGACGGATTGATTGGAGCCTTGTATAGATCAGCCATTCCTGGTTGGTTACGTCACAAGCCTGACTCACAAGGGGCCCCAAGCTGAATAGTGCTTGTTCCTGTCTCCAATGTGGCGTCCACGAGCCTGTCTGAGGAAAAAGTCCAGAATCTCGCATCCTCTTCAGCTCAGAAAGTGCCTATGATTACGTACAAGCATGACCCGTAAACCCGGTCTCACAGTAAGACCGGGCTGGAACTGTTCAGGATCACGCAGACAATCTTTACATTTAGAGTTGGCATACAGATGTAAAATTAATGCAGTAAAATATAAAGCATTTTATTTAATTATCCATTCATTATTTTACAAGCAGAGAGCTGCATCAGATGGATGGGAGAGCCGCGGGTTGGCGACCCCCGTTCTAGCCACACTCCATTTAGCCTCAGTATTTTATCCATCTATTATGCCGGTTTCACACCGGTAGCATCAGCGGTGCTGAACGGTTTACCCACAAACGCCAAAGTGGGCCTTTCACCCTGGGAGAGTCTTGGCAGCAGCATGTATGTGAATTTAATGGTTAATCAAGTATTAACCATTAAGTGCTTCAATAATCGATTAACAAAATTTGGAAAACGTACATTCCACATGAAGGTTGTTAAAAAACATCACGGACTCAATTAAGAGTAAACATCCTAAAGAGTGAGAAAACCAACGGAAGGGGACCTTGCAGTGATATAAAGTCTGACAGAAAGCATGAAATAATGACATTAAAGCAGATCCTGGGGGCTAAGCCCCCTTGTTTTTCAATGCTAGTGACATCCCTGGTAGAAAACTTTACTAAAGCAGAAGGTACATTGGTCCTGGTGCCTGACCTCCACATCTACAAAAAACAGAGAAACACCTTCATCAGAGTCAGGTTCTCAGCAGGGGAGAACCTGATAGGTGATGTCATTCCTCCCATCACCTGTCAGGTGTTCTCTCCAGAAAAGCCTTCGGAAGCCTCCCACGGCTTCAGGATGAAGCCCAGAGGCCTACACACACTCATCATTAGGCCTACACACACTCATTATTAGGTCTACACACACTCATCATTACTGGGACCAGTCTACACTACCTGGTGCTGTACCAGCCTTGGTGCTGGTCGCTCGTGCCGGCTTCAGCGGGATGCCGGTCCCTCCAACCCCCCCTCCTCCTCCGTGACAGTACCGAGCTCCGGAAACACACATTTGACCGAATAAAGACGAACAGCGCCGAGCGGAGTTCATGTCACTAATTTAGCCGTTATAGAACAAAAAGTAACAAATTGTCCTCAGACGAGAGGCGGAAGCGCTGCGCGGTCAAAGGCCGGCCGGTAAAAGTTGCATCATGCTTCCGGACCTTCAGAACTCTGAGGGAGGGGGACGAGGGTGTTCCGCTGGTTCCGGTACCGGGTGAGTTAGTGTCGCTCCGACAAATACATAAATTACAATATGTCTGCCTGCGGAGCTGAGGTTGTCTGCTCCAGCTCTGTTTCCACGTGAAGAAGGATCAAATTAAACGTTACAACTGGATCTTGGACCCCCCTATAAGCATGTGGTTTGAGCGGTCCAGCTAGAAGGAGGGCGTTACATATTTAATACTGAGCCAATCAGCGTCCAGGAATCTCTTTCGTCATGTTTGACGACATCTTACGCAAGCACGCGCCCCCACAACCTTTCCCCCCAGGTGTAGTTATTTGTCTGTAATGATCTGATTAAAGGAACGAGCAGCGGAACTAGCGAGCTGTGGGAAGTCCATGTTTTATATAACTTTATTAGTCCACTGGTAGAAAACGGAATGAAAAAAGGTCGCCATTTACACACATACAGCAGAAAAAACTCAAATAAACCTATTTTCCAGGTTGGAAATAAGGAGGACTCCTGCCAAAGCAAGCTATAAATACATGAGGAAATAAATAAGTAAACAAAATGGAAACAAACAAATTAACAAATAAATTTGAAAATGACAAAAATGTAATTATTTATTTTAACATTTATTTATTTACTCATTTGTTCCTTATTTCATTTCAACTTTTATTTTTTTATTTTATCTTCTCAACAATTAAAGAGCAAGTCACACCAAAATCAACCTTTTCAACAGTATAAATGAGTCTAATCAAATCAAGGGCGTCAGTTTGTTTTCAGAATTGCTGGGGACAATAACCATACACTTGAGTGGGGTTTAAAAATTGCTGGGGACAATAAAGTAGGCTAGCACAGGGGTCGGCAATCCGCGGCTCTGTAGCTGCATGCGGCTCTGTAGCCGCATGCGGCTCTTCCATCTATCTGATGCGGTTCTCTGTGCTTGTAAAAAAAAGAATGGATATTTAAATAAAATGCTTTATATTTTACTGCATTAATTTTACATCTGTATGCCAATTCTAAATGTAAAGATTGTCTGCGTAAACCTGAACAGGTCCAACCCGGTATTACTGTGAGACCGGGTTGACGCGTCACGCTTGTGCGTAATCATATCGGCACTTTATGAGCTGAAGACAATGTGAGATTCTGGGATTCTCCTCAGACGGCTCCTGGATGTGACGCCACATTGGAGACAGGAACAAGCGCTATTCAGCCAAAGTTTCATAATCAGGGAACATTTTCTAAGTGACAAGTCTCTCTGAGAGACCGGGTTTGGAAAACACTCGCTTCAGTGGGAGGAACCTTCCCGCATGCGCTCTGGTTCTCTGGGTGGCTCTGGGGTTAATCAAGTTTAATTGTTTCTCTTTGCAACAATCTTCACAGGAAGGCAAAACAGTTAAACAGCAGGTTACATATATTTCCATTTGACTGTTTATTTTGACAGATGAACTCAAGGATGCTGCTTGGTTTGAAAGAATCACCCCGACGCACACTGATGCGCATGGACGAGCTGACATTTTAATCGTTAACGCACATTGCGGAGGTAAAATATTCCCATCAGAACATCAGAGCTTTATACTGGACACTGTGTTCAGCGTGGCTCAGAGCGCCCACGGTGGACAGTGAGCTGAAGATCTGGGGTTCGCAGCGCAGCGCAGAACCACGACGCATGCGATAAGATTTCCTCCCACTGAAACAGTCTGGAAACCCGGTCTCTCTGAGGGATGTGTCACTTGGAAAAATGTTCTTTTTATGAAATTATGAAACTTTGGCAGAATAGCGCTTGTTCCCGTCTCTAATATGGAGACGCATGACGCATCCAGTCTGAGGCAGAATAGCTCTTCAGCTCAGAAAGCACCTGTAGAGACATTTGATCACGCACAAAGTTTATGTGGAGCAGAAGCGGTCGGGCCACGGCAGGTGAAATGTTCCTAGCCTACATGAAGTGAAACTGTTTAATTGTAACATTAATATGTTACTGAACACGCTGGTCTNACACACACACACACACACACACACACACACACACACACACACACACACACACACACACACACACACCAATTAAAATAATGCTGATGGCGTGGACTAGAAGACAGGTGATGGTTTTATTTAAATGATGATCAGGCTGCTGTAAAATGTAATCTCCATCCACATCCAGACAGAATTATCCTCTATTCTTTCTCTATTTGCTCTGCTCTTGTCTGGGCTGATCAGCTGACGGTGCGCGCGGCGCGCCTAACTAGCGGCTGATGCACATTGTACGCATTTGGAGAGGTGGGCTGGATGCTTTGCTTTTACTGGAAGATGGTCCACTTAACGCACGGGTGTAGACTACATATTAATGACAAATGAATGAAAATTAAATTGTGAGTTTATACTTCATATTTTATAAATAAAAAGGACGGGGGAACACATTTATGACGTCTTTTTAAACTAAATTTTCTAGCGCGACCTGCCTGCTTCACTAAGTCACTGCTTATTAAGGTCCGTCCAGAATTACCATGGGAAACGGGTAATAATGGCTCTTTGATGGGAACAGGTTGCCGACCCCTGGTATAAGATCTGAGCTGGTAAAACAAAAATCCTCATCAGCAGGCTTTTTTGAAAGTGGGGGGGACACAGCTGCCAATCACAAATTTTGCTGGGGACATGTCCCCGGCGTTCCTGGTTAAAATGACGCCTATGAGTCTAATAGTGTTGTAGACATGTGTAGTCATCATTTTTACATTTTCTTTAACAACTAGAAATTCGGCCTAAAAACATTAGCCTAGCGCCATCTTCAGCTTCAAACTATGCAACTGATTGGCCGTTTCTCAATGCCCAAGGTTGCTAATACAAGGTCAAGGTAACTTTATTAGTACCCGAAGGTAAATTTGATTTGCCATGTGACATGAGAATTAGCGCCCAGTTACACACACACTCACAAAATATACACACATCCATAAAAATACAAAAAGTATAAAAACAATCCACAAATAAATAGAGATAAAATCAAGTAAAGTAGCCACGCTAGACTCATTTCTTATGGAGAATTGTTACTGCCTCAGGAATAAAGCTCCTTTTATACCTCTTGGTCCTGCACTTAGGCACAATAAATCTCCGTCCTGATGGCAGGAGGGCAAACTGGGCATGCATTGGGTGGCCCGTGTCCCTAACAATAGTGTTGGCAATTCTGTCTACCTGCCCACTGTACAGCTGTGCCACACTTTTCACTTGTTTTCCAAGCAGGCGACCCGACCACTTTACTATCCTGTTCAGTGTTTCCTTTTGTTTAAGATTTGCCTGACCAAACCATGAGGCTAAGGAAAAGGATAAAACACTTTCATTAAAAGAACAATAAAACATGGACATTATAGTCCTGTCCACATGGAATGAGGCCAGTTTTCTAAGGCAGTACAAACGCTGCTGGCCTTTCTTACCCACAGCATCACAGTTTTCCTCAAAGTTCAGCTCCCTATCAATAATTGTCCCCAGATATTTATATGATTTCACCTGTTCAATAGTTTGACCTTTAATTATGGAAAGATCATGCTGTTGTTGAGGCTTCCTTCTAAAATCAATGATCATATCTTTTGTTTTAATTACATTAAGTTGTAGATATGATTCATCACACCAAGAGATAAAATCGTCAAGAACAGGTCCATGGCTGTGTTCCCCTTCTCTCAGGAGACTGACAACTACCGAATCATCAGCATATTTAATAATTGTCCTTCTCTCATGTTTGCTTTGGCACATTACTGTGTATTTGATGTTCTAGGGTTGAAAGTGCAGTCAAGTCAAGTAAAAGGATGGCATTCGGAACAGATCCATACTCCCTGATGTCATAGCAACAAGCATGGAAATATATTTGACATAAAATGGAGCCTACAGTGACAGGTATGACTTCCCATGAAACTGAGCTGAGAGCAACGTAACTGAGGCAGCGAGTATGAGCTAAGGAAGCAAAATTACAGAGAGGGTGGAGGCGTTACTTGTTAGCTTGCTTGCCTTTGTTGGTACTTCCTATTATATACATAAATGATGTAACACATAATTTACGAAACACATTTTTTACTTCATTGATTTAAAATCTAGGAAAGCGATAATATTAATTATTACTTATCAGCGGGACCATTTTGCGATATAATTTTGCAACGTTTGCTTTTTTGCATATGTGTGTTTGTGGGTATATTTGCGAAATGTATTTTTTAATACAACAAATATGTTTATTTTTTTTTGTTTAATTTATTTCTTTTTTGTTATTTTAAATTTGTGATTAATGTCTGGATCTGTTTTTGTGCGCGCGCACACACACACACACACACACACACACACACACACACACACAGAGAGAGAGAGAGAGAGAGAGAGAGAGAGAGAGAGAGAGAGATGCATCCATTTGTGCATTAGCTCAAGTAACAATCAAATAAAAGGAGATCAATTGAGCAAAAACAAATTAATAAATGTTTTAAATAACCTATAAGATTGAATTTAATTTATTTTTTTCTTTAAACATCTTTGGTGTGTTCTTGCTGTGTTGAAGAACTAAAAGATGGAATTATTGTTTTTCTTTTTAAATACATCTCAATTCTTTCTCCATAGGACGCTTCAAATCATAGAGATACGATGTGCCAAATAATAAAATGTCAGCATTAGAAGTGTTTTTTTTTTTACGCTGACCTGAAACCAGCATCCCGGCTCTCATGGACCAGCATTTACCAGCTTTTTCACCTGTTACCCCAGCAAAAGGATCATGGATGGAGCCAAGATATACAAATCTTGCTAACTGGTTAGCTTGTGGCGCCTCCTACAGGATCACTGAGAACATATTCTCAATACCAGTAGCACCAGTCTGCAGAATTGTCCACAGGTGGTGAAAGAAACGATCAATTTCCACAAAGTTGTTTATTTTCTCCAAAGAGGAAGAATTGGAGGATAGGAGCAGGTCTTGCTGGCCATGAGGCGTTCTGCTGTAGGTGCCACTGATGGATGCCACATTCAAATTCTTCCCCCTCCTGAACCACAGAAAATTTTTAGAAGAAATTACTTTCCCTAATAAATTTTGCAAGGCATTTGTGATGCAAATGGTTTATTTTTAGATGTGTAATTTGTTAACATTGGTTCAGTGTATGATACACTGGCCCTGCAAAGGTTTCCAATGTATTAACCTGCCCTTTATCCACCAGCTGGTGTCTTTATTTTGGGAGATGGTGGATACCCCTGTCTGCAGCTTCCTGTCTACATAATGACCCCATATTGGCAACCAGTGGCCAGTAAGTCTGTATTCTTTTTTTTTATTGCTGTTTTTTTTACAATCTACCATCCCACAGCTATTCTGATTATATATTTTTGTAACTTAAAAATAAAAATCTCTATTTTTTTTATAGGCAGGGTGGAACAACGATTTAACAGGCACCATGCCAAGGCCAGAAGCATCATTGAGCGTACCTTCAGAATACTCTTGAGATTGGTGACATTGGAGGAGTGTAACTGGAGAAGAGTTATCCAGGAGAGGCAGCGGCGTTAACGGAGGGGTCCAGCTGAAAATCTCGGCCAAACAGCATGCCCACCCAAACATGCACGAAAGAGGTTTTTGGCCAGAGGTGGGTGTTCTATAGAAAGTAGGAACACAAAACTAACCTCTGACAGTTGAAAACTACCTTGAGGAAATCCTACTTAGCACCTTGAGTAATGAACTTAGTTTTATTTTACTCAGGAAGGAGCAGTGACTAACTTTGTTTAAATCAACAGCGTTAGTTTTTACCTTGACTGTGACATTGAAGCCAGCGTTTCAGTTTTGGATATTCCGCAAGGCTGCCAGCTCTCACACGCTGAGCGTGAAACATACGCATTCGACTCTCTTCATATGCTCTCGCGCCACACCTCCAATATCTCACGCTAAACCAGCGTCTGCGCTCCCCAAACGCGCATCACGCACAGTGCGTAGGGCTTATGAAAAAACCAGATGATATTAATAATAGCATTAGCTACTGAACAACATGCACACAAACAACACTTAAGTAATAATTTAACTGGCTTATTTCACACAGAATCCCATCTGTATAATCCAAGCTAGTGATGTGACGTTCACGAGTGAATCAAATCTTTTGAACGGGTTTTCAAAGTGAACGATGAGGGCCGAGTCCCTGTAGAGAGCCGTTCATCTTGTCTTCCAGTAACAAACCTCCCCAGAAGTCAGTGAAGTGCACCCGCTCAAACCTCACCCAACGCTGTGACGGACGTAGGAGGGACCGTAACCAACCCCGTGCGCCCTCACGGACACCGCAGGAACACGTTGCTCAGTGAGCTCCACCTGCTGTTGATGGGACGGGCATGCCCGGCTCTTCCTCCCAGAACCGTGAGCTGCAGCTGTGCGTGCCGCCAAAATGACATGCTTTATTTAGAAATGCAGCCGCGTCGCCAGACGGTGTTGACGGAGCTTCAGTCCCGAATATTTCTATTTTGTTTTCGCTCATCAGCCACAGATCCTCGCTCACAGCAAGCTGGGCTTCCTACCGTGGTGACTCACTCACATGTTCCCTCTCCTACATCAGTTGGTGACGCGGTGAATGAAAACATTAGGAATCCTGATGTTTTAATTCACCGCTTCACCAGTGTGTTTTTCCTGTTTGTGAGACGAACCCCTCCTCCGTAACCAGGTTACTGGTACGGAAGCCTGGAAAGGCCAAAATTCCTCAAAAGTTTTTTTTCCTACTGGCTGATATGAGTTAACATAATAGAATAGAGTAAATGTTATTAGTCCCACAGTGGGGACATCCACTCATTACAGCAGCGCACACACTTAGAGAAACAGATTACAGTAAAACTGATTCAGCCATGTTTGCTTTGATAACTTCAATAACTTCATGACATTTGTGACATGTAGCTGTAACTCATTATTGCTGATAGATAGATGATAGACAGATGATAGATAGATAGATAGATAGATAGATAGATAGATAGATAGATAGATAGATAGATAGATAGATAGATAGATAGATAGATAGATAGATAGATAGATGGATAGATAGATAGATAGATAGATAGATGATAGATAGATAGATAGATAGATAGATAGATAGATAGATAGATAGATAGATAGATAGATAGATAGATAGATAGATGATAGATAGATAGATAGATAGATAGATAGATAGATAGATAGATAGATAGATAGATAGATAGATAGATAGATAGATAGATAGATAGATAGATAGATAGATAGATAGATGATAGATAGATAGATATAGATAGATAGATAGATGATAGATAGATAGATAAAGATAGATGATAGATAGATAGATAGAATAGATAGATAGATAGATAGATAGATAGATAGATAGATAGATAGATAGATAGATAGATAGATAGATAGATAGATAGATAGATAGATAGATAGATAGATAGATAGATAGATGATAGATAGATGATAGATAGATAGATAGATAGATAGATAGATAGATAGATAGATAGATAGATAGATAGATAGATAGATAGATAGATAGATAGATAGATAGATAGATAGATAGATAGATAGATAGATAGATAATGTGAAGAAGTTCAGGAGAGTTGGATGTGAAATTTCCTTCACGAAAAGAAAATTTGTATTAAACAAAGATCAGTTCCCTCTGTAAAGTTGGAGTTACGGAAGAGGATTAGGGCCACTGAAAGTAAAATAAAGCGAATTCTGACTTTTCCCCCAGAATTCCCTGTCAGAATTCTGAGAAAAAAGTAAGAATTCTCTTTCTTTTCTTTCTTTTTTCTTCTTGTCAGTGGTTCTAATCCTCTTCCGTGCAGTGTAGGAATAAATAAATAAATAAAATCTAGAGCGCAAAAAGTCTCAATATTAATAAACTCCTCCACTCTAAACGGTCGGTGAATTGTCCACTCCCAACCCCATGACCCTGTCTCACTCTTTGAAATGTTTGAAAGTTGTCAGCCCTGATATTGATGATTAGCAGGGTCACCATCAAGAAAAGCCCCTGGTATGTCTTTCTCCATCAACACAACTTCCTCTATTTTATGCCTTCACATGGATACCCAAGCTCTGAAAGTGTATGTTTTCTATTGTTAAATGCGATTAGTGTGGATGACCCTACCCAGAAGTACTTGCATGGTGATATCAACTGTAGAATACTTTTATGGAGCACCACAAGGGTCAGTCCTTGGACTTAAACTGTTAACACTATTTTTGTCATGGCCGTGTTAATACATCAAAGCTACCTGGTACTGTTTTATTTGCTGATGACACAACATTGTTCTATTCAAGATCAGATTTTAATGAAGTAACTCAAGTAATAAATAATGAACTGATAAAAGTAAAGAAATTGTTTGATACAAACAGATTTTCATTGAATGTCAAGAAAGCAGATTTTATAATGTATCCAATATATATATATATATATATATATATATATATATATATATATATATATATATATATATATATATATTTCCAATTCTTGCACTGCTCTGGGTGGCTGCATGTTGGAGTAGCTCTGTTGACTACATGTAAGTTTAGCCTTTTTTGGACATTTTTTCTTCTAGTGTCAAGAAAAACTGTATTTTGTTGGACCTTTTACTTTTTTGTTTCTGGTGCTGTGAAGCTTAGAGGATTTTTACTGCTATTTTTTCAACTTTTTTCACTGTTTGAGCATTTGTTATGATGCGTAACCATGGCAACAAGCTGGTTTTGTCATGTTGTGTGGCAATAGTCTAACCCACGACATACAGAATCAGTCCACGAACCAGAGTAAGATTTCAAAACAACAATTTATTAAAAAGAGAACTAAAGGAGCAGCATGAAAATCAAGCTGAGTTCTTCGGACAGGACTCCAGTGAGGGGATCTGGACACAGAGGGTGTTTAGGTCCGGTACAAGAGAACTGAGTTGACTGTGGGTTTGAGAGGACTTACGGCCTTGAAGTGTCGATGACTCGAAAGGGGAGATGGTCCAGTCTGAGGACAAGGTGCTTACTTGCGGCAGGGTTCCTGAGCGCTTGAGGTGGAGGGAGCTGAGCTTGGAGGCTTGTGCAGGTCCAGGCTGGTTTAGGTGGGCTGTTGGGAGTGGGGTGACCAGGGATGTGCTGAGAGACGAGTAGGGTGACGAAGAATTCCAGGTTGCTGTCCGTCAGAGGTGGAAGTAGGGTGATGTCTGCGGAGAGGGTTAACAGGAGGTCAAGCATACAAAATCTAACAAACTCGGACCAAATACTCAAAAGGCTAAAATACTCGAAATCTTAATTCTCAGAATTTGGCTGATAGGTGATACCCAAGCAGAGCTAATCATCCAGTGAAGTGAAGGTGTCTCTCAGCTGCTTAAATATACCTGGCCAGCTGATGAGCTGATGAACTGCAGTCTCCCCACTTCCCAACACACCCACCTGCTGAGGAAAAAACTCAAAACCCATTAGTGAGGGAAGGAGAACCCCAGACCGTGACAGGTTTACAATTGGGAGCAGCTGTTTAACATTGGAAAGGTTGAAATAATACCTCAACTGAAGCCACAATTCCAAAATGAGCTAAAACGCAAGAAGCGTGGATGCAGAGCGGGAGCAAAATTGAGACAGAGAAAGAGGATCATAATGGGCAATGTGAGGTCACTGGCGAACAAGATGGATGAACTCCAAGCCCTATCAAGCACTCAGCCAGAGTATCAGCAGTGTTATGTGTTTCACTGAGACGTGGCTGCAAGACCATATCCCGATTCCAGCGTCTCTCTGCCAGGATTCCTGACTGTATGAGCAGACAGAGATCTGAAGAGGAGCAGGAAAAGAAAAGGAGGTGGAGTGGCAGTGCTTGTCCACAACAGATGGTGCCATCCAGGTCATGTTTCAGTGAAATGTCGTCTCTGCAGCCCAGTTGTTGAACTCCTGGCAGTAAGTTGTCGCCCATATTATTTGCCAAGAGAGTTCACCAGTGTAGTTTTAGCAACCGTTTATATTCCACCTTCAGCCATTGCTGAAAATGCATGTGATGCCATCAATTCAGTTGTTGCTAAGCTACAAACCCAGCACCCAAATGCATTTGTGGCTATACTTGGTGATTTTAATCATGCCTCGCTCTCTGCTACACTTCCAACATTTCAACAGTTTGTCAGCTGCTCCACCAGAGAAAACAAGACATTGGATTTGTGTTATGCAAATGTAAAGAATGCATGCATGTCCAAAACAAGACCTCCTCTGGGACAGTCATATCACAATCTTGTTTTTCTCTGCTCAGAATACAAACCACTTGTTCAGAGGCAACCTGTGACAAGAACAACCGAGAAAATGGTCACAGGATGCTGAAGAAGCCCTGCAGAGTTGTTTTGAGACCAAAGATTGGATGACTCTCTGCCAAGGATATGAAGAGGACATCAAACGTGAGGAAGTATGGGTTTCTGTGCCAAAGGTCGTATTTGCCCGGCTGGGTCAAAGCTGGGTCAAGCAGCACCTTCACCCACAGATTAAGACCTAAGCTGCCAGCAAGTCTGAAGGACTCCACAACATCCAAACACCTCCATCTCCAGAAGAAGGACTTCACACAGTCTAGTCGTAATAAAACAGAGTCTTAAGCTTTCTTTGTTTATTAATGTTAAATAATCATTTGATCACTTTGCTCATTATAAATGTATTTTAATCAAATGAATGATTATTATACTTTGGGTAATCATAATGAACTATAATGAATCAGTATACTTAATTAAATAATGTTTTTGAAGAGGTTTAGCAATGACCTTCACACCTGCTCATACAGGTCCGGACCCAAAGTAACTTCAAAACACATTTGCTCTGACGCACAACAAGTTTGCTTTGGGAAGAGAAGTGGTTTCGGTAAGGAGTCAGAACGAGAGTGAGAACGGAAGAGAGTGGAAGTGCGGAACGAACGCCACGGGGAAAGGAGCCCTGCCGGCTTCTTTGCCCACCACGCTATTTCTGTCAAGCCAGACAGAATAGCTGATATGCAACCCGCTAACGCAGACTCGTCCCAGAGTCTTTTGATTTCTGAGTTAATTTAAACATGAGAAAGCGCATCTGCCGAAACGCTTCAGCAACGTGTACCGAGGTCAACTCTGGACTGGACCGTCGCACACCTTCGTCTTCTCTGTCAGCCAAGGTGTCATCTGGAGAACACATCCTCCTTCGAGGTCCGGATCTAAAA
>SSNQ01000496.1:30411-45559 GCA_006942095.1 Nothobranchius kuhntae | reverse complement strand
GTTGAGACTTGTACTCTATCTGACCAATGGGATGATGACAGTGAGTATGTTTTTCCGTCTCTGGAGGTTAAAGCAGCTGGTGAGGGATGGCAGGAGGAGAGTGGATCACTGATGAACCCGAACTCTCCAGTGTTGGGCTCCTTCCAGTCTTGTGGGAAGAAACAGATCTATCAAACTTGTGTGAAGGTTATCAATAGGCGTTCCTTGTTAGGAGTCAAGGAGTCGAGATGGACTCAGGTGTTTGGTGCGTGCGATGCCCCTGGGGGCAGCTGGAGGAGTTTGTATAAGTCTCCAGTGGAAAAAAGGATGGCAGACCTCCAGTGGAGGATCATGCATGGAGCTTTAGCTACGAACAGGCACAGAGCCCGCTTTGATCCAAGCACCGGGGAGGGATGTCCTTTCTGTAACCAAACAGAGACCCTCGAGCATCTAGTGGTAGCTTGTTCTAGGTTATCAGGGATGTTTAAGGTTTTAGAATGGTGGGTTAGTGCACTAGGGGAGGCTTTTACCCTACCCTTATTTGTTTTCGGGCCCAAGTGCAGTGTCAAAAAAAACCGGACAATATTGATAATTAACTTTTTATTTGCATGTGCAAAACTAGCTATCTGGAAAACCAGATGCTGGGACAGAGCTGGACTGATGCTGAGCGGAGTCTGAAGGGCCTGGTGGAAGCTCGCTTAAAGATCGAACACGCTTTTTATGAACTTACTGGGAACCTGGACTCCTTTAAAACGGTGTGGGGGATCGGGCAGGTGCTCTGTCTGCTGGATGGGCAGGGCTCCCTAAAGATCAACTTCTAAACGGGGTTTATCAGTTTTCCTGGTTTTATTAGTGGAAAACAAGTTACAGTCATTAACGCTGAATGTTGATTTGTAAAGAAAAATAAATGATTTAAAAGTCAAGTCTCTCTCTCTCTCTCTCTCTCTCTCTCTCTCTCTCTCTCTCTCTCTCTCTCTCTCTCTCTCTCTCTCTCTCCATATTTTAGAACCATTTGGAGTAATCTCCTGTAAAGGAGTTTGGGTCCTCCAACTAGGAGGTGTTTTGACTGTGGTTGTTTTTGAAAGTGTTCTCTCTCTCTCTCTCTCTCTCTCTCTCTCTCTTAGCCGTTTTTAGGTTTCTTAAGCTCCTGCGGGATTATTTTTGTTAACTCAAAGACTGTTTATTGTTTAGTGAATGTTTTGACCCTTCCCCTGAGTTTCAGGGAGATTTTTGGTTATTTTTTGTTACCCGGTGCTTATGCAGGAGACCATCCAGAAGAGCTTTTAAAAATAAAAGCAGTTAAAATTACCCCGACTGTCTCGCCTTTTGTTATGTTTCAACCCCATATCCTCCTGGACATGAGGGGGTTGTAACATTCCAGAAGACACAGGTGGGGGCCTCAACTATCGCCTGGATTAAAGACTACCTGACAAACAGACCACAGTTTGTGAGGCTGAAGAACTGCACATCAAACCAGGCGATCAGTAACATTGGAGCACCACAGGGGACTGTACTCTCACCATTCCTTTTCACCCTGTACACCTCAGACTTCCAGTACAAATCAGAGACTTGTCATCTACAGAAATACTCAGATGACTCTGCAGTTGTCGGGTGTATCAGAGATGGACAGGAAGCTGAGTACAGAGAGCTGGTGGAGCGCTTTGTGGCATGGTGTGGAAACAATCATCTGACCTTGAAAGTGAACAAAACAAAGGAGATGATTTTAAACTTCAGAAGAAACAGGGTGGAGTCAAACACTGTTTCCATCATGGGAGAAGAAGTGGAGGTGGTTGAGGAATACAAATACCTTAGAGTCCACCTGGACAACAGACTGGACTGGAGAAAGAACAGCGAAGCCGTTTACTAGAAGGGACACAGCAGACTGCACTTCTTGAGGACGCTTAGGTCCTTCAATGTCTGTAGCAAGATGCTGCAGATCTTCTACAAGTCTGTTGTTGAGAGTGTAATCTCTTCAGCCATCGTCTGTTGGGGTAGCAGCATCAGAAGCAGGGACCTGAAAAGGCTCAACAGCCTAATAAAAAAGGCTGGTTCTGTTCTGGGGACGACTGTGGAACCACTGGAGGAGATCATGCAAAGAAGGATTCTCCAGAGAATCAAGAACATGATGGACAACCCTGAGCATTCTCTTCACAAGACTGTCCGACAACGGAAGAGTGTCTTCAGTCAGAGGCTTCTTCAGTTTGGCTGCAACACTGACCGCTACTGGAGATCCTTCCTGCCAACAGCCATTGTAATATACAACAACTCTTTGATGACTTGATTATTATTATTATTATCCTGAGCTACTACAGCAATCAGTTTCCCTCTGGGATTAATAAAGTATTTCTGAATTGAATTAAATTGACTTGAAACTCGCGGATTCATCCTGATGTAAGAAATGAGTCTACTCTTTGTTTTGTTAGTTTTGGCATTGACATCATCACAGAGTGCAACATTCTGTGACTCAAAAAAAAAACTGAAAACGCTGAAAAACGCTGGCAGCGAAAGGCTTTTCTGATCAGGAAACGACTGGGAGTGAATGAGTTAATCCTGCTTCAACACACCTGATTTCAATCAGCAGGTGATTAGCAGGCTTCTGTAGAGCTTGATGAGATGCTGCACAGGTGATTCAAGCACTGAAAAACCACAACCTGCTGGACCTTCAGGGCCGGGATTGGGCACCCCTGCCTTAAGCCCTGAATTGCACATATTTTGCACTTCAATTTAAATAAAAAGTAATGATGGGTGTTTCAACCATGCCAGTCTTTTTGAGATTTATCAGCTTTTAAATATTTGTAATTACTATGACTATAAATCAGCTGTCTGGTTATATGTTGCATATGTGACGTTCCCAAAGAATCTCCTGTCCCCCAGCATAGCTGTTACTTACCTCATGGCAAGATTTATAGATATTCTTTCAATTCAATTCAAAAAATACTTTTAGTACTTACTTATGAAAAAANTGTCATCTACAGAAATACTCAGATGACTCTGCAGTTGTCGGGTGTATCAGAGATGGACAGGAAGCTGAGTACAGAGAGCTGGTGGAGCGCTTTGTGGCATGGTGTGGAAACAATCATCTGACCTTGAACGTGAACAAAACAAAGGAGATGATTTTAGACTTCAGAAGAAACAGGGTGGAGTCAAGCACTGTTTCCATCATGGGAGAAGAAGTGGAGGTGGTTGAGGAATACAAATACCTTGGAGTTCACCTGGACAACAGACTGGACTGGAGAAAGAACAGCGAAGCCGTTTACAAGAAGGGACACAGCAGACTGCACTTCTTGAGGACGCTTAGGTCCTTCAATGTCTGTAGCAAGATGCTGCAGATCTTCTACAAGTCTGTTGTTGAGAGTGTAATCTCTTCAGCCATCGTCTGTTGGGGTAGCAGCATCAGAAGCAGGGACCTGAAAAGGCTCAACAGCCTAATAAAAAAGGCTGGTTCTGTTCTGGGGACGACTGTGGAACCACTGGAGGAGATCATGCAAAGAAGGATTCTCCAGAGAATCAAGAACATGATGGACAACCCTGAGCATTCTCTTCACAAGACTGTCCGACAACGGAAGAGTGTCTTCAGTCAGAGGCTTCTTCAGTTTGGCTGCAACACTGACCGCTACTGGAGATCCTTCCTGCCAGCAGCCATTGTAATATACAATAACTCTTTGATGACTTGATTATTATTTTGAGTTACTAAAGCAATCAATTCCCCTCTGGGATTAATAAAGTATTTTTGAATTTAATTGAATTGAATCAGGCACACTGACCAGCCATCCTGCCCTCAAGAGCAGGACCACCCTCAAGCTGTTTACTGTGAACCAGGGAACCCTCTCCCAATACATACAAAGAATCTGTATAGTTGGGCCTCTCTCTAATAAACATGCTGTCCACTGGAGAGGCAGACATGGCAGCAGACACACACATTCAAAAGTCCACAGCTTGGAGCAGAAAGAAGGTCCAGCAACTCCATGAGGCAACAGCCAAGGCGGGCCAGACAGCCTCGACAGTTGCAGCTGCTGTGGACTTCGGCGGATCAGGAGACGGGCCACAGGGTACTAAGGACAGCATCTGGGATGAGACTTTACTAATGCCCTGTGGAGGTCAAAGGGCTCGGCCCTGAGGAGTGGCTAGCCACATTGTAATTTAAATGACTGTAAATATCTATTCCATGTATGTCCTGTAAACACATGTACATACAGTCACTAATGCTTATGGTTCTATTTATGTTTCTGCATTACATGTGTAATTTCTAGCCCAAAGAAATCCAGACGTTAGTTCAAAGCTATTTCTCTAATCAGAATCTTGTCATTTTAGCAATGATACATTTTATAATGAATATTGTCTGGGTAGTGATGGATGTAATACTGTCGGGGAAAATGCCACTCAGAGCTTATTTAGCAAACAATCTATTCTTTTCATCCTTCAAGTGCGAAGTGCTGGTGTTGGGGGTGGCTCTGTGAGTGTGTTTATTTTTCAAAGCCATTACAAACATTACAGCTGCTGTGTTTTGATTTATGTCAGTTTTAAAAATCTGAATAATTTCCAGAGATGAAGTCCATCCAGATCAGCACAGAGGTCCTCCACTGTCACATGGTGGAAAGCCGCAAATCGTACAGTCTCCCTGCTGAAATCAAGTTCAGTCCACCTTACTGGCCTCCAGTGAAGTAGAGTCTTAGAAAAATTAAGATAGAGAAGAGGAAAAGTAAGATAATCGCAAAAGACATTTTGTAGGAGGATTCTGAAATGTGTTATAATACACTAGCTCAAGGGCGTCAGTTTGTTTTCAGAATTGCTGGGGACAATAACCATACACTTGAGTGGGGTTTAAAAATTGCTGGGGACAATAAAGTAGGCTAGCACAGGGGTCGGCAACCCGCGGCTCTGGAGCCGCATGCGGCTCTCTGTGCTTGTAAAATAATGAATGGATATTTAAATAAAATGCTTTATATTTTACTGCATTAATTTTACATCTGTAAGCTAATTCTAAATGTAAAGATTGTCTGCGTAAACCTGAACAGGTCCAACCCGGTCTTACTGTGAGACCGGGTTGACGCGTCACGCTTGTGCGTAATCATATGCGCTTTATGAGCTGACGAGGATGTGAGATTCTGGGATTCTCCTCAGACGGCTCCTGGATGTGTCGCCACATTGGAGACAGGAACAAGCACTATTCAGCCAAAGTTTCATAATCAGGGAACATTTTCTAAGTGACAAGTCTCTCTGAGAGACCGGGTTTGGAAAACACTCGCTTCAGTCGGAGGAATCTTCCCGCATGCGTTCTGGTTCTGCGACGCGCTCCAAGCCCCTCTCCACATCTTCAGCTTACTGTGTACCTTATGTAGTACACGCTGACAACGAGCTGCGCTGAGCAGTGTCCAGCTCAGATGTTCAGATGGGAATCTTTTCTTGAGTGATTTAGCTACATCTGCGATGCGCAAAACGAATAAAGTTTCAGTTCGTCTGCATGCGTCGGGGTAATTCTTTCTATTCTTTCTCCGTCAAAATAAACGGTCAAATACGGGAACTATCCGGTCAACACAAGCCCTGCTTTTAACTGTTTTGTTTTCTTGTGAAAATTGTTGCAAAGAGATATAATTTAACTTGATTAACACCAGAGCCAGGAGCACTGCACCGTTATCTCCGTCACTGTAAATGAGGGAAAAACAAAATGATCGGATCCTTTTCTGACCTTCCCCACCTACAAAGTTTAATTACAACAATCAAACGTGACAGAGCCTGGATTTGTATTCTGAATAGTCTAAACATGTTTTTAAAAGAAACGTATGACAAAAGTGGCACCTGCTCAGTAAAACCATCAACAGGGTGAAAAATATCAAAATTGTAGGCAGAGACGGGTTACAACTTCTGGATCCACTTTATATAAATCGTTTTATTGATTATCTTCTTATGAAAGATAACTTTGACGTACACGAGCGATCAGGCGCGTTGCAAGCTTTTCAAAAGTGTGGGGGATGTTGTCTGTGCCTAAAATAATTTCATGTTTTTCATCTTGTTAGTTTAATTTCCATAATAGCGGAGCAGGTGCGAATTTTAGACGCGTCACGCATGTCTCCGTTTTAAACACGTTTAAACTGTTCAGAATACAAATCCAGGCTCTGTCTCGTTAGATTGGTGTAACTAAAAATTGTACTGAATGAAACTTTACATTAAACCATGTTGAAAAGAAAAGGATCCGATTAAATCGTTTCCCCTCATTTTACAGTCAGACGTACAGCGCAGTACGCATGGCTCTCCCACAGTAAACACTGGGAGCCACAGCAGCCGCAGCGTTGTGGGCGGGGCCTACCCTCAGACAGCAGAGAGCTGCTCACAACCAGGTGACAGCAGCCAGTACCGATCGCTCGCATGGGCGTCGCACCCGTGGGGGATTCAACACCCACACTTTTTGCTCACCTCCACACCAGTCTGGTTTCTTTACGTCGCACTCACTCTGTTTGCCTCATCTCCTTCTTCACCTCCGCTTCTGACAGCCGATGTCGGGTTTCCAGGAGAGCAGGAGAGGGAGGGACGGAAGAGCTCGACTGAATTCATAATTTTACATCTTGACATTAGCTGTACAAAGTCTGAGTTTGATAAAGTGAAGAACAACCATTTGCAGAGGTTTATAACAGGCGCGGCGCCAGGTTTTCATTTTTGGATGGGCCACGTAATTCTGGACGGACCTTAATAAGCAGCGACTTAAGTGAAGCAGGCAGGATGCGCTAGAAAATTTAGTTTAAAAAGACGTCATAAATGTGTTCCCCCGTTATTTTTATTTCTAAAATATGAAGTAAAAACTCCCAATTTAATTTTCATTCATTTGTCATTAATATGTAGTCTACACCCGTGCGTTAAGTGGACCATCTTCCAGTAAAAGCAAAGCATCCAGCCCACCTCTCCAAATGCGTAAAATGTGCATCAGCCGCTAGTTAGGCGCGCCGCGTGCACCGTCAGCTACGTCAGCCCAGACAAGAGCAGAGCAACTAGAGAAAGAATAGAGGATAATTCTGTCTGGATGTGGATGGAGATTACATTTTACATCAGCCTGATCATCATTTAAATACGTAAACCATCACCTGTCTTCTAGTCCACGCTATCAGCATTATTTTAATTGGTGTGTGTGTGTGTGTGTGTGTGTGTGTGTGTGTGTTTTCCACTTCAAACACTGGTCTAACCAACCAGACCAGCGTGTCCAGTAACATATTAATGTTACAATTAAACAGTTTCACTTCATGTAGGCTAGGAACGTTTCACCTGCCGTGGCCCGACCGCTTCTGCTCCACATAAACTTTGTGCGTGATCAAATGTCTCTACAGGAGCTTTCTGAGCTGAAGAGGCTATTCTACCTCAGACTGGATGCGTCATGCGTCTCCATATTAGAGACGGGAACAAGCGCTGTTCTGCCAAAGTTTCATAATTTCATAAAAATAACATTTTTCCAAGTGACACATCCCTCAGAGAGACCGGGTTTCCAGACCGCTTCAGTGGGAGGAAATCTTATCGCATGCACCGTGGTTCTGCGCTGCGCTGCGAACCCCTCAGATCTTCAGCCCACTGTCCACCGTGGGCGCTCCGAGCCACGTTGAACACAGTGTCCAGTATAAAGCTCTGATGTTCTGATGGGAATCAAGTTACCTCTGCGATGCGCGTAACGACTAAAATGTCAGCTCATCCATGCGCATCAGTGTGCGTCGGGGTAATTCTTTCAAAACAACCAACATCCTCGAGTTTATCCGTCAAAATAAACAGTCAAATGGAAATATATGTAACCTGCCATTTAACTGTTTTGCCTTCCTGTGAAGATTGTTGCAAAGAGAAACAATTAAACTTGATTAACGGCTCTTTGATGGGAACAGGTTGCCGACCCCTGGAATAAGATCTGAGCTGGTAAAACAAAAATCCTCATCAGCAGACGTTTTTGAAAGTGGGGGGGGCACAGCTGCCAATCACAAATTTTGCCGGGGACATGTCCCCGGCGTCCCCGGTTAAAATGACGCCTATGCACTAGCTGTTCACATGAAGGAAGAGCTGCCAAGGACAAGAGGGTGATGGATGCCACCAGGACGCAGAATAGAAAGTCTTCCTCCAGGATCAGCAGCGCTCAGCCAGGAACAGGTTGGTTCTCTGGAATACACAAACACACAGCTGTTCTGACACTTCTGATCTTTGTGATTCCTAATTCGCCACCGCCACAACTGCCCAGCTTGAAAAGCGGGAGAAGACGGCAACCTTAAAACGGACAGCGTGTCCAGCATGTGGGAAGTCCACAAAGGGGCCTGGACACTTTGTGCATCAAAAGAAGACCTTCTGCGAGGCTACATAACCTGGGGTCACTCTGTTAGAGTGGATGAAGGACAATGTACCGAGAACCAGTAGGTGTAGGTGGAACATCAAGCTGGAGGCCGTGGCCAAAGGGGTAGTGTTTCCCAGAAAGGAGAAGACTTGGATCACGTACAAACAGCACATGGCCAGGGAGACAGGTCCCAGCTGGTTCAGGCACAGTTGCTTCTGCCAGTGTACCGACCCCTCAGGCCTCACGGTGGACATGTGGCTACGGGAGCAGGTTGGAAATGTACCACAGTGGAGCCAGCAGGGGGGGCTAGAGAACATCGGTTCCCTTCTTTTACCGGCATGTACAAGAAAAGGTACTCATCAATAATTAAAGGGACACACACAAAAAAAAGAACAAAGCACAAACTGTTTAAGAACAGTAGGGAGAGACCACTCCTGGGAAAATAAAATGTGGCTTAATTATCGGTAGAAATTATAATTTAAAACTTAAATTGGGCGTTTTAATTTTTCCAGCATGCTTGGAGCTGATCTTGTTTCTGATTTATTAATTCTGTTAACTCCTCCGTTTGTAATTATCTAGTATTTTCAACAGTCTGCAAGAGTAGGGATATCCTGTGATAACCATTCCTTGATCACAGCCTATTTGCTTGTGACCACCAAAACACTTAATATCCATTTATCATTTTTACCCCTTCTTAAGGTACACATCCCAAAAAAATAGTTTTCATTCCAAAAGGAAATACACATTTAAAAATGTCCTGCAGAGCTCCATTAATTGCCCTCTAGTACCGTCTTATGTATGGGCAGTCCCACAGGATGTGAGTGCCTGGCTTGTTGGTCTTCACACATCCACCAGAAGATAGGAGGGGTTCCATGAATGTGTGACTTTTGAGAAGGTGTGATGAAATATCTTATGATAGTTTTCCATCCGTATTCCCTCCATCTCTGTGAGTTAGTACATTTCCAGTGTAGTTTCCATGTTGCAGTCCATTATTCTGAGATAATTATATGGGGCTGCATGGTGGCGCAGTGGTTGGCACTGTTGCCTCGCAGCACGAAGGTTGTAGGTTCGAAACTCGGCTCGGCTGCGGCCTTTCTGCGTGGAGTTGCGTGTTCTCCCCGTGCATGCGTGGGTTTCCTCTGGGTACTCCGGTTTCCCCCACAGATCACAACATGCCCTATAGGTTATAAATTGTAAGTCGCTTTGGATAAAATCGTCTGCTAAATGAATAAACATAAACATAATTACCCTCCAACAATATCAGTATATTAATAAATAAGATATAATATTCTTGTTTCATTTTGATTTGTTCTATCCGGGAGGAGAGTGAGAAAGGGAATTAGATTCCACCTTTTCAGATCATCGTGTATCTTTTTATTTAATTGAATGTAGTTATATTTGTACAGTTTTGCTTGATTTTTTGGTATATTTACACCTACATATTTCAAGGATTCAGCCTGCCACAGGTAACCTAGATGTAATCTTCATTGGTGGGTAATGGGCATGTGAGTATCTGAGTTTCATTCATATTAATCCTGTATCTAGACAGCCACCCGTATTACTCAGCATAACAAGCTAATTTGTGCTCCCTTTCCCCAATAGTTATTCCCTTAATATTTACGTTTTGTTGTATAGACTGAGCTAACAGCTCTAGGCACAAAGCAAATAAAAGGGGGGACTAAGGGCATCCTTGTCGAGTACCTCATTCTAATATAAAGCTTTCTGATAGATAACCATTTTACTCTTGCAGTTGGGTTGGTATATAGAGCCTTAATAATTCAAATAACCATATCTTTTTCGGTCCAAATTTGAGTAATACTCCCCAATTAACCGTGTCAAACACTTTTTCCATGTTGACACTAATAAGTACTGCTTACGTTTTGTTCTTGTGTAATTGATTTACAATATGAAGGGTTCTGCAAATATTGTCCAGTTTCTTATAAAGCCTGTTTGATCATAATGTAATGGTTTTGGTAAGAATTCCTCCATTCTTCATGTCATTATTGAGGTAAATAGTTTATATTGGATACTGAGTTCTGATATTGGTCTATCCTTGCCTTCTTTTGGTATTGCTGTAATAATTGCTTCTTTCCAACTAGGAGGTGTCTGTGCATTGTTCATGAGCCAATTAAATGTAGAAGGTAGTGAAGGGATTAGAACAATGAAATCCATATGCAATTAAATTGCGATGTGACAAAAGGAGTTGTTAGCACAATGCTAATGTACATTGAAAAACTCTAAACACAAAAGACTTCAATAAACGGGACACACTTCTTTCCTGCAACTACATTTTCACAGTTGATGCTAATACCTATGCTCCTTGAAGGGATGTGTTCCTGGTTGCAAAGCATTGCACCTTCAAATACAAAATTTTTCATTTACTTGTGAGTGTAAAACAAGTGGCCGAAATGAATTTTCTCCGAAGAGTGTCTGGGCTCTCCCTTAGAGATAGGGTGAGAAGCTCGGCCATCCGGGAGGGGCTCGGAGTAGACCCGCTGCTCCTCCACATCGAGAGGAGCCAGTTGAGGTGGCTCGGGCATCTGGTCAGGATGCTTCCTGGACGCCTCCCTGGTGAGGTTTTCCAGGCATGCCCAACTGGGACGAGACCTAAAGGTAGACCCAGGACACGGTGGAGGGACTATGTCTCTCACCTGACCAGAGAACGCCTTGGGATTCCCCTGGAGGAGCTGGCCCAAGTGGCTGGGGAGAGGGAAGTCTGGGCCTCTCGCCTTAGGCTACTGCCCCCGTGACCCGACACCGGATAAGCGGACAAAAATAGATGGATGGATGGATGGATGGATGGAGTGTAAAACAGGAAAATGCGTGAGTCTCAAGCTCATTGCGTGAGGCTTGAGAGCTCTGTGCTCCATGCTTTGGACCCGGTCCTCCACCTTTTCAACATGGGCCTCTGCTTCTGTAATCTTCTGGGTCACTGTAGTTAGTTCTGATTTAAAGTCGTGAAAGTCTTGACGAAAGGCTCGTAACTCCTCTAACACAGTTAGAATCGATGTATCAGAAAAGCTTGAGGCCTCGTTAGCATTAGCGTTGACCTACCATCTTTGCTTCCTTCTGGAATGTTTGTTGTATTTTCATCACTTTGTTTGTCTTCATTCATCGCTTTTTGCCCCATTTAACACCGGTTTCTTATGAGACAAAAAAATAAATAAAGTGACGGTTTTACGGGGCTATTTTAAATAAGACTCGAGAGCAGCAGACCTAGGCTGCCATTCATGAGTGTGACATCACTGGAACCACAAGAATGATAAATGCTGCCTCGTTGCTCATTTGCACTTTCCATCTATTGTGGGCCAGGCATGCCTGCAGGCAAACCTCGGCAGGCTTGCTCTTTTCTTTGTTGAAATGCGCCCCCACCAAAAAAATAAAAAATAAAAATAAAATAAAAATCACCAGCCACCACTGGTATTTATATAGACTTTAAGGAAGAAAAAGATAAAAAATTTTGACATAATAATTAACAAATATCACTGATGTGTGTTTTATTTGAAATTTATTTGCTCGTGTGTGATTTGGTTATTCCAGATTCCAGAGGTGTGACCAAGTCACTGCTTTGCAAGTCACAAGTCTTTCCAGTGAAGTCTAGAGTCAAGTCCAAGTCAAAGACAACCAAGTCTAAGTCGAGTCCAAAGTCAGTAATGTGGAAGTCCAAGTCAAGTCCAAGTTCTTACCATCGAATTTTCAAGTCATAATCAAGTCATCTGTCTAACTTCAATTTAATGACAATGATGATAAATAAATTCCAGATTGAAGCTTCTTAAAGCTTCATTTATTTGCTCAAACAAGCAGAAACTGAACCTGATTATAAACAAAGAGCTGCTGCATTCACCAGAACAAGATCAAACCCAGAACGAAGAATGAGTTGTGATTTTTGTCCATGTCGGGCCACTTTTGTGCTAAAATATCAGATATGCTCAAGTCATCAAGTCAACAGATGCAAGCCGATTCAAGTCACAAGTCACTGGCGTTCAAGTCCGAGTCAAGTCGTAAGTCTTTATAGATTTTATCAAGTCAAGTCAGAAATCGTTAAAATAATGACTCGAGTCCAAGTCATGTGACTCGAGTCCACAGCTCTGCCGGATTCAGTGTTTATACTTTGTTTCCAAGTAAAAAGTTCTACAACACACATTTGCCGTCTATTTTTTAATAAATATTGAGTTTGGCCCGTGACTTAGTCCCGGTTTGTCATTTCGGTCCAATGTGAGTGTTGGTGGTTCCTGATTGTAACATCAGAGCAGTGGGTTAAGTTTGTAAACCCTCAAGGCCCAGGCACCAAACGCACGACCCTAGACTTCATGTCCAGGAAACAATGTTTTATGATTTTCAGTTTAATACAGAGAGGTACATGTGGTTTTACCCATGTCTGGTTAAAACAACATTTTTAGTAACCAACAAATGCCTGAGGAGAAAAAGAGGGCAATGCTCGGGGGTTTGTAATTAATCTCCATAGCAAGTCGATATCGTGTAAAAGCAAAGTCTGACAGCGAAGAGCACAAAAGTGCCTCAGTGATGCAGAACAGAAATAGAAGTTGCTGCTCAGCGCTGATATGGAGATGTGAGAAGAAAGGTTAGGACCAGTGCTTCCCTCCACGTGTAATGCATGAGCTATGATAAGACCTGAAACACAGCGCACCATTTCCTCAGCAGTTTTACACCTCGTTTGACAAAGCTCTGCTGAGAAAGCAAGTGTGTGTGTGTGTGTGTGTGTGTGTGTGTTTAAGTGAGAGACTGATTTGTCCAGTCTCAGTAATATTCCTGGATGATTACCTCGAGCAGGGCTTTTATCCCTGTAAGTGTGGTATAAGTAGGGATCTAAGCTGTCTCATCATGCGGAGACTCTAAAACCTGGTATTTGAGGACTACTATTGGCTAAGGCAGATCACACAGTGGAGCTCTGCTCTTCATCTGAATAAAGGTAAAACAAAGCTGTAAATGAGGGGAAAATCTGCCTCATCATTAAAGACAGCCGCAGCTGGGATTGTGTAGAGAAACTAATGATGCTTCACACACAGGTTGTTGACTAAAGACTAGGAGCTGTGTGTTTAGTGTGTAGTGCAACACCAGGGGGCAGTAAAGCTCCATGCTTTAACCACATCCACCGGTATTCAAGACATCAACTTCAAACCTGTAACTGCAGGAGCAGAATAAGGTGCTCAGCCTTTAATAAAGTCTCATTTCTTTATCCCTAACTTTCCTGAAAAGACAGAAACAGGATCCAGGAAAGAAGGATTTAACCATTCTTTAACTATCTTTACATGATGGTAAATGGCCTGTATTTGTAAAGCACCTTCTCAGGGTTCTACAACCCCCCAAGGCGCTTCACAACAAATCATTACCCCATTCGCACGCTGACGGTGATGAGCTACGATGTAGCCACAGCGGCCCTGGGGCGCACTGACAGAGGCGAGGCTGCCGAGCGCTGTTGCCACCGGTGCCTCTGACCACCACCAGCAGCCGAAACTTGTCAGCAAATAAAGGTAATAAACAGAGCCGGATTAAATAAATGGACTACACAAGGCAGGCTGCATTTTTTGCCCCCCCCCTCCATCGATGCTATTTAATGAATTGAAATCTGAAATTTACCAAAGTTACTAATAAAAGTTCATTCACATTTTACATAGCCTAGTCTTTGGTTACAAATTGGTTGTTCGTATGCCAGAATAAGTCAAGTGCTGTATGTTAAACATTCTATCAGACAATTTTTGATATTAATAATTTATACGTCATTACACAGCTGTATTACATGCTAATAAATTATCCTCATCTTATCTATTGGGGGTGTCAATGTCAAGGCAGTAGCACCATTAAATAACCACTAGGTGCCATTAAACTATGTAAACAGAGCAAATATGTTTATCTTATTTGCTCTGTTTACATTTAATCAACACATTTAATTAAAAAGATTTTCTGCTAAATACAATAGCTTACAACATTTATAAATGTTGACAAATTAATCACATGATGGTGGAAAGACATTCAAGAAGAAATTGATGAATTTGAATGGACTGAAGCATGTTGAAAGGTGCAAAAACTAACTATAAACACACAGCTTAAATCATTGCAGTATAAATTTTATACAATCTATAATCTTAAAAGAAAGTATTTTAATAAAATGAAAAAGTTATCTTAAGTTTTGATCTTGCTTTATGCTCATTCAGGCTGTTTTTGCCTCTGCTGAATCAGAAAATCTGGGTCAATTTTCTGAATATGAACTTATTGTTTGTTATGCTATTTGAACATTAATAAAAACATTTTTAAAAAATTAATGAAACCAGCAACACTTACCAACAAGGGCGTCAGTTTGTTTTCAGAATTGCTGGGGACAATAACCATACACTTGAGTGGGGTTTAAAAATTGCTGGGGACAATAAAGTAGGCTAGCACAGGGGTCGGCGGCTCTGGAACCACATGCGGCTCTTCCATCCATCTGATGCGGCTCTCTGTGCTTATAAAATAATGAATGGATATTTAAATAAAATGCTTTATATTTTACTGCATTAATTTTACATCTGTATGCTAATTCTAAATGTAAAGATTGTCTGTGTAAACCTGAACAGGTCCAACCCGGTCTTGCTGTGAGACCGGGTTGACGCGTCACGCTTGTGCGTAATCATATGTGCTTCCTGAGCTGGAGGATGTCAGATTCTGGGATTCTCCTCAGACGGCTCCTGGATGCGTCGCCACATTGGAGACAGGAACAAGCGCTATTCAGCCAAAGTTTCATAATCAGGAACATTTTCTAAGTGACAAATCTCTCTGAGAGACAGGGTTTGGAAAACTCTCGCTTCAGTGGGAGGAATCTTCCCGCATGCGCTCTGGTTCTGAGAGCCTGGATTTGTATTCTGAACAGTCTAAACATGTTTT
>SSNQ01000496.1:12236-30401 GCA_006942095.1 Nothobranchius kuhntae | reverse complement strand
AAAAAACGCATAAATCAGGCTTTGTTGAAGTTTCACAAATCCCAGACAAGGTTGTATGCAATCTGCTATTATTGTAGAATAATCTAGAACAGGTTTGAACATGGTGGCTGTTGTAGTTTTTTGAGCTAGAGCAGATTTAAGATGGTCAGAGTAGAGAAAAATTGGGTGTAATGGCCCTTTAGCCGTTTCCCAAATACATGAGCCTCGTTGCAGCAGGCTGCTGTAAGACTATATTGGGCTCACTTCTGGCTGGCTGCTGTTCTCCCAGTTCGTCCTTCTGTGACTGCGTAGATATTGACGGCGTTGGCGCTACAGCGTCTTCCGCCGCATTTCCCGCCGCATCTTCCACCTCTTCGGGTCGTGTCTCCTCCGGGTCTGGCTCAGGCCCGGCCTCTGGCTCTGCTGACTCGAGCAGGTTCACAGCTGTCGGACGGCTGCCCGAGCAGCCCGACAGAAACTTCTGTAAGGCCCCCCGCTGTCTCTTCTTTAGTTCCTCTTCACTTTTTTTTCTTTTTACGTTTCGCCACACCCGAAAGCATCGTGAAAGTTAGCCTACTCAAAAACACCTGCTAGCTTTGTTGTGTCCCGCTCTGACTTTGACCGTTTCTCTGACGTCCTTAATTGGGTGGCGCCCAAGTTGTAGGCTATAGTCATGGGCTGGCGTTAATGCGACGTAACCTATTTGACAGTCTATGGTTAAGATAAATATTGTCACTTATTTTAGTTAATTAATAAATATTGAAATAAATTGTAGATAGGAGTCCTATCTACAAATTCTATCATAGAACATTTGTACATTTTATTTATTTATTTTTAATTTTGTCCCTCTGTCTGGGCCCCATCCAGCCAATCAGGCCCTAGGCACGTGCCTACTTTGCCTTTGCGTTAATCCGGCTCTGGTAATAAGCTCCATTTACTCTGTATAGTGAAGAACCCATAAAATGGAAAGCAACACAGTTCACACTGGCACTAGAGCAATCTACTGATTAGAAAGGGTAAGATATTTTCTGCCATTGTGTTTGGTCACCTGGGTATGACTGAGATTTTTCTCTTTAGCTCACTGCATTGGCACACTGCTGATTTATATTAGGTTTGTCTCATTGGGTGTGTCATAATATACCAGACAAGAGCGCCACACAGGGGTTG
Organism: Nothobranchius kuhntae; assembly: GCA_006942095.1. Lineage (NCBI taxonomy): Eukaryota > Metazoa > Chordata > Actinopteri > Cyprinodontiformes > Nothobranchiidae > Nothobranchius > Nothobranchius kuhntae. The sequence continues at coordinate 29,255 of SSNQ01000496.1, read as the reverse complement.
AAGGGAAGGGATTATTTTGTGAATTTGTTAGATTGTACAAGTAATTAAGTAAATTTTATTTCTATAGCACTTATCAAGTCAGGAGATGCTGCTGCCCCAGTTACCTCCCCCTCCCACTTATCTGTCTCTAGAAGTCAGGTGAAGAGGCAGCTGGAGAGACTGAACAGGAACAAGGCTGCAGGTCCAGATGGTGTCAGCCCCAGAGTACTGAAGGCCTGTGCAGAGCAGCTCTGTGGGATTCTGCAGCACCTCTTCAACCTCAGCCTGGCCCAGGAGAAGGTTCCAGTCCTGTGGAAGACATCCTGCCTTGTTCCAGTTCCAAAGAAAACTCGCCCATCAGTCAATGACGACTACAGACCGGTTGCCCTCACATCCCACATCATGAAGGTCCTGGAGAGACTCCTGTTGGTCCACCTGAATAAGCAAAGTAGAACATATCAGGACCCGCTGCAGTTTGCTTATCGCCATGGAGTTGGAGTTGAAGATGCCATCATCCAGCTGCTTCAACCAACCCACTGTCACCTGGACAAAGCAGGCAGCACTGTGAGGGTCATGTTCTTTGATTTCTCCAGTGCATTTAACACAATCCAGCCTGATGTACTTTGCCAGAAACTCCAGAAGACACAGGTGGGGGCCTCANTCAGAGACCTGTCATCTACAGAAATACTCAGATGACTCTGCAGTTGTCGGGTGTATCAGAGATGGACAGGAAGCTGAGTACAGAGAGCTGGTGGAGCGCTTTGTGGCATGGTGTGGAAACAATCATCTGACCTTGAACGTGAACAAAACAAAGGAGATGATTTTAGACTTCAGAAGAAACAGGGTGGAGTCAAACACTGTTTCCATCATGGGAGAAGAAGTGGAGGTGGTTGAGGAATACAAACACCTTGGAGTTCACCTGGACAACAGACTGGACTGGAGAAAGAACAGCGAAGCCGTTTACAAGAAGGGACACAGCAGACTGCACTTCTTGAGGACGCTTAGGTCCTTCAATGTCTGTAGCAAGATGCTGCAGATCTTCTACAAGTCTGTTGTTGAGAGTGTAATCTCTTCAGCCGTCGTCTGTTGGGGTAGCAGCATCAGAAGCAGGGACCTGAAAAGGCTCAACAGCCTAATAAAAAGGCTGGTTCTGTTCTGGGGACGACTGTGGAACCGCTGGAGGAGATCATGCAAAGAAGGATTCTCCAGAGAATCAAGAAAATGATGGACAACCCTGAGCATTCTCTTCACAAGACTGTCCGACAACGGAAGAGTGTCTTCAGTCAGAGGCTTCTTCAGTTTGGCTGCAACACTGACCGCTACTGGAGATCCTTCCTGCCAACAGCCATTGTAATATACAACAACTCTTTGATGACTTGATTATTATTATAATTCTGAGCTACTACAGCAATCAATTTCCCTCTGGGATTAATAAAGTATTTTTGAATTGAATTGAATTGAATCACAGATATAAAATCACAAAGTGCTTCACATAGATCAAAACAAAATAAAACATAACGTTATAAAATCATAATGATCTCAAAACAGAAATAGATTAACATCAGAAAAAATAAAGTCATAAAATTATAAAATATAAAACAAATGAAGGATGATTACAAATTTGAGTTGAAAATAAGAAAATAAAAGGTTTAGATAAAATCAGCTTTAAATAAAAGGGTCTTTAGCTGGTTTTTAAAAGTGTCCAGACTGTCAATCCTACGTAAGGATAAAGGAAGATCGTTCCAGAGTCGGGGTGCAACAGTCTGGAAGGAGCGATCACTTCGACTTTTATATCTGGTCTTTTGTGTCATGTTAGCATTTAATTTTCTAACCCACATGCAGAATCAGAGCCGGGAGACAAGGTAAGAAACAATAATAATATTTATTAAACAAGGTGATGACAGGTGAGGCACTTTCGAGGAAGCTCAGATGTACGGGGCAGAATCTAACGGGGGAAAATCAGGAAGGTGAGGAGAATGGCAGTAGGGAGAGTAAATGGTGCAAACTGATGCAGTCTTACTTTATGGTCGAGAGGTGTAGATGCAGAGGAGAGGGTAGGTCTGGCCTGAGGGCGAGAGGAGCTCAAAACAGGGTCCAAGCCTTGGAGACGAGGAATGAAGACGATGAGGAGGCCAAACATAGGAGTTATAGTCAGGATTCTAAAATGAACTCTAAAGTTAATGGGTAACCAGTGCAGAGACATCAGAATAGGAGTGATGTGTGTTCTTCTGTTTGCTCCAGTTAGGAGCCTCGCTGCAGAGTTCTGGACCAACTGAAGGAGGTCAAGGGCTTTTTTGTTAAAACATGTGAAAAGTGTGTACAGTAATCTAGACGGGAGGAGATAAAGGCATGGAGAACCATTTCAATCTCATGTTGACACCAACCTTCACAGTTTGGAGATATTTTTTAAGTGATAAAAACAGTTTTGGACCAATGTTTTTGAGTGGTCTTCAAGAGACATTGATTGGTCAAAAACACCCAAATTCCTTAAGTTTGTCTTGACGGCAGAAGATAAATGACCAAGTTTTAAACTAATGAGGGGAACCATGCTCTCAGAGGCAATGGTCAGACATTCAGTTATCTTCTAGCCAGCTGGTGATGCTGATAGACACTCTAGTAATTCAGACAGTTTATAGAACTCAGAATCCTTAAAGGAGCAGTACAGCTGAATGTCATCTGCATATAGGTGATAAGAGACATTATGAAAAGAATCAGTTATCTGTCCAAGAGAGTGTATGCACAGCAGAAACAACAGTGGACCCAAAACAGAGCCTTGGGGTACCCTACAGAACCGATGGGTAGAATCTGACATGATTTGGTTTCTACAGACACTGTAACTTCTGTTAGAAAGGTACGATCTAAACCAGTCTAGAACTGTTCCAGAGTTCCCCACCAAGTCTGTTAATTCAGGTGTTGTGATCAACAGTGTCAGAAGCTGCAGAACGATCTAACAATACTAACACTGTGTACTCCCCATTGTCTGCAGCCCCCATGATGTCACTGGAAACTTTAAGCAAAGCTGTTTCTGTTGAACATTTTTCACTAAAGCCAGACTGGAATTCATCAAAACTGTTGTGTGGTTCCAGAAAAATAATCAGATGATCTGCCACAACCTTTTCCAATATTTTAGAGATAAAGGGTCATTTAGAAATGGGTCTGTGGATTTTAGGCAGACTTTTTTTCATGTCTGGTGTGATGACATCAATATGGTGACGTGAACATTTGTGGTCCGTAACATCTTTTCACACAAAACCTAAAATAACTTTTGTTGCCTGTCAAAATTAAGCGCTTTCTTGGCATCAAAATGTGTTTAAAATTTTACAAACATCATATGTGAAATCCACGGCACATATCGGGATCAGACAATAGCTTTAACGGCTCAAAGACTCCAATTCATTCTTATGCACTATGGTCCTGCAGTAGATGGCCATGACTTAGGCTCTTCCCCTCAAGGGTCGCCACAGCGCATCACCTGTCTCCATTTAGTCGTAGTTCACCACTAATACTCCCAGTTCACAGCGACACCCTGACAAAACATGGAGCTGCCAACATTAAAAGGTCTTCGTCTTCGTCTTCGTCTTCCTCCGCTTATCCGGGTCCGGGTCGCGGGGGCAGCATCCCAACTAGGGAGCTCCAGGCCGTCCTCTCCCCGGCCTTGTCCACCAGCTCCTCCGGCAGGACCCCAAGGCGTTCCCGGACCAGATTGGAGATGTAACCTCTCCAACGTGTCCTGGGTCGACCCGGGGGCCTTCTGCCGGCAGGACATGCCCGAAACACCTCCCCGGGGAGGCGTCCAGGAGGCATCCTGACCAGATGCCCAAACCACCTCAACTGGCTCCTTTCGATCCGGAGGAGCAGCGGTTCTACTCCGAGTCCCTCCCGAATGTCCGAGCTCCTCACCCTATCTCTAAGGCTGAGCCCGGCCACCCTACGGAGGAAACTCATTTCGGCCGCTTGTATCCGCGATCTCGTTCTTTCGGTCATTACCCAAAGCTCATGACCATAGGTGAGGATTGGGACGTAGATCGACCGGTAAATCGAAAGCCTGGCTTTCTGGCTCAGCTCCCTCTTCACCACGACAGATCGGCTCAGCGTCCGCATCACTGCAGATGCTGAACCAATCCGCCTGTCCATCTCCCGATCCCTCCTACCCTCACTCGTGAACAAGACCCCGAGATACTTAAACTCCTCCACTTGAGGTAGGACCTCTCCCCCGACCCGGAGTTGGCAAGCCACCCTTTCCCGGTCGAGAACCATGATCTCAGACATTAAAAGGTACGTAATAAAAATAGCTGATGGCCTGGAGCTGTGGTATGGGTTAAGGGTGAGACTGCTGGCCATGGCGTTGTGCCTACCCCATCATAGGAACGTGCATCACTCAATACAGCTGAGGACATAATTAGAAATATGATTAACAAGGCCACTTTTAAATATCAACACATTTTTATCAAATCACTTCATGATCATGTGATGCTTTTAGGCACATGAACTAAGGAAGTGACATATGTACTGAAAGAAATGCATTAATGCAATGTTAAAGGGCAACACGTGTGCTCCTTATTGTCTTGTTTGCTGAAGTATCGGATCAGGACTCATTAAATTACTTTTGTCAGTAAGATTCTCCTTGGTCCGACTCCTTACCTGTGAGAGTTTGCAAAATGGTCAAATGTCATGGTCTGCATTCTCATGCTGCCCATCAAACGTCCATCCCAGAAACCAGAACACAACTGGGCAAAATAGCTTCCAATTATGTGGCTCCATTTCACTGGATTGACCTTCTGTAGGAAATAGACCGATTTCATCTGAGGAACTTAAAGGGGCATTATGGAAGTTTGACAGCCAAAACATGCATAGAACTAATAAATGTCTTCTTCATACATTCTCCTGCAATGCCCTGGTCCTGTAGAATGAGCCCTGGCATTTTTTACTGTGATTGCCTATTTTTCTGTAAAATCACAGAAAAAGAGAGATGCTCTGGTCGAGCAGGCTGCTTCATGCGTGTTCACGCTCAGGCACAGCCTGTAGCATTTGCTATCCGTAGCTTTAGCAGCAGAGAGTGAGTTAGTGCCAACTCAGCGACTTTGTCGCTGTTCCTAACGCCTAGTGACAAACCTAGCTACATTTCTGAGGACCCTTAGCTACTTTATTCTAGATATTTCCTGCAAATTAGCAACAAAATAGCCATTTTCGCTCCGAACCGTTCTTTGAACGTTGTTTCAGCTGTCATCAAGGGTATAAATATTACAGATACGAAAGACGTTGGACTCTCGTGCAGAAGGCCCGGGTTCAATTCTGGATGTGAACATGGTTTATTTAGAGTTTATTTTTTACATTAATGGTATATTTTTTTACAGTAAGATGCCCAAATTTTTATTTGAGACTCGCCGAACGGTATTGAATTCACAGATAAAAAAGATGTGGGTTCAACTTTAATTTTGGAACAATTTTTCAAGCAAGGGAATGGAATGATCTGAGCATGCAGGACTGACCCATCATAAACCTTTGTCGGCTGTGCTGAAGAGAAAGGTACAGAACCAAATTATTTAATTAATTAGCTCCGCGTTCTCCTGTCCTCTGTCCTCCGGGCCACACACACACACACACACACACACACACACACACACACACACACACACACACACACACACACACACACACACACACACACACACACACACACACACACACACACACTACTTTTTCTTCTGTGTTTTTTTAGCAGTAGTGTCATCAGCTCCTGGGTTTAAATACTGCCACACCACCCTTCCTTAAAACGAGGAACAGTTTTGAGCTGTGTGTGGCTAAAATAACCAGACATTCTGCATTTTTCCAATAGGACTACAAAAAATCTTAGCGAGAAGAAAAAATGGCGGATTGGCTCTGTGTTTAGCCGAGGGCCATTACCATATTTGGTAGTTATCCTGACGAAATAAATTACTGATGTAATAGATAATTTGAAAAACTGAACGGGTGGACAAATATGCCCAAAACTTAATTATTAAATATCTAAATAGCAACTCCAGTGAATAATATAAGCCTTTTTGCTCACTTAGACACTTAAAATGTGAAACACACTGTGTTAATGGATAAAAAAGTGGGTTTTTCATGTTATGTCTCCTTTAAAATAAGGAGAAAACGGTTCTCTGGGAAAGCATGACTGCTTTACTTACTGAATCATCGTCAGACTCAGACATCATGTCCTAACCCGAGGCCAGTAGTAAAAAAGTAAATAGTTTAATAAAAGAGTATTGTTTACGAGTGACTTTATAGCCCACGGGAGTTTCACAGAGTAGACGGAGGTGGAGCGCTGAAGGAAACCTCCATCCTCTGAGCTTCTGGCATCATTGAAGCTCAGCTGGAGAACATCTGGCAGCTTCCATTTTCCCTTCAACCAATCAGTGCAGCAGTGCCTTTGGTTGGCGGAGAGCACCTCCCAAAGCTTCATCCTACCCACAGCAGCAGATTACCTTCTGCCTTCAGCTCCGGCTGCCGTTTCTCATTCCGAGCATGCAGCAGTGATTAAAGCAACAAGCCGGCGACCAGCAGCAGCAGAATGGGCTCTGCTAGTCCTGGGGAGGAATTCAGTTTGAAGAAATTCCATTCTTTGCATCTTTAGAGTTCTGACAGCAGAAAAATGTCTGTCAGATATAAAAGCAGCTTTAACACTTCCTGGCCTCTGGCGTCCTGAGCAGACAGAGAAAAGGCTGAGAAATCGATGCAACTTCCAACGCTCTCAACTGAGAACGATTGATTCCTCCTCGCCGTGGAGAGGAGGGACTGGACCAAAGGAGCTGCCTAAGGGACCGGTGTGTGTGTGTGTGTGTGTGTGTGACATAAACAACCTACTGGGGTGGAACTCCACAAACAGCATCCCAGTCCCAGTCTACTGATGCAGCAGCATGACTTACTGGTCTACTGGTTCATGCCCCAATCCCAGTGGGGGAGTGGGAGGTTCTAAGGTTGTTAGAAAAAATAGAGAGAAAAAACCCACATCTATCTGTTTTAGTTCTTTTCTGATGAGGGTTTGATAATGTTACTCCTCCTGTGGGTATTAATAGGTCCTTGCCAGGCCAAAGGCAGATACTCACCTCCATCCAAGGGGTCAGTGGCAGAGACATCCTGAACAGATTTGTCCCTAGTCCACTATAGAGACATGAGATCAAACTAAAAGCATCCTCTGTTTAACTCCATTGTATGGAGCTATTAACCCTTTGATGCATAATGGTCACTACAGTGGACAGGTACTCAAAATTGTTATTTATTTATTTTTGCTATTAAGCACAGCTGTTGAAGAATTTATTGCATTTGAGCCCCTCCATTTGGGCTTCAGTAAGTCAAGCCAACATATTTCATGTTCAGAATGCACGCTGTCCACTGAGGTGGACATGTAATACATTATTTGTAAATTATTAAATGTTATAAAAAATATTTGTTGAAATGTGTTTCATTCACACCTAAAGATGAATGAAAAAAATGTTAAAAAAATCATGGTTGACGATTTCATAATTCATGCATCAAAGGGTTAATGTCATTGGTTCCATCGGTTTTAATCATATGAGCTCAGCGCTCATTAGAAAACCTTCTTTTATGAGACGTGTTGACATTCAGCTACCAGTGAGTTGTACTGGTGTTCCCACAGGTCAACTGTCCCTCACTAATCATTCTCAGGTTCAGTTTAAAATCTTAATCTGTCTTTGGAAAAAGGACTTAAACCATCTCCACTCTCAGAATCACCTGGACTTTTCTATTTGCTGAGCTCTAACAGCACTGCAGGGGTTTACATCTCTTTATGTTTTTTTACTACTTCATGACCTCCTTTCATCCTGTCGTCCCCCCCATGCCTGGGTAGCTGTACAGAAACCGTCATCCCCACTCCCTTCACATCTCTTCACTCCATTGCTTTTCTCCATCTCGTGTTTGCTCTGCTTCACGGGCCTTTGAGGCCAACAGGGGCACAGCCACCTCAAATCAATGCACATGTTTGAAAATCCCTCTGAAGGACCTGCACCTGGAAAAGAAGTGGGAGCGACTTGTCAGTGAGTGTGAAGAAAGGAGGGGGTTGGTTTGTGTGTCGAGCAATGATGGAGGCATTCACCCAGGGCTATGCTGCTGAAAACACCTGAGAAGAACCTCTCAGCTGTGACCTTCTCAAGGAGCCGGCCGTGCCCGGGACCCAGCGACCCGGGACCCAGGGGCGACCACCCCCGCCGAGGACCCAGCAGAGCCCAGGGACCCAGACCCCACAAGGCAGCCACCGGGATTGATCAGGCAGGCGCCAAAAATCTATGTGCAGTTTAAAACTGGAAGTGGGCACCGGCACTCGGGATGAGGCTGAGAAATCCCCCCTGCCAACTGCCGTTGCTATGAGTAATAAGACAGAAAAAGCCACGCCAAAATAAGTTTAGGAAGCCCACTAAGAATCGTAATAAAAGCATTTAAAATAAATACCATACACAGTTGAGGAAACGTTGGTTTAAATACCTGATATGAAGCGGTCGCTGCATAAGCGAAATCCTTTACTCTCGGGATCCCACAGTTTCATTTTGCCCGGTCACTAGCGCGTTTTATTACAATGATCCAACGTTTGCGGCGCTCCGGACCTTGGGGAATCCTGTAGATGGCTCATCCCTTATGCCGTCCGCGTCTGTTCTGCATCCTGGGGCACAACAGGAATCTACCATATTTCCCGTTTGATTGAGTTTTCTGACAATAACAAATAGTCCAGCTGCGGGCTTCTGCCTGCCAATATGGCGCCGTTTCGATTTGAACTGTTGCATGCCGGGAGAAATGACGTCAACTCCCAGAGCTCTATTTTCACAAATTTGTGATAAACTTTTACGGTAAAATGATGTAATGTAATGTAATAATGTTGTGCTTGTGATTTTTTATCTGTATTTCCTCATATAAACAATAGAAAAGATACAGTAAAAACATTCTTGTTCACTGTTTTGCAGCAAGCTCATTTATCATTTTTGAAAGTTATGTAAAAAGATGTAATCTCACTCAGATTAACATCTTTTATTTGAGGTAGTTTAGTCCTCACAATGGACAATAAGTTCTGTGAATTTGGAAGTATTTGCTCTTGACTGCCTAAGGGAAACAGAATATTTCAGGGGAACATCATTTCCCACAACACCCATTTCACGTGGATCACGATGTGCTTGGTGTTAACAAACTGGCTGCCGCTACCAACATATGGATATGGAGCGATCAATGGCTGCTTGTTAGCCACGGCTGGTGAAGGGGTGTTGGTGAGCCGGGGACACGCTGGAGATCAAGTTAACGATGTTGACTTATCCACCAGCTAATCGTGGCACACGGCTGGCATGGTGGAGATGGGCATCACGAGCTACTAGTTAGCCATGGCTAGAGCCGGGGTATGCTGTGTGTAAACTCCCACGGATTACCAGCTAAAGGAGACCCAAGTCTAAGGGTAACGTTTGAGAAGAAGCCCTCTGAGTCGGAGTGTCTCAGTAACGCGTGGAGAACTACATCACTGTTAGTAGAATGTTGTGGGGATAAAGTAAACAACGCTGATTTAGCCACTGGCTAGCGGTCGAGCACTGGAGCGTGTTGGGCGAGATGGCAGGCTGCAGGAAGAGAGGAGACTTGAGTGGAAGGACTTCGGATACGTTGGGACCAGGCCGGGAGTTCTGGTACTAGGAAAAGATGAATGATCAACTTGAGGTGAGTTTGGGGCTAATGGGAGGCTGGCGCCCAGATAATAGCGGGCGGGGGTCTGACCATATGCAGCTTCCTTGTGTTGGACATAATGACGAACTGACCAATTTTATGTGTCCTTTGATTTAATAGTTTTTTTTATTCAAACTAACAAGTACAGCACGGTGTAGCTATTCCTTTCTATTTCTTACCCCCAAATTCCACTACCTCCGCTCCGCTCTGCTCCGCCCCCGCCTTCCGCAGCCGCTCGCTTCCGAACTCAATTTTTCTTGGTACACGCTCTACAACGGCTCTGCTCCGGTGCGGTGACCTGAGGTGGGCAAACAGGCATGCGCGGGATTTTTGAGATCTTGCGATACAGTCCGAGCAATAAACGTGGAAGTTAGATCCAAACACCCGTTGTGTGGGAGAAGCATCGGCATGAACTGTTCAATCTGCCCATCATTTGTGTTGAGAGATCAGCAGTGTTTGGATCAACAAAGTGTGACTACTTTGATAGTAGAAACTTTATTTATGGCTTATTTTTGTGCATTCAAACTTCAGCCGCCATTGATAGTGGTTAAAAGTTGTTAAACCTGTGCATATGAAACAAAAAACGCCTTTTGTTTATCGATTTATTGTGAAAAACGGAAGTTGTGCTTGCTCCCTTTCCTGTTGGGCGGTTGTGATTTCTGTCCATTTACTGCGGAGGTGCTCCGGCGTCCGGCAAAAATAGGATCGATTCTATATTGAATAAGGGTGAAGTTATCAGGTCCTGGCACCCTCAAATGCCTCTGTCAGTGCACCTCCAGGCAGCTGTGGCTATATTGTAGCTCATCACCACCAGGGTGTGAATGTGTGTGTGTGTTGTAAAGTCCCTTGGGGGGATCAAGGTCACTAGACGGGTCTAAATCAAATACAGGCCAATTACCATTTACAAACCATGTTTTGCACTCAGATCTGCAGCCCACCTCCTCTTCAGTTTGCCTAAAACACGTCACAAACCGCGTGGTGAATGAGTTTAGTTTCACAAGACCCAAATTATGGAACGAACTTCCTCTGGTGCTGAGACAGTCCACTTCGCTTTTTGTTTTCAGAATGCATGTGAGACACACTTCTTTAGTTTAGCCTACGGAGTGTGATATTCTGTTAACATCGGTACCTTAGTGCCATCTTTTGATGCCTATGTCTATGATCTGATGTCTACTGATGGGATTCTGGATTAGAGTTTATTTCCTATTTTTGTGTTTCTTTTATTCTTGTTTTTTTTTTAAATGAATTTGTCTCTTATGTGCATTTATGGCTTTGTCCAACACTTGGGTCAGCTACCACACAGCTTTAAAAATGAACTTGACTTTGGGAGGGCATGCATGCTCCCCTTTGCTCTGGTACAAGTCATCGCCACCCTCCATCATCTAAACCTCATACAAAACTACCTCTAGTATCAAAACCCCTCACTCACACACACACACACACACACACACACACACGCACGCACACGCACACACACTCAACTAAAGGCCCCACTGACTGGTTGTGTTTGCAGCAGCTGGATTGCACCCATCACCCACACAGAGCTGACCCCTCACATCCTCCCATGCTCTCCTCCTCCACCCTTTGAGCCTGATGTGACTGTGGTCCGTTGCTAGGGCGGCCCATCTGTCAGCAAACTTTAAATGCCATTTCTTACTCAACTCTGCAACCATGCCCTTTCACAGTCAGACTTGGACTTTCAATTTCTGGAAGCACAAAACAGGAAGCTGACCTTTGTGTGAGCTCTGGGGTCCAGCAGCAGCTCATATTTACACAGACACGGGTGGGGAGATGTTCCAACACAGAACGATGGGGGCTGCACTGGGTTTGACTCACAGAAATAAACACAAATTTAACAAATGCACCCTTCGTGTTGTTTTGAAAACCACATAAATACAGAATAAAGGACTAGAAGGCTAGGAGTGGGAGCTGGCTGTCTGGTTGGGGTCTGGGGGTAGTGGGTTGCTCTGCCCTGCGTTGGCCAGGGTTAGATACTCATCCTCCAGGTCCAGGAATGGTTGTGCCCTCTGTCCAGCAGTACCTGGACCAGAGTGTTTAGGGTGTGTATGAAGGGTGTGAGTGGGTGTATTTCATGCATTCTTGTGTGTTTTTATGTGTGAGAATCACAACCACCAACTGGAGAATCAGGATGTTCCTGATGAGAGCGAGAGCTTCAGATCTCACTCCAAAGTGGCAGGGAACATTAAAGATGGATATATCAAGAGACATCTATTTTTCATATGAGTCAATATCCCGATATAAAACAAAGTGATAGGAACATTTATATTTTGATTAGGGCCGTTAGATTTTCGTGTCATCATCACATTAAAGCTTCAATCCCCATTTCAGAATTTATGTACGACGTTGTAGAAATCCATAAAAGTGACTCTTATTCTGTACCGTGATATAAAGTAGGCAACAGGTTGTTTTTGTTGCTAAGCCCCGTTCCCCATCACATAAATACCCCTTGTGCCATTCAGCATCAACCAATAACGTTAAACATCTGCTGACGCACTGATGTCTATCACAGTGTGCGCGCAAGCATTTGATGGTGTATCTAGACAGTTACAGTGTTGGCGACAAGTTTTTAATTTAATCACACACACACACACACACACACACACACACACACACACACACACACACACACACACACACACACACGCACACACACACACACACGCACGCACGCACACACGCACGCACGCACACACACCTGACTTAGCAGCTCCTGCAGAGTTTAATAAGGACTTAGGAAGGCAAAAGACTTCACCCCAGAGATTCAATCTATGATGATAAACAACGCTCGACATCCTTGCCGCTACAAATCAAGGCCCGAGGATCTAAGAAGTCAGTTCGCTGTCCGGAGTCCCGACATCAACGAACGTATGGTGATGATGGAATATATTCTGCCTTATGCCTCTACCATATAAATACACATCTAATTCATAACGTTTTCTGTTCTACAGGTCAAGCTCAGATGCAGAAACAGGGTTTGGGTTCATCAAAAAAAAGTCTCTTTTTACTGTTGGTAATTATATTTAAAATCTAAATATATTAATTATATTTATTATTATTTTGGGTCACATCTGGACTAATTATTTAGAGATGTTGGAACATGCTTGAGGTAGTTGTTGAGAAGATTCTGTTGTCGTGCAAGAGGAGTTTAACATTTATGGTTGTTTACAGATGTAACAGAGGAGTTAGGCTTTATAATGCTGTTATAGAACTTTGAACACATCACAGTAAAAGTGATTAATTATAAAAAGTTAGATTAGTCATATCAAACAGACAATATTGTAAATTTCTAATTAGATACAATAATTGCGTAAAACCGTCTTGGTATAAACTTAGCATAATTCCCATTGGGGGTCAGGGAATTTGTGCTCATCTTCCAGACTACACAACCTGGAATTACTTCTCTGTGGTCTTCCCCAAGTTTGTCGTGTGGCCATGCTACATGTTGACGCAGCTTGAAATTCGTTCCACAGTGTCCTGGTGAGGCAAAGTAGCTCCGAACTCGCTCACTCTGAACACCGTTTGAAAACTCACGAACATGCATTCTGCACACCCACAGTAAACACAGGTCAAAAGTATATTGTAAGAAGACATTGCTGCACTGAGAGTGAGCAAAACAGTATCTGCGTTAGTTGTTGCCATTCATATTTTTTCCTTTCTGACCATATTGGTCTCTTCAGTGGCCTAGTGGTAGAGTGTCCACCCTGGGACAGGGAGATTGGGATCATACCAAAGACTTTAAAACTGGGACCCAACACCTCCTTGTTTGATACTCAGCTTTAAGGGTTTGATTGGGGGGGTGTTAAACCACCAAATAGTTCCCGGGCACAGCTACAGCTGCAGCTCACCGCTCCCCACGGGGATGGGTCAGATGCAAAGATGAATTTCACCAGTGTGTGATGATAACTACGGGACTTAAACTTTAAACCCGAGCGCTATGTAGGCATCGTCCTATTTTCAAGTCTGCCAGCTACCGTCAATTCCTTTACTTGCCGCTGCCCGTATTCATCACAAACCTCTCTCTCTTCTCCTCCATGAGCTTTCTCACTACGCCTGTGTGTGCTCCATCTATGTAAAATGAACAGATGGGCAAGGAAGAGGTGGAAATAGAAAGGAAGGAGAAAAAGCCACAGAAGAGGCTGCTTATGTTGAGGTGGAGATGAATGCACGCAGAATGTAGAGAGTTCCTGCTCTTTCAGCAGTTTAGGCATCAAAATGTTTAGAGAAGGTCACGTGAACCTCAGAATGTTCTCCTGATCTATATTCAAGAATCTTTAACGTGGGCAGTGGTGGCACAGGAGGTAAGAGCTCGCCACGTAATCGGAAGGTTGTAGGTTCGAGCCCCGCTCAGTCTGTCGCTATCGTTGTGTCCTTGAGCAAGACACTTAACCCGAGTTGCCTACTGGTGGTGTTTTGAGGAACCGGTGGTGCCCACGTATGGCAGTCTCACCTCTGCTGTGGCTACAATGTAGCACATTACCACCATAGTGTAAATGGGTGAATGACTGTTGTAAAGCACCTTGGGGGGTTCCAGGACGCTAGAAGGCGCTACATCAAATACAGGCCATTTACCATTTAAGTGTCTTCAAGCTGAAAGCTTTGCAGCTATGTGTCACTGACTGAATGAGCATGCAGCCCCAACAGTAGAAGGTGGAATCAGACGCACATACCTGTCAGCTCTCTGCAAGGAGAATGCTCACTGAGGTTTCCCATTTTCTACAAGCGACTTACAATGCTCTCACACACATTTCACCTGTGTGGACATTTGCAAAAGTTCCTGCTGACATTTTAATAGCTGAGCTATCTTGTGAGCCTGCCAGGCAGAAGAACATCTTTACCTTTGAAGAAACTGAACAGGACTCAGCTCGAGGTAGACCGATGTGTTGAGTTATTCAGCACCAAAAACCCATTACAGGGAAGTGAGGGAATGTTCTAGATATTATATCACAGCAGAGTTAGAGATCTCCCCAGCGCAGCCTGACCTGGCAGTGAAAAGGCAAGAAGAAAAGAGCTGACTTTGTTTGGCAACCATGAGTACTGCTTGTGCCACAAAGCCATGGTTCTTTCACAGGATTAACGTTTGCTGCTGAAATGTGTCTGGTGAAGTGCAGCCATGCTGCACCTTTCTATTAGCGCTAATTATGTGCTAAGCTGTCTCGAACATTTCCCCACAGAAGCAGAACCTCCATGCTAACCCCCAAATTCCACTACCTCCGCTCCGCTTCGCTCCGCTTCGCTCCGCTCCGCCCCCGCCTTCCGCAGCCGCTCGCTTCCGAACTCAATTTTTACTGGTACCCGCTCTACAACGGCTCCGCTCCGGTGCGGAGACCTGAGGTGGGCAAACAAGCATGCACGGGATTTTCGAGATCTTGTGATACAGTCCGAGCAATAAACGCGGAAGTTAGATCCAAACACCCGTTTTGTGGGAGAAGCATCGGCATGAACTGTTTAATCTGCCCATCATTTGTGTTGAGAGATCAGCAGTGTTTGGATCAACAAAGGGTGACTACTTTGATAGTAGAAACTGTATTTATGGCTTACTTTTGTGCATTTAAACTTCAGCCGCCATTGATAGTTGTTAAAAGTTGTTAAACCTGTGCATATGAAACAAAAAACGCTTTTTGTTTATCGATTTATTGTGAAAAACGGAAGTTGTGCTTGCTCCCTTTCCTGTTGGGCGGTTGTGATTTCTGTCCATTGACTGCGGAGGTGCTCCGGCGTCCGGCAAAAATAGGATCAATTCTATTTTTGCCGGACTGCCGGAGCACGGCCGCAGTAGTGGAATTGCTCTGATTGACTACAACGGGACCGATTTTGCTCCGGAGTTCGTGCTGGAGCGGAGGTAGTGGAATTTGGGGGTTAGTCTTCTCCATCCATGAGACTACCCGGATGAACAAATCTCTCATCCCCACTTTCACAACAAAATAAATCTTTTAGCTCTTTGTTGTGACGTGGTCCCATAGAGGAAACTAATTTTAATTGGAAATTAAAATGAAAGAGAGAGAGAGCTTTGGGACTGAGCATGCGCTTATGGACGATCACCGGATACACGGCAGCGTTTGAAGCAGATGGCAGCTCGTTAACCAACTTCCACAAACAAGACGCATTTTCGCCTAATATATTCACTCACAATGCAAAAAAATAAATAAATCTGGTAAACAACTCACTCAACCTGGAGGTAAGTGGAGAAATTTTAGAAAGTTTGCAAACATATTGACAAAGTTTTAGAGTTTTTTGTCATGGGACCGAAGAAATCAGCAGCTGAGACGGAAACACCTGGGACCAAGAGGAGCCGTCCCCAGGACTCGCCTGAAGCCTCATCTCCCCGTAAGGATGTCCTAGAGTTACTAGAATTCATAGATAAACAGCTGCTGGGATTTGAGGGGCGACTCCACCTGCTTGAGGTTCTTCACAAGGAGTTCCAGGACCTCCGAACATCTCGAGTTTAGCCAGGAGCAGGTGGAGCGACTGGCGGCTGGGAATGCATCTCTGCGAGAATCTGTTTCCTCCTTGACTGAAGGATTTGATCGGATCTCCCAGGACAACAAAGCTCTAAAGGAGACGGTTCTGGATCTCCAGGCACACAGCATGAGAGACAACCTGGTGTTCGCAGGCCTTCCAGAGCAGACCGGAGGAGAAGCGGAGGATTGCGAACAAACCATCAAGAACTTTCTCCACACCCACATGAAGATACCTGAGGAAACTGTTGGAAACCACCTTTCATTGGGTACATCGCCTTGGAGCTAGGAGAACAGACAGCAGAAGACCTTGGCCCATCGTGGCTAAATCTGGGCACTTCAAGCAGAAAGATCTTGTTAAAAGCGGCAGGAGGAAGCTTAAAGGAAAAGACTACAGCGTTAATGATCAGTTTCCTAAGGAAATTCTGGATCGCCGCCGAGTTCTCTTCACGCTGTGCAAGAAGTTCATCCAGGATGGGAAGCGGGCTGTGATCTCCGTAGATAAACTGTTTGTGGACAGTAAGATCTACAAAGAACGAGGAGTAACAGACTGGCTTTATTAGACACACTTCAGGTACAACTTTATTGTTATTAACACTGGGTTGGAACATGTCAGGATTTATTAGCTGCTAGATCTGCGTTTAGAAATGTTCACCTGTTCCCTCACCACCTCACACCCGCAACACTTTTCCTTTTCTTTCTTTTTTTCCTTTTCTTAAACTTTATAATTCCTTTCTTTCCCTTTTTTTATCTGCTTTTTTTCTACACTGCAGCAACACGCACACAACGTGCACGCACACACACACACACACACACACACACACACACACACACACACACACACACACACACACACACACACACACACACA
>SSNQ01000489.1:1287068-1303968 GCA_006942095.1 Nothobranchius kuhntae | reverse complement strand
ACGTGCCTCTGAGATGCTGAGGACAGTAAAGATGGAACAGTTGATTTAAAAGATGCAACTGCGTTGTCAGACAGAGAGCGACTATAGTGAAATTTACTTTCATGTCTCGAGAACTCAGTTATAAAAAACTCAAAGGTTATCAGAAAGTGGTCCGAGAGGACTGGATTATGTGGAAAGATCGTTATTTCCTCACACTCTATGCCATAAGTCAGCACAAGGTCCAATGTATGATGGCAGGAGTGGGTGGAGCTATGTATTCTTTGAGTAAAACCAACTGAGTCTAAGATATTACTAAAGACTACACTGAGGCAATCATTTTCAATGTCCAAACTCCAAATCATGACAGAGTGGTCTCAAGGACCTTCACACAGTAAACATTCCAGTACAGGTCAGGTCATCAAGCCAATCAGCAATCAGTAAAGTTTCCTAAATACGGAACCCAGCAGTTGCATCGAGTCACTGACTAGTGTCCAAGTCTTTACAGCAATCCTCAATTCTGGTTAAACTTTCAAAGATCAATCAGATTGATATTTCATATTTATATGGAATCATCACATCTTATTGATCATTTAAAACATGTGTAGCCACTCCTTAACGCTGCAGCAGGAAGACGTTTATTGTCCAGTCCGAGTTTTATGTTGCTGTGACTTTTTACTCGAATCATCCACAAGTAAAGCATGAAGGTGAACAGGTGAAGTCATGCAGCGCCTCGTTAAAATCATGTTTATAAGTGGAATGAGAGGAGAAAACAAATTCAGTGAATCAATGCGTGTTAACACTGCCTTGAAATGGGGCTCTCATTGGTTTACTTGGGGGGGCGGGGCTTACAACTTGTTCTGGAACCAGCCACTAGGGGCGTTTGTTTTGGCTCCAGTTCCTTTTCATGGTTCCTACCCAGTGTCGTACTTCTGTTTCTGTCCAACCTCTGAGATCACTTAAAAAGGGAGGTGGAGTCTTGGAGGTCAGAGGTCACATTTGTTGCTTTTGTGAAGCGCCTCGTGATTTTTAAAAGACGGATTTCTTTCTTACACTGGTTCCTTTGTGTCTCGTAGACAGAACCATCCTTAGTTGGAGCCCAGGGCGGTGCTGGTCGGAGCCGGACCTGAGCACCTATAAACACGTCTGATCTTCATGTGTCACTCCCACAGCTTTACTTTAGTTGGTTTAACTGCCCTAAAAGAGCAGCAACAAGTCCCGACGGTCCTGGGAATCTCATCAGACCCTCCTGACTGCCCAGTAAGTGACCTGTTTCCTTGGGCACGCCACACCCACCCCCATCCCCGGGGTAGGGAGGCTGCATGTCACACCCTGGTGATGATGATGATGATGGGTGTAACTGTGAACTCAGTCTAACACGACCTCCTTCACCCACACTCACACACACACACACCCACACAGACACACACACACACACGCACACACACAAACACACTTACACACACACGCACTCACACACACACACACACACACACTCATGCACACACACTAACACACGCACACACACAAACACACACTGTAATGATTTAAATTACATGTTATTTAATGAGCCATAAGACGTAGGATTCCATAGTAAACATGAGCTACACCTTACGGATCTGTGAGGTTATTTAAACCAGAAGATTGGAACTTTTAACGCAAGGATTAGATAACAGCTTCGTATTCACTCAGAGACAACAGAAGAGAGAGAGTCAAGTTTAAATAACAAATTAAACTAGACTGACTTTAACACTAAATGTTTGGTGTAACTCAGGTGGATGAGACAGAGAATGGTGTGATGTGGAATGTTGCTCAGAACCAGCAAATCCGAAGAAACGATTAGTTCTGATGGGAACTGAAGGTGATGTCTTCGCGTTAAGGTTTGGTTTGAGATTCATAAACACATTCGACGCCATTCTGTCGGTCTGCATACCCTTAGCGGAAGTCCCCGTTAGATCAGGAATGTCGAGGTCCAGCTTGACCTTTTCTGGAACCGAAGCTGGTAGGAAAAGCAGCGGTTGCCGACCAGATCAGTCTGTGAGATACTTCCGGGTCACAACGGTTTTGTTGGTGTATAGCGAGACCCAAACCTGGGTCGTGATGGTTCAGCTTTTATTCTGAAAGGAACCGTTGCAGCAGTGGGAACAGCAACAGATTTTATCCAGCTTGTCGTTGGTTCTTTCGGCTGAAGAGGAACGTTACGGATTGGCCACTCCGACAACTTCTCTAGAACGCTTTGAACTGGCGTTAAAGATGGCGTGGGCATAGTTTTATACTTTGGATGTTTTGGTTTATGGTCGAATGAAAAGATAACAGATTTACCAAACACCACCAAAACCACGCCTCCGTCAGATCTGGCAGATTCTGATTGGATCAGTAAAGCAATGTGTCATGTCTTAACGCTACGTGAGATCAGTCCTAGTGGAAACATTTAAAGTCATATTACTTATTTTATTCTACAGGATTATAATAAAGTAATGAATATTTTGATTTCACAGATTGGTCACATCTTATTTATTGACTAGCACTTGGTTTGATTAGCTTCATTAAAATAGAGTTCTTTGATTAATTAAAAGAAAAGAGTCCATTCTTCATTCTTCTGTTGAGCTGAAATAAGCAGGTTAGAAGGAACGCATGAGATCTTGAGACTGTCTCTCATGCAGACTAGTCCTGTGTCAGAGGAGAGGGGGAAACAGTCATTCCAATCCGTTACAACACACACACACACACACACACACACACACACAGGATGCCTTCAGCATCAGACTGATGTCATCTCGTTTCCAGCTGTTTGACGTGATTACATTGTGTTTGTTGCACCTACAGGAGTTCTCCCTCTGTTTACTTGAGTCGGTTCTTTTATTCTCTAATCTGTGAGATTAACGACTTTAGTATAGCTGAGGATCTGCAAACCCGTCAAACCCGATCCACGCTCTTATGAAACCCTGAAAGCCCTGCGGCGCTGCCTCAGCCCGTGATTAGGAGGCTTTTATTGTGAAAAGAAAAACATGAACTTTAATGAATGAAAAATGAAAGACCTGTGACCTGAAACATTCTCCACAGGAGAGTTCAGGTCTTCTTTGTTCTGTTATGTTTGATCGTCTTTGTTCCTGAGCACAAAGAGACGCTCCAAGGAAGTTTGCAGGAATTCCGGGCATCCTGAGCCAAGAACAGAGACCTGAAACTCATTTGACATGATCCTCGACAAAAAGATGAAGAGTAAACTTAAGACAGTTACGCCTCTGGAGGACCACCCCTTCATCAGGTGTTGAAGGATCTCAGGAGCTCTTTTAGTGGGCGAATGTTAACGCTCCGTTGTTCCACGGAACGTTTTAGGAACTCTTTTATTCCTGCTGCCGTGCGTTTTTACAGCGAGCATTTTGGATGATCGTAAATCTGATGTTTCTATCATGGATGTGCCTTACAGCAGGGTCCAGTGAACGTTTTATTATTCTGTTTTATTTTTGTTGTTTGTGCATGTACATTGTTGTTGTTGTTGTTGTTGTTGTTGTTGTTTTTACTTGTCCAAGGCAAGTCAGTTTTCCCCTTGGGGATTAATGAAGCCAGCCTTGAACCTTGACACCGTTACTGCCCTTTAGAACGAGGAAGAGGGGGCTGATCCTGACAGGGGAGGGGCTAAAGAGGGTGGAGGAGTCACGTGGGTGGACTAAAGGGGAATGGGCGTTCCTGTTAAGATGGAGGTGCCAAGGTGGGCTTTCCAGAGAAAGAAAGTTCCTGAGAAGGCAGAGTCCGACAGGGGGAGGGGCTAAAGAGGCTGATTCTGACAGGGGGAGGGGCTGAGGAGGAGTTTACTGGACCTTCTGTACATAAAAGCAGGAACAACTCCCAGCTGATCAGATGTTTCTCCATCCAGCTGAGACCGATCTGTGACGCATGCAGGAGTTCTACCAGGACGCTGAGGTAGGAGCAGATTTCTCTCTGATGAAAATCAGAACTTTTCCCGTGTCGAGAGCGATGTGAGGGAGTTTGTTTGTGTCTGAGCTGAACTGCGGTTTCTTTCCTTCCTCTGAGAGCTGAGTTGACTCCAGAGGTGAGGAAACGATCCACAGCCAACGCCCACAGATAGTCGGCATTCCTCCCCGGTCACCTTTGACCACAGCTGTTGCTCGAGGACAGGAGGAGGCGCTGAACAAGTCTGAACAGAGGAGGTTCTGATCCGACCCGAGACTTTCCACTGCAGCGGAGATCATGGTTTCAGTCTGAGTTTCTCAGGTGGCTTCAGGAGGTAAACCCTGGATCCGGTCCAGGTGCTTCGGATCAGCTGGTGGTTCTGAATCTCAGAGTTTAGGCTCGTTTGAAGCTGTGGTTCCTTCAGACATCCTGCAACACGTCAGAGCTTCAGACACACCTCAGGCCATAAATCATTCTGTAGGTTATGGATCTGTCAGTTATGGGATCTGGATCCTCCGGATTATTAGAGCTGAGATTAACGATTCACAGGAAATTAGCCTCAGATTAAACCTTCAGGTTTAAACCCGAACTTCTCCTGGAGACAGACGAGGCGCTCGGAGGAAACGGAAACTCACGAAACCTCCTTCAGCCTTTGGAAGTTCTGATGAGGTTCCAGTGAGGTTCTGGTTCTGATGAGGTTCTGGTTCTGCTGAAACCTCCTTCAGCATCTCATGCTTCAAACTCCAGACAGATGGACTCACCTCAGACTTCGGAGGAACCAACAGGATTCCCGTTTGGGGGCAGGAGCGGCTTTCCGTCCATGCAGCTCATAAAGTGACTTTTATGGATGAGCAAACCGACACGGAGCCATAAACACAAAGTAAACGCCGAAGAGCTCCAGAAACATTCAAACATTTACAAAGTGGGAGCTAGACGACATCAGCTGATCGATCAGAACCGCTGCTGCTGGACGAACACAAAAGTCCAGCTGGTTCTGCCGGGTCCAAGTCCGAGCTGTAAATCTGGTGGTTGTTTTGGACTCAAACATGGCTGCTGTGCATCACACCAGGACTTCCACATCTTCTGACACTAATCACACTGATTCTGCGTTTGCTGCGTGTGACCTTTGACCTGCTGAATCATGGAAAATGTTATCAGAGAAGCAGGAATGTTGTAGTTTTCCCTCCAGATGAACCAGCTTTGTATTTTTTTCTCTTTTGTCCCGACCTGTTTGCTTCTCTTATTTTACTGGATTTTGTGTCTTTAGGAGACATTTTAGTCATTTAAAATCTGGCGATGAAATCAAACCTGAGATCTGCTAAATCAGAATCATCAAAACTGTCAAACGTGATCAAATGTGAAAGAGGAATCAGAGTAAAGCTGCTTCCTGTCTTTCTTCAGGTTGTTTCAGATCTGCCTCCAGCTGAAGTCCAGCTGACGCCTGCAGAGCTCACAGGTAAGACTCAAGTTCAGCTCTGGCTCCGTGTTTCTGATCCTGACGTGTAGATGAGGTCTAGTGTGACGCGGGTGAGGTTTGAAGTCCCTGCAGAAGGAACTGGGTCCGCCTGCTCTTGCATCACTGATTTCTGTTTGCACACCAAGCATCCGGCTCCTCCAGTTTAACATCATCTTGTACCAAAACAAATACAAGATGGCTTCCTCTTCAGCAGTTCCTCGGACCACACCACCACACTAGCAGCACACATTCCTTTATCCTGAGGAGAACAAATGAAACTTTACTCATACAGTATTTGTCTTTTGCGCCGTACATCCGTGTGAATCATGAGCACTTCTTCTCTGCAGGCTCTAACCTTCGCTGCTCCAAGCACACGGTCCAGCCTCCCGCTGGTTCCTGAAGCGGGAAAACCAGAAACATCCAAGGATCAGAGTCTTCCACAGAAGGTTAAACAAATTTATGCTTTCTATGTTATAAAGTTGTGTTTGTTTATCAGTCAGTGAGCCCCAGGGCAGCTGTGGCTACCTGTAGCGCATCACCACCAGAGTGGATGAATGAGTGTGGTGTAAAGAGCTTTGGAGTCCTCTGACCCGGAAAGGCACCGGTGCAGGTCACTGTGTGGGAGTAGACTTTCAACAAGGGCAGATGGATGGATGGACAGATCCATCCGATCAGTCATCAATCATACACAGGCTGATGTGGCAGAGGAGTTAGGTGTGTGCCCTGCAGTCGGAAGGTTGCAGGTTCGAGCCCCACTCTGTCTGTTGCGTTTGTTGTATCGTTGGGCAGCAGCAGCCCCAGGGTTCCTACACCTTTCCCACATCAAATGCAAGTGCTGCACTTCTGAGACACAACAATACGAGAAGAGGACAGTTTTGTGTCATATGAAATACTCGACAACTGTTGTGAACAGAGATGATC
Source organism: Nothobranchius kuhntae (assembly GCA_006942095.1). Classification (NCBI taxonomy): domain Eukaryota; kingdom Metazoa; phylum Chordata; class Actinopteri; order Cyprinodontiformes; family Nothobranchiidae; genus Nothobranchius; species Nothobranchius kuhntae. Next base: position 1,297,703 of record SSNQ01000489.1, on the reverse strand, counting down.
CAATCGGATCACGGGATCAGGAACCGGGCTCGATCACGTGATTTTAAATGATTGGAATCTGGTGGATGAGATCAGATATGACCTTTCAAATTAATCCAGAGATCCAGATTATCTTCAGTTTGAGCCTGTCTGCATTTAGTCCTAGTCTGTCACTTTAAACCAAACAGCCACTTTTCTGCAGCAACTCGGACAAAAACACCAAGTCAGCTGAAACTTTGTTCATTTGTTTATTTCAGGATCGCCGTCACCGTAGTGAGGAATATTCTTCCAGGGGTCCGCTCCATTCAAAATAAAAGCATGTACATTATTACAGTGTAAGATAAAAAGAGCAAACAAAGCATTTAAAACAGACGTATCAGTTAATAAAACAAGGTAAAATAAATATTAAAACACTAAAAATAAAATAAATCAACAAAGAAACCAACAGATACGTCACAAATTCCTTCAAATCGATTAGAGTAACAAGATCTTTTGTCTAGTTTCAAATCTTTATGTATGACCAGTTTCTTAAGGTTTGCTTTGAACCTGCCGTGATCATTTATTAAAGCTATTTCAGAAGGCGGGGTATTCCATACAAAACTGCTCTGTAAACGACTGTAATGGGAGAGTAAAGGTGACACGGGAGGCTGTCCTCAGGTTGAAGCCATGCCGCATACAGGTCAGCAGGTCTGTGAAAAAGCTAAAAGCTTTTTGAAAAGTCCAAATTTTGAGCAAGGACAGAACCCGGCTACAAGCTGGTCGGTCATTTACCTTCATCCATGACAGACTATGATGCATCCATTGGCTCTAAATGGAAAAACGGGCCTTTCAGGTAACTTCACACAGTAAACGTTCCAATTGAGTTCAGCTCATCATGCCACTTAGTTTAACGTTTCCTATATGACTTTAGAAGGCGATATATCAAATACAGGCCCTATACCAGACTCTCGCATCCATCTACATATGAAAAAACTATGATCATGCAAAATTTATAAACATTTCAATTTCATTTCATTTATTTATTTATTTATAAAGCACCTTAATGCCACCAGCCAAGGCTGCCCTAAGAGCAGTACATGATAACATCATACATCATATACATTAAAATTAGAGACAACAATAAGACCACACTAAAAAATGGATGCCATAAGACTTAAAAAACAATAAAAACAATTAAATCTAAATGCACATAATGCCTACAAACAATAAAAAATATAAAAACATTCCAAGATTATTACCAGAAAAATAATAATAAAACCAAAAGAGTATAACATTTACTAGATTTGTAATATTGCTTAAATTAAGCTTTAAAACACCAGACAGTAGATAATTATTATTAACTCATTCACTGCCAATGACGACTAAGGTCGTCATTTACATGTTTTTACTGTGTGGGCGTCGGACGAGCCCCCACACCGTGAGAACAAACATCTCAGCTCTAAAGCTGATCTTCATCCGCATGCGTCACACGTCACGTGATCAGGAAGCAGAACATCCATGTGTTAGGAGATCGTTTTGGGCCGCTGCTGTAAAAAAAGTGAGGCACAAACCGGAAAAGCTTCTGCCGATCACAGTTCAACAACGGATTATGTAAGAATGGATAACGCTCGTAACGCGCGGATTCTTCCTGATCTAAGAGGCGAGTCTCCACTTTGTTTTGGCGTTGACATCATCCTAGTGCGCAACGTTCTGTGACTCTTAAAAAAACAGTAAAAACGGTGAGAAACGCTGGCAGCGAAGGGCTTTACCGATCAGGAAATGGCTGGCAGCGAATGAGTTAATATTTGGTGGGAGTTTGTTCCACAGTCTTGGTGTCAGTATTGCAAAGGCTTGCTCCCCTCGAAACCTGCAGTTAAGCCTAGGCTCAACCAATAAGTCCTTCTCTGCAGAGTGGAGAGGTCGAGTAGGAACCTACTTTATTAAAAGCTCTGCAAGATAAGGTGGTGCTGTTCCGGCAAACCCCTGGAAATCATAAATCAGGAGTTTCATTTTGATGCTATGCTTCACAGGCAACCACAAAAATATCAGACAGAAAAACTGGTGGTGGATTATTTAGAAACCATAATTTAAGTGCCTGTTTGTTTTGAACTTGCTCTTTAGATCAAGATGGAGTCCATCCGTCACAACTCTGAGGTAAAAGCCAATGGCGGTGTTGAAGTACGTGGTCCTGTGGCAGGAATACTCTTGGAGAAGACCAGGGAGAAGTTGACCATCTATCAGGCCATGAAGAAACGTTTACTAAAACCAGGAACGGCCTTGGCTCTGCTTGAAGCACAAGCTGCCACGGTAGGCATCATTGATCCGACAAACAACAGGATACTTCCTGTTGCTGATGCTGTTCAAAACGTAGTAGTCGGACAAGAGATGAGGGAAAAACTCCTCAAAGCAGAGAAGGCTGTTAGTGGGTATGTAGACCCCTACACCAATCAAATAATATCTGTTTACCAGGCTATGCAGAAAGACCTAATCCCTAGAGATTACGGTTTGAGGCTGCTGGAAGCACAGATTGCCACCAAGGGTATATTTGATCCTGTTGAGAAGACACACCTCTCAGTTGACTCTGCAATCCAAAAGGGCTTCTATGAAAAAGGTTTGCTCAGTGACCAAATGCCAGAGCTAAACGTGTTCTATAACCCAAGCACACAGGAGAACCTGAACTACCAAAACCTTCTGAAGAAATGTACCGTGGAGACTGAGACAGGCTTGTTGCTCCTACCGGTCTGCATCGCCTTCAAAGGTCTGCGTAAAGGCATTTCGTCCAGTGAACTATTTGAGTCAAAAATCATCGACAAAAAAGTCTATGATGACCTGCAGAAGGGAAACACCACAACACAGGATGTGATGCTGATGGAAACAGTGAAGGAGTACCTGGAAGGTAAAGGCAGCATTGCCGGTATTGCTGTACTCTCATGCAATCAGCGAAAGAGCATTTATCAGGCAATGAAGGAAGGCATCCTGATGCCAGGAACAGCACTTGTCCTGTTGGAAGCTCAAGCAGCCACTGGCTTTATGATTGATCCTGTACAAAATAAAAAGTATACAGTGGATGAAGCCATAAAACACAAACTCATTGGGCCAGAATATCATGCAAAGCTGCTTTCTGCTGAACGAGCGGTGACTGGGTACAAAGATCCATATTCAGGGGAGACCATATCCCTCTTTCAAGCTATGTCAAAAGACCTCATCGTCAAAGAACACGGGATCCGTTTGCTCGAGGCTCAAATTGCAACTGGTGGAATTATAGATCCAATCAACAGCCACAGGCTTCCTACAGCAATGGCTTTTAAAAGGGGCTATTTTGATGAGAAAATGAACACCATACTGGAAAAGGCAGGAGATGACACAAAAGGTTTTTTTGACCCAAATACTGAGGAAAATCTAACTTATCTTCAGCTGATGGAAAGATGTGTCACTGATCCTGCAACTGGTTTGTGTCTCCTCCCTCTCCAAGACAAACAAGGAAGAGTGACTTCCAGCTTCATTGACTACCAAACAAAAATGCTCTTCAAAGCTGAAAAGGTCCATGTCACATATGGGAAGTACATGGGAATGACAGTGTCGCTCTGGGAACTGCTGATGTCGAATTATTTTGATGAGACCCAAAGGAGAGACATTTTTCAGAAATACAGAGAAGGGAAGATGGATATAAAGAAAATCACCGCCATGGTTCTGGAAATCATAGAAACATCTGTTAAAACAACAAAAGTCACATTTGAAGGCATCAGAGAAACTGTTACAGCCAAACAGCTTGTGGAGGCAGATATCATCACCCAGGAGATGATGGAGGATCTGGAAAAGGGAAAAACGTCAGTAAAAGACATAATACAGGATGAAACTGTAAACATGTATTTACAAGGAAAAGACAGCATTGCAGGCATTCTGCTACCAGATTCTCAAATCATGACTATCTACCAAGCAAGACAAAAAAGGAAGCTAATGCCAGGAACTGCACTAATTCTACTAGAGGCACAGGCAGCAACAGGGTTTGTCATTGATCCTATTGGAAACAGGAAGTTTTCAGTGGATGAAGCCGTTAAAGCAAAAGTTGTGGGGCCGGATGTCTGTCAGAAGCTTCGCTCAGCGGAGAAAGCAGTCACTGGGTACAAAGATCCTCACAATGGAAACATAATCTCCTTGTTCCAAGCAATGCAAAAAGACCTGATCATCAAAGAACATGGAATTCGGCTTCTGGAAGCACAGATTGCGACGGGTGGAATTATCGACCCAGTGAACAGCCATCGCATTCCGGTCCACGTGGCCTACAAAAGGGGGTACTTTAATGAAAATATTAATCAGATCCTGAGTGATCCAAGTGATGACACCAAGGGATTCTTTGACCCCAACACCCATGAGAACCTGACGTACTTGCAGCTTATGGCCAGATGTGTCACAGATCCCAGTACTGGCCTGTGCCTCTTGCCTCTAAAGTGTAAGAGCAAGACTGTCAGCGTAGATGACAAAATGCGAGAAACTTTTCAAAGGACAACAGTTACAGTTAAGTATGGCAGATTCAAGGGCAAGCACACAACATTGTGGGATCTGATCAATTCAGAGTATCTGTCAGAAGAAAAACGGCAGGAGCTCTTTAAGCTCTTCAGGTCTAGAAGAATCACCATAGAGGAAATCACAACCATCATTTTGGAGATCATTGAGAGTAAGGAGATCAAACAACAAGCAGAGCTGAATTTTGAAGGTCTCAGAGGAGAAATATCTGCTGTGGATCTTCTGGATCTTAAAATTTTGGATGAAAATGTTTACAACAATTTGATCAATGGAAAGCTATCGAGCACTGATGTGATGAAGATGGATAGCGTGAGAGCCTATCTGCAAGGAACGAGCTGTGTGGCTGGGTTGATCCTGCAACCATCCAATCAGAAAATAAGCATTTATGAAGCACAGAAAAAAGGTATCCTTACACCCGGGACTGCCCTCTGCCTCCTCGAAGCACAAGCTGCCACAGGATTCATTATAGATCCTCTGAATAATAAAAAACTTACCGTAGAACAAGCTCTAAAAGAGAAGGTGATTGGACCACAGATGTATGAAAAGCTTCTGTCTGCAGAGCGAGCTGTCACTGGATACACAGACCCATACACTGGTCAAAAGATCTCACTTTTCCAAGCACTGAAAAAGGATCTTATTGTCAAGCAGCATGGCATTCGTTTACTTGAGGCCCAAATTGGTACAGGTGGCATCATTGATCCCTTGAAGTGCCTTCACTTACCTCTAGAAGTTGCATACAAAAAAGGATATTTTGATGCTGAACTCAATGAAATCCTAAATGATCCAACTGATGACACAAAGGGCTTTTTTGATCCAAAGACTACAGAAAACTTGACATACATGGAAATGTTAAAGAGATGTGTAAAGGATAAAGAAACTGGACTTTTTCTCCTGCCTCTTGATGACACACCAAAGGCAAGAACAACAAAGGAAAAACCATACACCGAAGAAGAAATAAAGCAAGAATTTCAGAAAACAATTGTAAATGTAAAAGTGGGACGGTATTCAAGAAAATCTGTTACTCTTTGGGACTTGATTCACTCTCATTACTTCACAGAGGATCAGCTGCTGGAATTTATTGAAAAATACAGAACAAGGCAAATGTGTATACAAACAATAACCACAATAGTGCTTGAAACAATCGAGAAACTGGAGAAGAATGAAACCCCTAAAGTGGCCATGGGCCTGAGAAATCCTGTCTCTGCACAACAACTACTGGAATCTGAGATTATTGATGAAGAGACCTTTGATCTGGTTATAGAGGGAAAACGCAGCTTTGATTCGATAGTCCAAACAGAACCTGTGAAAGGTTACCTGAAGGGGACTGGAAGCATTGCTGGAATCAAGGTATATCCAACCCAGAAAATAATGAGCATTTACCAAGCAAAACAAGAAGATCTGTTGACTCCTCGTATTGCTCTTGAACTGCTTGAAGCACAGTCTGCAACAGGATGGATCATTGATCCTGTCAACAACAAATTCTATTGTGTGGAAGAAGCTGGAAAAGACAAAGTAATTGGACCAGATATACATGAGCAACTGGTTTCAGCTGAGCGTGCCGTCACTGGCTATAAAGATCCTTACACCGACGCAACTATATCTGTGTTTGAAGCCATCAATAAACAACTGATACAAAGAAGTGTCGGCATGCGTCTTCTTCAGGCACAGATAGCAACTGGAGGAGTGATTGATCCAAATCAAAGCCACAGGCTACCAACTCGCGTCGCTATTAAAAGGGGGTATCTTGACGAAGAAACTGCTAAAATCTTGCTGAATCCTACTGATGAAACAAAGGGTTTCTTTGACCCAAACACCAATGAAAATTTGTCCTACCTCCAGCTGATAAATCGATGTGAGAAAGATGCTAAGACTGGGCTGCTTGTCTTGCCACTGCATAAGGAGCCCAAATGGTTTCATACAGATGAGCAAGTAGAGCAGGCCTTCAAAAACAAAACACTGACCATAAATGTGGGAAAATTCAAAAACAAAGAAGTAACATTGTGGGACGTGTTGCTCTCAGAATACATTTCAAAGGAGAAAAGGGAACAGCTCATACAACAATACAAGACAGGAACTATGAAAATGGAAGAAATTATTGAAATACTCATTATGATCATAACAGAGATATCTTCCAAAGAAAAAAAGTTCAAAGGACTAAGAAAGCAAGTATCAGCAAGTGAGCTTTATGAGTCCAAAATCATTTCAAAGGAGCTTTTTGGTCAGATTATAAAAGGAGAGGTAACGGAAGAAACCGTTACCAAAATGGAGTCCATCCAGAAGTACCTTGGAGCTACAAACTGTATTGCAGGTGTGAGAGTTGAATCTACAAAACAGGTTATGAGTATCTATGATGCCAAGTCAAGAGGTCTACTAACTCCTGGCACCTCTCTGATTCTGCTGGAAGCCCAAGCTGCCACTGGCTTCATAATTGACCCAGTAAATAATAAGAAACTGTCAGTGGATGAGGCGGTGGCCAACTCAGTTGTTGGCAAAGAGTGGAAAAACAAACTTCTTTCAGCAGAAAGAGCTGTTACAGGGTACAAAGACCCCTACACAGGAAACACAATTTCCTTGTTCCAGGCCTTGCAAAAAGACCTCATTGTAAAGGATCATGGAATTCGTCTTCTTGAGGCCCAAATTGCAACCGGAGGTATCATTGATCCTATCCACAGTCATAGAGTACCTGTGCAAGTGGCATACCAAAGAGGATACTTTGATGAAGAAATGAACCAAATTTTATCTGATGCAGACGATGACACCAAGGGATTCTTTGACCCAAACACTCAAGAAAACCTGACATATCTCCAGCTTATTGAAAGATGTGTCAAAGATCCAGTGACAGAGCTTATCTTGCTATCCATTGTGAAGAAAGGAGAGACCTATTTCTTTGTAGATGAGGCAACCAAGCTCACTTTCAAATCTAAAACAACAAACAAAGCCGGAGGAAAATACAAGGGAACCACTGTTTCACTCTGGGAACTTCTATACTCCCAATACATCACTGAGGAAAAGAGGCAAGAGCTTGTCAAACAGTATAAAGCTGGATCCATCACAATTGAACAGTTCCTGGAAATCATCTTGACAATCATTCAGCAGCAGACCTCCCCTAAAACTTCCACAACTACCACCACCACCACCACCACCACAACTGTCACTGAAACCAGTGAGGATAAATCATTTAAGGGCATCAGAAAAGGTGTCTCTATGTCAGAGCTGTTTCAATCAAAAATCATTGATGAAAAGCTCTTCAATGATCTGAATGCTGGAAAGGTCACAGTGAGTGAAGTAAGTGAGATGAACTCAGTGAGGAAATACCTCGAGGGCACAAACAGCATTGCAGGAGTGTACATTCAGTCCACCAGGGAGACACTGAGTGTCTATGAAGCCAAATCAAGAGGTCTACTGACTCCAGGTACCTCTCTGGTTCTGCTGGAAGCCCAAGCTGCCACTGGCTTTGTTATCGACCCAGTAAAGAACAAGAAACTCTCCGTAGAGGAGGCTGTTAATAAAGGTGTGGTTGGCAAGGAGTGGAAGGAAAAACTGCTTTCAGCAGAAAGAGCTGTTACAGGGTACAAAGACCCCTACACTGGAAACACCATTTCCTTGTTCCAGGCCTTGCAAAAAGACCTCATTGTGAAGGATCATGGAATTCGTCTTCTTGAGGCCCAAATTGCAACCGGAGGTATCATTGATCCCGTATACAGTCACAGAGTACCTGTACACGTGGCATACCAAAGAGGCTACTTTAATGAAGAAATGAATACGATTTTATCTGATGCAGGTGATGACACCAAGGGATTCTTTGACCCAAACACCAAGGAGAACCTCACTTACCTTCAACTGATTGAGAGGTGTATTACTGATCCAGTCACAGGTCTCAGTCTACTGGTCATTGTGAAAAAAGGAGAGACCTATTTCTTTGTTGATGAGGAAACCAAGCTCGCTTTAAAATCTAAAATGACAAACAAAGCTGGAGGAAAATACAAGGGAACCACTGTTTCACTCTGGGAACTTCTATACTCCCAATACATCACTGAGGAAAAGAGGCAAGAGCTTGTCAAACAGTATAAAGCTGGATCCATCACAATTGAACGTTTCCTGGAAATCATCTTGACAATCATTCAGCAGCAGACCTCCCCTAAAACTTCCACAACTACCACCACCACCACCACCACAACTGTCACTGAAACCAGTGAGGATAAATCATTTAAGGGCATCAGAAAAGGTGTCTCTATGTCAGAACTGTTTCAATCGAAAATCATTGATGAAAAGCTCTTCAATGATCTGAACGCTGGAAAGGTCACAGTGAGTGAAGTAAGTGAGATGAACTCAGTTAAGAAATACCTCGAGGGCACAAACAGCATTGCAGGAGTGTACATTCAGTCCACCAAGGAGACACTGAGTGTCTATGAAGCCAAATCAAGAGGTCTACTAACTCCAGGTACCTCTCTGGTTCTGCTGGAAGCCCAAGCTGCCACTGGCTTTGTTATCGACCCAGTAAAGAACAAGAAACTCTCCGTAGAGGAGGCTGTTAATAAAGGTGTGGTTGGCAAGGAGTGGAAGGAAAAACTGCTTTCAGCAGAAAGAGCTGTTACAGGGTACAAAGACCCCTACACTGGAAACACTATTTCCTTGTTCCAGGCCTTGCAAAAAGACCTCATTGTGAAGGATCATGGAATTCGACTTCTTGAGGCCCAAATTGCAACCGGAGGTATCATTGATCCCGTATACAGTCACAGAGTACCTGTACACGTGGCATACCAAAGAGGCTACTTTAACGAAGAAATGAATACGATTTTATCTGATGCAGGTGATGACACCAAGGGATTCTTTGACCCAAACACCAAGGAGAACCTCACTTACCTTCAACTGATTGAGAGGTGTATTACTGATCCAGTCACAGGCCTCAGTCTACTGGTCATTGTGAAAAAAGGAGAGACCTATTTCTTTGTTGATGAGGAAACCAAGCTCGCTTTAAAATCTAAAATGACAAACAAAGCTGGAGGAAAATACAAGGGAACCACTGTTTCACTCTGGGAACTTCTATACTCCCAATACATCACTGAGGAAAAGAGGCAAGAGCTTGTCAAACAGTATAAAGCTGGATCCATCACAATTGAACGTTTCCTGGAAATCATCTTGACAATCATTCAGCAGCAGACCTCCCCTAAAACTTCCACAACTACCACCACCACCACCACAACTGTCACTGAAACCAGTGAGGATAAATCATTTAAGGGCATCAGAAAAGGTGTCTCTATGTCAGAACTGTTTCAATCGAAAATCATTGATGAAAAGCTCTTCAATGATCTGAACGCTGGAAAGGTCACAGTGAGTGAAGTAAGTGAGATGAACTCAGTTAAGAAATACCTCGAGGGCACAAACAGCATTGCAGGAGTGTACATTCAGTCCACCAAGGAGACACTGAGTGTCTATGAAGCCAAATCAAGAGGTCTACTGACTCCAGGTACCTCTCTGGTTCTGCTGGAAGCCCAAGCTGCCACTGGCTTTGTTATCGACCCAGTAAAGAACAAGAAACTCTCCGTAGAGGAGGCTGTTAATAAAGGTGTGGTTGGCAAGGAGTGGAAGGAAAAACTGCTTTCAGCAGAAAGAGCTGTTACAGGGTACAAAGACCCCTACACTGGAAACACCATTTCCTTGTTCCAGGCCTTGCAAAAAGACCTCATTGTGAAGGATCATGGAATTCGTCTTCTTGAGGCCCAAATTGCAACCGGAGGTATCATTGATCCTGTCTACAGTCACAGAGTGCCTGTACACGTGGCATACCAAAGAGGCTACTTTAACGAAGAAATGAATACGATTTTATCTGATGCAGGTGATGACACCAAGGGATTCTTTGACCCAAACACCAAGGAGAACCTCACTTACCTTCAACTGATTGAGAGGTGTATTACTGATCCAGTCACAGGTCTCAGTCTACTGGTCATTGTGAAAAAAGGAGAGACCTATTTCTTTGTTGATGAGGAAACCAAGCTCGCTTTAAAATCTAAAATGACAAACAAAGCTGGAGGAAAATACAAGGGAACCACTGTTTCACTCTGGGAACTTCTATACTCCCAATACATCACTGAGGAAAAGAGGCAAGAGCTTGTCAAACAGTATAAAGCTGGATCCATCACAATTGAACAGTTC
>SSNQ01000489.1:1263545-1277135 GCA_006942095.1 Nothobranchius kuhntae | reverse complement strand
CCCCCCCTTCAATACGCACCGACAGGGGACGCCAACCCCAAACACCAACCGAGCAACTGTACAGCAACTGCTGGTAAAATTTCCTGGAGCTGCCCATGGTGATGGACTAGAGACCTGTCCATGGTGTCCCCCGTCTCTCACCTGGAGACATGAAGACAGACACCGGCGTCCTGAGGCCCCAGGGTGGTCAGAGAGCCGCTTTAGCAGCACACCTGCTCCATGATTGACTTATTAAACCGTTACAACAAAACATTCAAGGTTATATGTTCAAATGTGTTTCCTCATCTTGTCTAATAAAATTACTGTTGTGCTTGAACCAATTTTAGTTTCATTTGGAAGCAAAACCATGAAAATAACGCGTTTAAATTCAAACAGTCGAGGATTTAAAACAGGCCAGAGATGTTAGCTTAAGCTAATGTGCGGTTTAACCACAAACGGCTCTCTTGTTGGGACTTAGGCTGATCTTAGCCCCACATATTATCACGGCATTTGTCTCTTGGACACTTTGAATTAAGACTTTATTACACTTTCGATCCATACCATTAAGCTGCGCGCGCATCTCCAAATGTTTATAAACGGAAGACAATGGTGTAGCCGATTAAGCGTTAGGGTTGAACACAGAAGACGACCACGACTGTTAAACAACATTACCTGGGTAGTAACGATAATATCCATTACGTTTCACATTTAAAAAAAACGTTTACCTTCATTTTACAGCTTTTTCTGTTGTACCTGCCCAAATCGTTGAAAAACCCAGAATGCAGTTCGTGTCCCGCTCGTGATTGGTGGAAATCTTCACTTTGACCTGCCTTCTACAAATTTGACCAATTGCTGAATCATAATTTAACTTTGATAGGCTAAAATCTTCCTGTTCGTCCCGCCTTCCATCTTTACCAAAACATGCCCTCTCACTTGATTGGTCCATGCCTCAAAATATGCCCACCTTCTGTAAAACTGACCAATCACAGTGGAGAACAGAGGTTCCCGTTTGTTTTCACCTCATTGCAACGTTGTGGTCGTCTCGGGGTAAACTTGTCTTCTTTTGAAATCTGTTTCATTTCCAGATGTAACAGGATGAAGTCCGAGTATTTAGCTCGACTGTTTAATTCGTCTACCTAGTTGTACTTCCGGCCGGTACAGTAGCTGCTAACAGAACAAGTAGCTCAAAGAGGCTAACTGCTAGCATGTAGACGTGCAGGCTCGTTGCTGTTGAGTGGAGCTGGATTCTGTTTGTAGCTGAAAACTGAATCCCGCTGGGGAGCCTGCGTTTTTCACATTATCGTGTGTAACTAAAATACACGTAAAAGCCGCGCAGGTTAGTTGTTGTTAAAGTGAGACGGAGATGGTGACGGAGGTCCGTGGGCATCTGTTAACTACAGAAACGAGTCAGGATGTTGATGTTTATGCAAAGCTGCAACAGTCAAACCTTCAGGACCGTAAAGGTTCTGATCAGATGTGGATAAACCACAATAACCACAACATTTCACTCTATATGACGATAAAGGATCATAGACTTTTATTACTTCATCCACCTATTTTAATAGCTGTTGGTTTTAAAGCTTATAGACAGGCACTCTGTGTAAGCTGTCTTTAGAAAAGCATTCAAACAATGGAAGAAGTACACAGAACGGACGACAGTCCTGATTTAAAGCGGTCTTCTGAGGATAATAAAATAAGTTTGTCTATTTTAACAGGTTATGGAGGAAGGTCGAGACTTATCCTTTCATGGGAAAGCGGTTGTAACTGAAGCTAATCTGAGTAAGTTGAGTTTTTTCACACTAAATATCTGGGGAAAAAAACACTTTCAAGCTTTTCCAGCAGTTAGAATTCCCTGGAATATTTTAAAGTTTATCTCCAGATGTTCTGAAGAACCAACAGAGTTTTTCTGTAAACTTTGGCTGCATTTTTACTCCTTCTCAGCCTTTTAATCTAAACATTTTTAGAGGTTTTGATTTAAAAACTCCTTGAAGGCCTTTGAATCGTTCAGTGAACCTCCTAACTCAAGGGATGAACCACAGTTTAGTAGACGCCTAACCGACAGTTTGGCAAAGAACCCGTTTTAATGGGACTTTTCATTGTGTTGCCTCCACCACCCTGTCACAGACACAATCTGTTCCCATTTTTTAAAGGCCCAATGTGTGATATTTCATCTTATAAGTTATCAAATTTCTTGTATCACATTCTCAAATTTGTTTTTTTTTAATGATAATTCAAACAAGCATTTATTCTAAGCATTATTATTAGCTTTATATTTTAATATTTTAGACAAAAGAAGCAGACCGGTGCTCCATATGGCATGCGCCATCTTAAAATACAGTGACCTTTTAGGGACATAAGCTTCGCATTTGATGTTTGCGTTTTTAAATGATGTAACCTCAAAGAAACAGCAGGGGGCAGAAGTGCGCCTTGTAAGCATGCAGTCTGACATATTTAATGATTTAACGATCGCTACCACACCGCTCGTTTTTGGAGATTACCGCATGCTCCGTGACCGTGACGAGCAACCAGAACAGAAACACAACATTATCGGCTGCCCGCTCCAATTACACAACACACTTTGTGTAATCATTGTCACAGGTTCGTTACCGACGGTCACACACACAGAACTAAACACCACACTGGCATTTTCACACAAATTTTTGTCAGAGATGATCTGCAGCACAGCACCTTCCCCCCCACGCTTCCCTGCCCTGCTTCTGTCGCATGTCTAACACCTCTGCCTCTCTGTGCGCTGGCACACGTCTGTCCTCTCCCTCTTCCTCTCCCTCGTCCTCTGAGAAAACAATTACAGACTACACTACCTTGTATATTTCCAAAATGGCAAATAGAAATATAACATTTCTCAAATAAAATGAACAAAATATTGTCATTTTTTGTAGTCAGAAGTCATCACTAACTAGCTGCCGTTTGCTATTAGCAAACATAACTGACATAAAAAAGTTTTTCTTATTCAAAACCTATTTAGATTAAATTAATAAAATAAGTTAGATGAAAACAACTAACCTGTTCGCTGACTTGAAAGCTGGAATTAGATGATGACATGCTGCCGTTTACAGCAACACGATTTTGTATTGTATTTGTTATATTTGTTAATAAAGTTTTAAATAATGATAAAAAAANCCGACTGCTGCAGGTCGATGCTCTGGAGGCAGCGGCTGTGCAGACCCAGGCAGTGGAAGGCCTTGGCCGTCACGCTTTTACAGTAGGACAGCCGGAGGGAGCGGAGCTGCGGACAGAACCGTGACACCGCCTGAACGGGAGCAAACACACGAGGAGAGAAACTTCATCAACTCCAGCAGTTCCTGTTCAGATGAGTGTTTCAGCTCCCGCTGGTGAAGCTCACCTCTATCATGAAGTCAGCGTTTTTCTTCCAGTGACAGAGAGAAAAGTCTCTCAGCTGCGAGAACCTGAGGAGAAGAGACACATTCATTCCGTTGGAACATTCAAACTAATCTCCTCCAACGTAAAACGGTTCTTTTTCCTTCTAAGGGGCCAAATCTGGAGACTTTCTGAAGTTTAACTGGTTAACCGACAGCATCATCCACAGATAAAAACATCTACAAGTAAACATAAAGCACAGATTATGATTATTCATCTCCCTTACGGGTCACATGAGCCAGACCTGTTCTGTGCCAGCCAGGTAACGGTGTCCTGAATCTTCCTCTCAGTGTTGGGAAGCTGACTCTTGCCTGGATCGACCCAGCAGTGACCCACGGTGACCCGGCGCCACAGAACCGGGCTGGAGGCTGCAGCGTTCCACAGGCGGCAGACTCTTCCCACCCTGCATCACAAACACAGCAGAACCACGACCCGGCTGTTCAGACAGGTTTGGGCTCACGGGTCTCAGATCAGAAACAAAACAGACTCATTGGCTTCTGTAACCTGTGGAGATGACACACACCTGTCAATCACAGGCTAAGGATGCTGGCCGGGTAACGTCTAATGTTAAGAACGTTCCCACAGAAACCCGATAACCGGCCAGACCAGACAGCTGAGTGTAAACCCAACTAAGTGGAATACCTGCATAAAAATGGCACGGCGCCATCCTGAACAACCACCATCTGAAAGATATTGACCAGCACCTCTTCAGGTAGAGTTTGTCCCCATCTGTCCCTCACGTCTGTCTGAGACACAGACGGTTTCTTGACCCAATTGTCCTCCTTAGCAGGACCCTTTTCCAGTTTAGGTTTGGAACCGGTTGTCTTTTTTGTCCTCATCTGGTTTGGTCTGAACTTCCCTGTAGCCACCTTCCTCTTTCTGCTTCCTTTCTTCCTGGGAGTCCAGCCTGAGCCAATGTACTGAGACGAGGCGTTGGATATGACCAGGAGCATGTCCTCTCCTTGGTGGACGGTGTAGTCGGGCTGATGAGATCTGGATAACCGGACCCTTTTCTGCTTTTTTGTTTTCACCTCCGACTTTCTTTTCAGTGATGCTCTGTTTAACTTTGGTCCATCTTCTCCCTGATTGGCTGCTGCACCCTCCTCTTTCCTGTCAGAGACGGAGGCCTCCATCACTTCTGCCATCTTGACTTTAACCGTCAGAAAGGCATTAAAATCTAAAAAGAAAGATGGATGAGTTAGATCAACCTGGGAGCAGCTGCGTCGCTGTGAAAACGGTCACAGAACTTAAAAATCGACTTATTCTAGAAAACTTCTACATCCTTAAAATCCTGTAGTTATTCAAATGTGCAGCAGAAAGGATGAATGGACCAAAACTCTGTTGGGTTAAGTGGAGATTCATGTCCCAGTGATGGACTAGAGACCTGTCCATGGTGTCCCCCGTCTCTCACCTGGAGACATGGAGACAGACACCGGCGTCCTGAGGCCCTGGGGTGGTCAGAGAGCCGCTTTAGCAGCACACCTGCTCCATGACTGACTTATCAAACCGTTACAACAAAACATTCAAGGTTATATGTTCAAATGTGTTTCCTCACCTTGTCTAATAAAATTACTGTTGTGCTTGAACCAATTTTAGTTTCATTTGGAAGCAAAACCATGAAAATAGCGCGTTTAAATTCAAACAGTCGAGGATTTAAAACAGGCCAGAGATGTTAGCTTAAGCTAATGTGCGGTTTAACCACAAACGGCTCTCTTGTTGGGCTGATCTTAGCCCCACATATTATCACGGCATTTGTCTCTTGGACACTTTGAATTAAGACTTTATTACAATTTCGATCCATACCATTAAGCTGCGCGCGCATCTCCAAATGTTTATAAACGGAAGACAATGGTGTAGCCGATTAAGCGTTAGGGTTGAACACAGAAGACGACCACGACTGTTAAATAACATTACCTGGGTAGTAACGATAATATCCAGTTACGTTTCACATTAAAAAACACCCGTTTACCTTCATTTTACAGCTTTTTCTGTTGTACCTGCCCAAATCGTTGAAAAACCCAGAATGCAGTTCGTGTCCCTCTCGTGATTGGTGGAAATCTTCACTTTGACCCGCCTTCTACAAATTTGACCAATTGCTGAATCATAATTTAACTTTGATAGGCTAAAATCTTCCTGTTTGTCCCGCCTTCCATCTTTACCAAAACATGCCCTCTCACTTGATTGGTCCATGCCTCAAAATATGCCCACCTTCTGTAAAACTGACCAATCACAGTGGAGAACAGAGGTTCCCGTTTGTTTTCACCTCATTGCAACGTTGTGGTCGTCTCGGGGTAAACTTGTCTTCTTTTGAAATCTGTTTCATTTCCAGATGTAACAGGATGACGTCCGAGTATTTAGCTCGACTGTTTAATTCGTCTACCTAGTTGTACTTCCGGTCGGTACAGTAGCTGCTAACAGAACAAGTAGCTCAAAGAGGCTAACTGCTAGCATGTAGACGTGCAGGCTCGTTGCTGTTGAGTGGAGCTGGATTCTGTTTGTAGCTGAAAACTGAATCCCGCTGGAGAGCCTGCGTTTTTCACATTATCGTGTGTAACTAAAAGACACGTAAAAGCCGCGTAGGTTAGGTGTTGTTAAAGTGAGACGGAGATGGTGACGGAGGTCCGTGGGCATCTGCTAACTACAGAAACGAGTCAGGATGTTGATGTTTATGCAAAGCTGCAACAGTCAAACCTTCAGGACCGTAAAGGTTCTGATCAGATGTGGATAAACCACAATAAGCACAACATTTCACTCTAAATGACGATAAAGGATCATAGACTTTTATTACTTCATCCACCTATTTTAATACCTGTTGGTTTTAAAGCTTATAGTCAGGCATTCTGTGTAAGCTGTCTTTAGAAAAGCATTAAAACAATGGAAGAAGTACACAGAACGGACGGCAGTCCTGATTTAAAGCGGTCTTCTGAGGATAATAAAATAAGTTTGTCTATTTTAACAGGTTATGGAGGAAGGTCGAGACTTATCCTTTCATGGGAAAGCGGTTGTAACTGAAGCTAATCTGAGTAAGTTGAGTTTTTTCACACTAAATATCTGGGGAAAAAAACACTTTCAAGCTTTCCCAGCAGTCAGAATTCCCTGGAATATTTTAAAGTTTATCTCCAGATGTTCTGTAAACTTTTGCTGCATTTTTACTCCTTCTCAGCCTTTTAATCTAAACATTTTTAGAGGTTTTGATTGCAAAACTCCTTGGAGACCTTTGAATCGTTCAGTGAACCTCCTAACTCAAGGGATGAACCACAGTTTAGTAGACGCCTAACCGACAGTTTGGCAAAGAACCCGTTTTAACGGGACTTTTCATTGTGTTGCCTCCACCACCCTGTCACAGACACAACCTGTTCCCATTTTTTAAGTCTTCAAAACACAAAACAAAAACTTGGGATGTCCCGTTCCAATATCGATATCGGAAGTAATTCCACATCGGCCCAAAAGCACTGTATCGGATTATATCAGACGGCATTGTAATGTTAGATAAATAGTATGTTTGGTTAAGTAAGTTGCTTTAAGGGCTGTTTATGTTATTAACACTACTTGAGACCAATAAGTTGTAATACTCTAATTATAGAGTATCACCTTGCCTGGTCTTTATGTGTTTGAGTCAGAAGATTCTAGGATTCTTTTATTCATTAAGGGATCTTCGTTTGATTCAAGAAACGGTCAGGTTTATAAAAAAAATTAAGAATTTATTTTACAAACAATTAAGACTTGACAAATAGTTTAAACTATTATTCACTGTGAGTGGATGCAAACTACAGGATGGTGTCTGGAGCTTATGTGTGAATATAATGTAATGGAGTCAGAATCTGCGAGCTGAGTTCTGGACTTAAAATAATTTGGTTTGCAAATAAGCTATGAAGTTGTTATTATCAGAACCACGTACAGGCGCTATCTCGCTGTGTTCTACCTCACCCGTTCTGAAGACCCCCGTTTGGATCCGAGATGTCAAGGAGCCGACGACCCCACTGCACGTGGTTCGTAGAGAAACCTCGATGCGACCATATCAGTCCTGGGATGTCTCCGGGTCAACGAAAGATGAACCGAGCGCCTTAAAAATAACTCTGAAGGAGTTTGCGTCAGCTTGGTACTGCGGGTACTATCTTGTTGTTCTCAGCTTCGCAGGTGCGAAAAAGATTTAAAAAGAGTTTGAGGACGTGTCAAAACCCTTGCTGGTTAAAGAGGTGCTAAAGATGGCCGGTCTGAAGCTCGCTCTAGAACTGACGAATTACCCAAAGCCATCTTGTTTTAAAGAATTGATATTATGGTTTGGCCAGCCAATCGGGGGCTGACAAGTTTGAGAGATGTTACCAAGCATCTCAGAACACACCCTCTGTGCTGGAGACTCTGAATCTGGGCTAAAGGTTAACTATGTGTCATGCGTTAAACTTACACTGTCTTGTATGATGACCTCATCCAGTAGACATGCTAAGCATATATCATTAAACACATTGATGAACGTTTCATTGCATATAATTATAAAATCTTCTTTCTTCTGGGAATAAAGGAGTTCATTTAAAAGAGTTTCTCTGTGAAGGACCTTGGAGTGGAGAATGTTATTGTTTATCTTTTGTTATCCCTGTCAGCCTCTGATTCCAGCTGGTGTGAGGAAGCAGCTCTGATTTAAAGGGACTACGTGTAGCCTTTAAGTCTCCTGTGAGGGGAAAATATTGTAGGTTGTGTCATAGTCAGGTTAAGCTGACCTGGCTGTAGATCTTGACCTGTGGGATCTCAAAATCAGGCCATTTCGTAACGTTACAGCATCAAAAGTCTCCGATATCAGCGGCCCGTTAAGGGTCACATTTCTGCAACCCATGGTTAAGAAAAAATTGTCTTTTTTTCATACTTACTGTTATTGGCTCTTGTTCTCCGATTGAGTAACATCACCTGATCAGGCCTTTCATGCGTTCCACACTATGAAACAGGTAAAATCTGTATGATTGGTGCTGATATCGTATCAGACTGATGTCGGTGTCGGACTGATTTCGATGTCGGACTGGTGTCTGTGTCGGACTGGTGTCTGTGTCGGACTGATGTCTGTGTCGGACTGATTTTGGTGTCGGACTGGTGTCTGTGTCGGACTGATGTCTGTGTCGGACTGATTTTGGTGTCGGACTGGTGTCTGTGTCGGACTGATGTCTGTGTCGGACTGATTTCGGTGTCGGACTGATTTTGGTGTCGGACTGGTGTCGGTGTCGGACTGATGTCGGTGTTGGACTGATGTCGGTGTCGGACTGATGACGTATCGGACTGATGTCGTATCGGACTGATGTCAGTATCGGACTGATGTCGGTATCGGACTGATGTCGGTGTCGGACTGATGTCGGTGTCGGACTGATGTCGTATCAGACTGATGTCGGTGTCGGACTGATGTCGGTGTCGGACTGATGTCGGTATCGGACTGATGTCGGTGTCGGACTGATGTCGGTGTCGGACTGATGACGTATCGGACTGATGTCGGTATCGGACTGATGTCGGTATCGACTGATGTCGGTATCGGTCAGTACAGAAGGTTGCAATATCGGTATTGTATCGGAAGTGAAAAAGTTGTATCGGGACATCCCTAAAGAATAGTTCCAACTGGGTGGAAAACGATGCATTTTCAGGTCACAGTTGGGTTCTTGGATGAATTTATTCTTAGTTTTTAGTGATGAACAGCTGCTCAGAAACGAGGGAGTGATATTTTACAAAGCAGCATTTTTCTGATTCCTCTCCAACGTTTCTGTTTTCAGGAGATGAGTATTACTGGAAGCTCGTTGCAGACTTCATTGGCCCTCAGTCTGGAGAGGGACTGGATCTGGAACAGGGGCCGTGCAAAAACAGGTTCATGATTCAAGTTGGACTCATAGTTGAAGACAACAACTTCCCCTGGATTGCCATCGTGCACTGGCTGAAGAAAATCTTCCCCGGCCATCAGTCGGCTGACTTCCGGTGTTTGGTTGAACGAGGCATCGCAACGACGTTGAGTCTGGGCGTTGATGCCAGGCTGACCTTCCTGGAATCAAACGTCAACTTCAACTTTGTCGGCCCGATATGTGACAGCATTGGAGTTGAGCGGCAGCACCTGTTGGAGCTGAAGGACTTCTCGGAGCGAGCCCAGTTCATGGAAGTCACCAATGGACTGATTGTTGAACTGATCAACTTTGTCTCCAGGGAGAAGCTCTCCCCGGTCGTCATCGTCACCTGGCTGAGGAACTTCAACCCGGAGTTTTGTACGAGTGGAAACCTCCAGAAGGCGTATAAAAGCATCAAACCCAAGATAAAGAAGTTAAAAATGCACTGTGGCCACTACGAAACCAGACGGCACAGAAAGAACGCGGCGATCGAAGCGCTGCTTCAGAGTCCGTTTGAGCTGGTTCCGAGTAAAATACCAAAGCAGCTCGCAAAGAAACGCATCAGAAGAGAGGATTACGACGTTGTGGTGAAAGAGGAGTGTGAGGGTTATGACGTCTCACAAGGCGAGGGCTCCGAGGGGGTCAAAGAGGCTTGGAGTCAACATCACAATGACATCAAGTTTGATGAAGGCGTGAATGAATCCAACGGTGGAGCAACAAGCTCGGAGGACAGCAGAGTTTCTCTGACGCTGCTGGACATCGCCATGCTAACGGTCCAAAAGCTGCTGAACGTTTCTGGAGCCAAAATTGAAGCATGCAAGCAAATTTCCTTGGACCTGCTGAAAAACCACTACATCCTGACTTACAAGGAGCATCCGGCCATGGAGGAGTTCGAGAGGAAGGTCGGAGCGCTGCGTCACAAGTGTTCGCTTGTGCCTCCCGTCGTCTTTCTAAACTACAACGCACACTTCCTGGTGCACGTGCATGAGGCGATCGAGCAGCAGATCCTGAACTTTGAGAAGGACATCATCATGTCCACGGGAGAGAAGCTAGGCCGGGACAAGCTACCGACCTTCAAGAACTTTGTGGGTTTGCCTGAAAGCGCTACTTGTCGTTACGTCCACATGGCCTGTGACATCCTGTGCCCCCGCAGCGCCCACCGCCCCGGCAAGCCCAACTACAGGAAACACTGGGTAGCGTTCTGCAAGGAGAAGGGAAACCCCTCCAAACTGGCTGTGAACCTGTCAAACCGCTTCAAAGGTTACTTTGAAGCGGCAGCCGGACTCATTCATCATCACAAAGAGATAGCTCTCTTCTTCTCCGACCTGCTGGCCATGACCAACGAGGCCTGTCCCAACATCATCCTGCAGAGCGTAGCAGCAGACGCTAACGACTCCACCATCCAGAGCTTCGTGTGTGTTCTGGCCATCGTTTACTGTAAGGTCCTCGGCCCCTACTGGCAGCTGCTGAATAGTGGGGGGGAGTACTCGCTCTTCAGCCAGTACCTGCTCTGTTTCTACCAGAAGTTCCTCGACTGGTCCAAAGATCCTTCAACTCTGCTGGAGCCGGAGGAGACCACAAATGTTTTCAAGCAATTCCCGCTGCAGGAGAAGGCCCTCGGTGAAGTGTTTAACTACTGCGGGCAGTGGCACGCAAACCGAGAGCTGATCAGGGTGTGTCTGAAGGGTACCATCAAGGTGATAGCTACCGTCACCGAGGAACACCTGAAGGACTTTTTACCTGGAGGAGTTTTCTCCCAAATCCCCTCCAAAGATGTGTGCCTGCAGCTGGTGAGCTGCACGTTCTCCGTCCTCATGGCGGACTATCCCTTCAGTTACGAGGATCTGTACCAGAAGAGAAAACCCGGCAAGGACGCTTCCTCAAAGACCAACCAGTGGGACAGCTCCGTGGAGGATGAAGTTAAGTTGAGTTCGTCTGGTGACAGTGATGATGGGGTTTCAGGTGGGACCGGTTCCCTTTTTGGCCAGAAGGAGCATCAGAGCCCTCAGACGAAGAAAGGTTCCAAACCGGCCAATGAGGAGGCGGTGGAGGTGAACATGGACCTGGATTACATCTCAGCGACTGTCAGCAGAAACGGAGGTCCGTGCAAGACCCAACAGGACGTCGACAAACTGCTGCTGCAGCTCGAGGAGAAACCCCGAGTTGAGAAACAAGAGGCTATTCGCTGTGAGTTGGTCTACCAGAAGATGGTTCTGAACAACCCGGACCCCAGACTGGATTGTGTTCTCCAGACCACCACCCAGATGGTGCTGAAGCTGAAGCTCGCACTCCCTCGGGTCAAACCCGGGTACTCCCTGGTGCTGGCCCCCAGGAAGACACGACCAAAAGCTGTGACCCAGACGGCACCAGAACCCCCCGCTGCTCAGGTGGTCAACATGCTGGTTTCAGAAGAACATCCAGACTGTCAAACCGAGCAGAAACTAACAAACGCATCCATGTAGCCTTCTGAGGTTCAGCCACTCCTTACGTGGTTCTGTAACCGATAGGTTTAACTTTTTCTGTTTTGTTTTCTTCTTCATGAAAGTGAATTTTATTAAAGCTCCACCGTGGGATCACAAGAGTGGGTCTGTTGTTCACTAACGTCAGAATAAACATTCTTCATTTAGCTTTTCTATTCAGCAAGCCAGGATCATGAGTCAGAAGGTGTTTCAGCTGCAGAACAGGAAATGAAATCATCAATTCAACCCAACAGGAGACGAGTGGGTCTTAAAACAGGGAGGAAAGTGTGTCTGGACTGGTTTACTGAAGGTCAGAAACGCAAAAATAGCTCAAGCTGAAAGATGGGAGGAAAACACGCAGATCTGGTTTTCAGGGCCGACTTCAGCAGCTTCTGACCCTCTTCTAATAAATGTGTAATAGTCTAGACCAGGGGTGTCAAACGTGCGGGCCGGATCCGGCCCACAAGCGGGTTAAATCCGGCCCGCGAGATGGTTGTGTAAACTTTATTTTCATCCTTTACAATGTAGAGTGAAAATAAACGTATCTTTGTGAGCAGGTTTCCTCTGTAATGAGTATAAATAAAACAAAGCTGCGCTCAAGGCTCACACAAGAACTTGAATCACATCCTGAAGTTGGCCGCCACTCAGGATGTGATTCCTGATGTTGATGTGCCGGTGAAAGCTAAAAGATGTACAATAAAATGAGTCAAATATACTTTACGTGCTGCATGGAACTGATCTAGCCTTGTGATCTGTAAGCTCTTTGAATCACTAAGGAATGTTTTATTTATTCATTGATTTTTATTTATTTTTCAAATTTTCAAGTACACTTCAGGTGTTGTACTTGTACTACACTGTCCTCAGGCTCCAGCCTTGTTTTATATTGATTGTACTAAAACAAAGAAAACAATCTGAAGTTTTTTATTTTATTTACCGGTCCGGCCCACTTGGGATTAGATTTCCCTCAATGTGGCCCCTGAGCTAAAACGACCTCTGCTCTAGACTCTACACCTAAAGCTACAACAGTTTCATCGGCCCAGGTAAGCTGGGCATTTACCACCAAGCTCCGCTTTTCTGAGCCGGCTGAGACCTGTTCGGGGCGGGCCTCCAGCACGCGCAGCCTCACGGGCTACTCGGCTCTCACTTCCGCTCTAGCTTTATGAACTTCGGCCCAGACGATGGCTGTGTCTCAATTCAGGGTCTGCATCCTACATCGGCCGGATTCGTCGGCCGGTTACGTCACAGCGCCGCGACTCGGCCTGTCCCAATTCGAAGACTCCTTCAAATGCGGTCGACGAATGCGGCCTTCTTTTCGCCTGAATGAAGGATGGGTCGGGTGTATCCTTCAATAGGTAGCATTTCCCAAGATGCCTTGCGGGCCGGCCGGCAGAAAAACTTAAAAACAATGGCGGACAGTGAAGCGGGAGCTGTCGGAGAGGATTGCGCATATAAATGTCAGTATAAACTTGAAAACTGTTAGGTTAAGGACTTTTTGTGATAAATGAACGTTATTTTAGTTAGAAGTGTTACAGTAAAAGTGCGTGTATTGCGGTCTCGGCTCGTATGTTCGGCCGCGCTCGGTGTCGTACTTCTCCCGCTACGTTTCCCCCTGATTTTAATAGAAGTTTGTATTTTAGGAACAAAAGAGAAAACCAGGGAATTTATTAAGCTTAGGGCGGAGATGGACCACATGATCACCGGAGCAAAGTATTCGGCGGCTGTGGCATGGAGGTACAATAACATCTCATATTTTAAAAACTCGTTTGAGTTTATTTTTTTCTGCGAAAACATGAAAGGAATAACCCGTTGTCCTCTTTTCTCTGTTTCTTTTCTTACATGTTTGTTAAGACTATTCTGGAGAAAATGGGCATCCAGGGGAAGGTGCCAGCGATGAGCTTCTGGAGCTG
>SSNQ01000489.1:1224252-1257064 GCA_006942095.1 Nothobranchius kuhntae | reverse complement strand
GTCCTCGGTTTGTGTCCTTCCAGTGAGCTTTGCAGATGTGGGAAAATGTCATCAGGCAGTAATCGTTGTTAAATTCATAATTATTCTCGGAGAGAGACCAACTCTTATCTGCCCCTGGGAGCCCCGTAATGCATAGCGTCATTTCAACATGGCGGTGTCCGCGACACGGTTTATATGCAGGTAGCGGCGCTGCGGCTGCTTTATATAGCGACTCGTTGCATTCTCCCTCAACCCAAATCCTCGGATCACGCATTTTAGCTAAAGCGCTAACGTTAGCTTGCCTTGCGTTGACTGTAGAGTTGTGGGTGATGGTCACGCAGATGTGTCATGAGATTTGAAGCGTTGCTGCCTTTCACAGACACTTTTTCTGCACGTGCTGCAAACAGGATAGCCGTCTTCTATCAGCTGTCCCTCGGCATTCTTCACATATCCAAAAGATGCCCGTACTTCCCACTTTGTCTTCTTTGAGGGATAATAAATGTCCTGAGCGCTGCCGTCTCCTCCTTTGGCCATTATTTCAGCTTTAGCTTCATGAAAGTTTTGGTTGTAAACAACAAAGTGCGCATGTGCCGCCGGCAACTTCAGCAGATGATACGGTGGCTGGTAAGGGTCACCGCGCCTACACCGCAGCCACGGTAACCCACCGAGATAATATTTTTTTTTTTAAAACAAGACGGTTATTATTATTGTCAACTTTTTTTCACCGGGGTTTACCGCTACACCGGTTACCGTGACAACCCTAGCTGATCGGTCTAATTTGATCTATTTTGAAAACTCCGATTAAAACTGATAGGGGCGCTATCGGCTGATTACGATCAAATGCCGATCCATCAGTGCATCCCTAGTTTTTAGCCCCTGCTCTGTTGAGGTATCTGGCAAGGCTGAGTCAGGCAGTAACGTGATTCTGGCTACTGATTGGCTAGGGGGCGGAGTCACTGGTTGCTCCATTTCCTGGTTCAGAGTCTGACCAAAAGCCGTAAAGCTGAGCAGAATGTCCAGCAACACCACCGTGTTCCTGTGGAGCGTGCAGGTTACCTCGCACTGTTCACTGATCACCTCGTGTTATTCTGTCACGAGTAGGAGTCACGCACCCACACATAATCTGAACTCTGAGTGTGTGTGAAAGTTAGAATTAACCAGCTCTACTGCGGGTAGGAGGTGGAGTTGGGGACCTCACTGAGCCAAGGCTGTGTTCCATCTTACTTTAAAAATGCAGTAGTGACTCCTCTCTTAAAGAACCCCAACCTTGACGCCAGCTCCACCAGTAACTTTAGGCCCATTTCTAAGCTACCTTTCATCAGCAAAGTACTTGAGAAGGTTGTTGAAACCCAACTCAGATCCTGGTTTTCTGAGTCAAAGATCTCTGACCCCTTCCAGTCTGGCTTTCTGAAGCAGCACTCAACTGAGACTGCTCTAGTAAGGGTGCATAATGACCTCCTGATGGCTGCTGATGCAGGGAAGTGCTCTGTCATGGTCCTGCTCGACCTCAGTGCAGCTTTTGACACTGTAGACCACAACGTTCTACTAAACAGGTTAAAGGCCCTGGCTGGGATTTCAGGTTCTGCTCTAGACTGGCTCTCTTCCTATCTCACTAACAGTACATTCACAGTGAAGTCCGAAACCTTCTCTTCAGATACTGCCTCTCTAACATGCGGGGTCCCACAAGGTTCAGTTCTAGGGTCTCTACTATTCACATTCTATATTCTTCCCCTAGCTGGCATCATTCAGTCTTTCCCAGACATCTCCTACCACATCTACGCTGATGATATTCAGCTCTATATGTCCTGTATGCCACACCAGTTGGACAGGCTGGCCACTCTTGTACTCTGCCTGACCCAGATCAGTAACTGGCTGTCCAGCAACTTTCTTGTCCTCAATGCTAACAAGACAGAGACCTGATCGCTGCACCCCCGGAACTTCAGCCAAAAATCGAGCAAGAAATTGCCTCTTTTTGCCCATCAGCCAAGGCCAACATTAGAAACCTGGGAGTTATTTTTGATCCAGCTTTAAGTTTAGACTCACACGTCAAAACCATCTCCCGCTCTTGTTTCTTTCAACTGAGAAACATTTCAAAAGTCTGTAAACTGGTTTCTACTGCAGATCTGGAAAAAATCATCCATGCCTTTGTGTCATCACGCTTAGACTACTGTATCGCTCTTTTTACTGGTCTCAGCAAAACCTCCCTCTCACGCCTTCAAGCCATCCAAAATGCAGCAGCCAGACTCCTAACCAAATCCAGCAGACAAGCTCACATCACTCCAGGTTTACAGTCCCTCCACTGGCTCCCGGTAGAATATAGAATACAGTTTAAAGTTTTAGTCCTGACCTATAGAGCTCTTAACAACCAGGCTCCAAGCTACCTATCTGAGCTTTTATCCCCACACACCACCTCTCGGAACCTTAGATCCACATCTGAAAACCTCCTGGCTGTTCCTCGAACCAGACTGAAAACCAAAGGGGACAGGGCCTTTCAGACTATTGCACCCAGACTTTGGAACAGTCTACCTTCAAATCTCCGTCTCTCTAACACTGTAGAGGTCTTTAAAAATCATCTAAAAACTCACCTTTTCATCCAGGTGTTCCCTCCATAAATGTTTCAGAATGATGGCTTTGTTCGGGTTCACACCTTCACTTTGTTTATACTCATGATTTTATTTTCTACTTTATCACTGCTATTGTTTTTCTGATGTTTTTATTGGTTAGAGGTATTTGCCCTGATCTTTATCATGTTGTACAGCGCTTTGTGATTTATATCTGTGAAAGGCGCTCTATAAATAAACTTTTACTTACTTACTCTGGTCTGGTGATGCAAAGCAGCCGTCTGATTGGCTGGTTAGCTGTTAACGAGCAGCTCAACAGGTGTACCTAATAAAGTGTCCGGCGAGTGTACCCCAATACTCCATGTTAGTTTTTTGTTCTCCTTTTGTTACTAGTTATGTTTAACTAGTTAGTTTCCTCAACCCATTTCACAGCCTCACTCGTTCACTCATTAACCAATTAACTTGTTAATGAATTAACTAATTATGGGATGGGGCCACCGTAGTCAGTAAGTTAATAATTGTTAGGCATTTTATTCATTAACTAGCTAACCGTGCCCAGCTGCTCCAAACCTGTAAGTCTGAGTCATGGGCTCTACGGCGGAGCTCCGTCGCAGAGCCTGTCGCATCTGTATCACATCCGTGTCACATCTGTATCACATCCTTATCACATCTGTGTCACATCTGTATCACATCTGTGTCTCATCTGTGTCACATCTGTGTCACATCTGTATCACATCTGTATCACATCTGTGTCTCATCTGTGTCACATCTGTATCACATCTGTGTCTCATCTGTGTCACATCTGTGTCACATCTGTATCACATCTGTGTCTCATCTGTGTCACATCTGTATCACATCTGTGTCTCATCTGTGTCACATCTGTATCACATCTGTGTCACATCTGTATCACATCTGTGTCACATCTGTATCACATCTGTGTCTCATCTGTGTCACATCTGTGTCACATCTGTATCACATCTGTGTCTCATCTGTGTCACATCTGTATCACATCTGTATCACATCTGTGTCACATCTGTGTCACATCTGTATCACATCTGTGTCACATCTGTATCACATCTGTGTCACATCTGTATCACATCTGTGTCTCATCTGTGTCACATCTGTATCACATCTGTATCACATCTGTGTCTCATCTGTGTCACATCTGTGTCACATCTGTATCACATCTGTATCACATCTGTATCACATCTGTGTCTCATCTGTGTCACATCTGTGTCACATCTGTATCACATCTTTGTCTCATCTGTATCACATCTGTGTCTCATCTGTGTCTCATCTGTATCACATCTGTGTCACATCTGTGTCACATCTGTATCACATCTGTGTCACATCTGTATCACATCTGTGTCTCATCTGTGTCACATCTGTATCACATCTGTATCACATCTGTGTCACATCTGTATCACATCTGTGTCACATCTGTATCACATCTGTGTCTCATCTGTGTCACATCTGTGTCTCATCTGTATCACATCTGTGTCATATCTGTATCACATCTGTGTCATATCTGTATCACATCTGTGTCACATCTGTATCACATCTGTGTCTCATCTGTGTCACATCTGTATCACATCTGTGTCACATCTGTGTCACATCTGTATCACATCTGTGTCACATCTGTATCACATCTGTGTCTCATCTGTGTCACATCTGTATCACATCTGTATCACATCTGTGTCACATCTGTATCACATCTGTGTCTCATCTGTATCACATCTGTGTCTCATCTGTGTCTCATCTGTATCACATCTGTGTCTCATTTGTATCACATCTGTGTCTCATTTGTATCACATCTGTGTCTCATCTGTATCACATCTGTGTCACATCTGTGTCTCATCTGTATCACATCTGTGTCTCATTTGTATCACATCTGTGTCTCATCTGTATCACATCTGTGTCTCATCTGTATCACATCTGTGTCTCATCTGTATCACATTTGCATCACATCTGTATCACATCTGTGTCACATCTATGTCTCATCTGTGTCACATCTATGTCTCATCTGTGTCACATCTATGTCTCATCTGTGTCACATCCGTATCACATCTGTGTCACATCTGTGTCTCATCTGTATCACATCTGTGTCTCATTTGTATCACATCTGTGTCTCATCTGTGTCACACCTGTGTCACATCTGTATCACATCTGTGTCTCATCTGTGTCACATCCGTATCACATCTATGTCTCATCTGTGTCACATCTGTGCTGGTTGATGATTTATTCCTGATTCCTGACGGCGTCCTGCAGGAGAGCAGAACCGGGTCCAAACTCCTGGTTTTCCTCATTTTATCCAGATAAGTCATCTGTGAAGGAGAATCGCTGCAGGTGGAATGCCGGCGCTCCGGAGGGACTCATCCATGTGTTCAGAACCATCCCAGGCACAGACCAGCAGATCCTGGTTCTTCTCTGGCCTGGTTCCTACTCCTATCTAGGTCAGAGTCTCAGGGGCCAGACGGGACGGGGTGGCTGCCTGGACCACCTCAGCCGGCTCCTTTGGATGAGGAGGAGCAGCGGCTCTGCTCCGAGCTCCTCCTCCTGCTTCTGTAGCTTTTTCTTTGGGCTGAAGCTCCGAAGCGTCGCTGAGGGTTCAGACCTGGTCCGGTCTCTCCTGAACCAGACCCTCTGTGTCCGCTAATATTAAACCCGCTCCTGCAGCACATTCAGAACCAGATCAATCCGGACCGGGCTGGAGGGGAACCAGGTTTTCCTGAGGTCCTGATTTACTACTTGGTGTTGTGGGACTCGGTGTAAACTCACCCGAGTCTCGATCGGCTCCAGCTGCTGCAGATGTTAGGTGCCTGTAACCCTTTAGCTGCTGCTCTCTCTGACCTAAGCCTGTCCAGATGTTTACAGATGAGTTCTGTTCATATCCATGACGTTTTCCTGTTGGAGTCATGTGACACGTCTGATCTGAAGTAAATGAGCTCTCTGAGTCTGGCTGAAGATGGTTCCACTCTAAAACAGATGAAAGCGTTCAGATGTTTAGATGTTGTTGTGACGTAAAATCCTGGAGCACAAAGACTTTTTGTTGTGTGAGTCCGAGTCTGCTCCCGTGATCCCGTAAGAAGAATTAGTGGATTCTGCAGATTCCTGAAAGCATCTCGCTGCAGCAGGAAGTAGAACATGGCAGTGGAGGTCGGTTCTGACGGCGCGTCACCGATGACCCTAGAAGACCCGGCGCTGATGATGGTTGGCTGCTGGATCGCGCCCCCCCCCCACTCCCCCGCAGGGTTTAATCCCTAATCACCGCTCCTGCAGGACTTTGGATTCTTTCTGTCTGCAGAAAACTCCAAACTCTCCGAGTCGCAGGTGAGTTTTTACCTTTGATGTTGTTTTGATATCAGCTGATCTTCAACTTGACAAGCAGCTGCTGAATGTTGTTCCGTCTGATGAAGCAGAACTCCTGCAGGTGATTCTGGTGTCTGAATCCCAGACCAGGATCAGAACCGGGACTCACTTGAGCAACATTCAGAGAATTTTTCAGCTGCACCACATTAAACAGCCGAGAAAGATTAACAGGATGTGGTAATAATTCAGTTATGCTGGCAAGGCGAGGCTTTGTCTGGTCACTCATTCATCTGCTGATGCTTAATCTGCTGCTGCTTCATCTGCTGATGCTTAATCTGTTGCTTAATCTGCTGTTGCTTCATCTGCTGATGCTTAATCTGCTGCTGCTTAATCTGTTGCAGCTGCTTAATCTGCTGTTGCTTCATCTGCTGCTGCTTAATCTGTTGCTGCTCTTCATCTGCTGCTGCTTAATCTGTTGCTTCATCTGCTGCTGCTTAATCTGCTGCTTCATCTACTGCTGCTTAATCTGCTGTTACTTCATCTACTGCTGCTGCTTAATCTGATGTTGCTTCATCTGCTACTGCTGCGTAATCTTCTGATGCTTAATCTGCTGCTGCTTAATCTACTACTTCTGCATCTGCTGCTGCTTAATCTGTTGTTGCTTAATCTACTACTTCTGCATCTGCTGCTGCTTAATCTACTACTTCTGCATCTGCTGCTGCTGCTTAATCTACTACTTCTGCATCTGCTGCTGCTTAATCTGTTGTTGCTTAATCTACTACTTCTGCAGCTGCTGCTGCTTAATCTGTTGTTGCTTAATCTACTACTTCTGCATCTGCTGCTGCTTAATCTGTTGTTGCTTAATCTACTACTTCTGCATCTGCTGCTGCTTAATCTGTTGTTGCTTAATCTACTACTTCTGCATCTGCTGCTGTTTAATCTGTTGTTGCTTAATCTACTACTTCTGCATCTGCTGCTGCTTAATCTGCTGCTGCTTAATCTGCTGATGCTTAATCTGCTGTTGCTGCTTAATCTGTTGCTTCATCTACTGCTGCTTAATCTGCTGCTGCTGCTGCTTAATCTGTTGCTTCATCTGCTGCTGCTTAATCTGCTGCTGCTTAATCTGCTGATGCTTAATCTGCTGTTGCTGCTTAATCTGTTGCTTCATCTACTGCTGCTTAATCTGCTGCTGCTTAATCTGCTGCTGATGTTGTTTTTAGATTAAAGACGGGACCTTTTGGTCCAAAGTCCATCCATAATTGTGAACATCATACTTTATTTCAGAGGAGAACTCAAAGAACAAAGCTGGAGTAGCTCCGGTTCTGGTTCTGAGAGCGGATACTGATCTAACTAGAGGAACTAATCAGAACATTCTTCTTGGGGCCTCCCAGCAGGCCCTGACCGGGTCAAAGTTCTGCTAGAACCTGCTCATATCTGTGTTCTGTTGTAGACCCGGACCATGTCCCTGCTCACCCACCTGTTGGCGTGTCTCTTTGGTACCGGCTCCTGGGTCTCCATCAATGGGCTGTGGGTGGAGCTGCCTCTCCTGGTACCTCAGGTACCAGAGGGGTGGTTCCTGCCATCCTACCTGTCTGTGCTGATCCAGGCGGCCAACGTCGGACCGGTCTTCGTCACGGTGATGCATCGGTTCCGGCCCGGTGTCCTGAACGAGACAGTGGTGATCTATCTGATCATGGTCCTGGGCACCGGAGCCAGTTTCCTGCTGGGTTTCTTCTGGAAGGAGACGGTTCTGGTGGGAGGTGTTCCTCACAGCGTGGCTCTGCTGGTTCTGACCTTCTTCCTGGCCGTGGTGGACTGCACCTCCTCCGTCACCTTCCTGCCCTTCATGATGCGCCTCCCACCTCAGTATCTCACCACCTACTTCATTGGGGAGGGCCTGAGCGGCCTGCTGCCGGCGCTGGTGGCGCTGGTCCAGGGGGTCGGCGTGGTGCACTGCATCAGTGGACCGCAGCTCCAGAACCAGACCTTCAACACCTCCAATGGTTCTGCAGCCTTGGAGCTGCAGGCTCAGTACCAGCCTGCCAGCTTCTCTCCTGATGTCTTCTTCTTCTTCCTCAGCGCCATGATGCTCGTGAGCCTGCTGGCCTTCCTGCTGCTGAAGCGCCGCCCGTCCTCGGCCCGGCAGAACCCCGAAGCCCGCTACACCAACGGCGTCAAGGAGAATGATCTGGACCGCAGACGCAGAGCCGAGCAGAGGTCCATGATGGATCCGTACAGGAGCCAGAACCACAAACGCAAAAGCAGCTTTGGTACCGGCGCCTACAGCTGGAAGCAGGTGTTCTACATCTTTGTGGTTCTGGGCTGGGTCAACGCCCTGAGCAACACGGTTCTGCCCTCGGTCCAGTCCTACTCCTGCCTGCCGTACGGAAACAAGGCCTACCACCTCTCAGCGGTTCTGGCCGCCGTGTCCAACCCACTGGCCTGCTGCGTCGCCATGTTCCTCCCCATCAGGTCCAGAACCAGTACAGAACACACCAGAACCCACACCAGTACAGAACCAACCAGAACCTAAATCAGTACAGAACCAACCAGAACCCACACCAGTACAGAACTTAAATCGGTACAGAACCAACCAGAACCCAAACCAGTACAGAACCAAACAGAACCTAAATCAGTACGGAACCCACACCAGAACCCACACCAGTACAGAACCAAACAGAACCTAAATCAGTACGGAACCCACACCAGAACCCACACCAGTATAGAATCAACCAGAACCTAAATCAGTACGGAACGAACCAGAACCCACACCAGTACAGAACCCACACCAGTATAGAACCGACCAGAACCCACACCAGTATAGAACCGACCAGAACCCAGTGCACATTCTCCAACTGTCATTCTACATTTCGGCCCATTTCAGGTTCTGGAGCAGAGACGTCCTGATTTAANCTGCTGCTGCTTAATCTACTACTTCTGCATCTGCTGCTGATACTTAATCTGCTGTTGCTTCATCTGCTGCTGCTGCTTAATCTTCTGATGCTTAATCTGCTGCTGCTTAATCTGCTGCTGCTTAATCTACTACTTCTGCATCTGCTGCTGCTTAATCTACTACTTCTGCATCTGCTGCTGCTTAATCTGTTGTTGCTTAATCTACTACTTTTGCATCTGCTGCTGCTGCTTAATCTACTACTTCTGCATCTGTTGCTGCTGCTTAATCTGCTGATGCTTAATCTGCTGCTGCTGCTTAATCTGTTGCTTCATCTACTGCTGCTTAATCTGCTGCTGCTTAATCTGCTACTTAATCTGCTGCTGTTTTTAGATTAAAGACGGGACCTTTTGGTCCAAAGTCCATCCATAATTGTGAACATCATCCTTTATTTCAGAGGAGAACTCAAAGAACAAAGCTGGAGTAGCTCCGGTTCTGGTTCTGAGAGCGGATACTGATCTAACTAGAGGAACTAATCAGAACATTCTTCTTGGGGCCTCCCAGCAGGCCCTGACCGGGTCAAAGTTCTGCTAGAACCTGCTCATATCTGTGTTCTGTTGTAGACCCGGACCATGTCCCTGCTCACCCACCTGTTGGCGTGTCTCTTTGGTACCGGCTCCTGGGTCTCCATCAATGGGCTGTGGGTGGAGCTGCCTCTCCTGGTACCTCAGGTACCAGAGGGGTGGTTCCTGCCATCCTACCTGTCTGTGCTGATCCAGGCGGCCAACGTCGGACCGGTCTTCGTCACGGTGATGCATCGGTTCCGGCCCGGTGTCCTGAACGAGACAGTGGTGATCTATCTGATCATGGTCCTGGGCACCGGAGCCAGTTTCCTGCTGGGTTTCTTCTGGAAGGAGACGGTTCTGGTGGGAGGTGTTCCTCACAGCGTGGCTCTGCTGGTTCTGACCTTCTTCCTGGCCGTGGTGGACTGCACCTCCTCCGTCACCT
This sequence comes from Nothobranchius kuhntae, assembly GCA_006942095.1. Taxonomy (NCBI): domain Eukaryota; kingdom Metazoa; phylum Chordata; class Actinopteri; order Cyprinodontiformes; family Nothobranchiidae; genus Nothobranchius; species Nothobranchius kuhntae. Next base: position 1,247,317 of record SSNQ01000489.1, on the reverse strand, counting down.
TCCTGCCCTTCATGATGCGCCTCCCACCTCAGTATCTCACCACCTACTTCATTGGGGAGGGCCTGAGCGGCCTGCTGCCGGCGCTGGTGGCGCTGGTCCAGGGGGTCGGCGTGGTGCACTGCATCAGTGGACCGCAGCTCCAGAACCAGACCTTCAACACCTCCAATGGTTCTGCAGCCTTGGAGCTGCAGGCTCAGTACCAGCCTGCCAGCTTCTCTCCTGATGTCTTCTTCTTCTTCCTCAGCGCCATGATGCTCGTGAGCCTGCTGGCCTTCCTGCTGCTGAAGCGCCGCCCGTCCTCGGCCCGGCAGAACCCCGAAGCCCGCTACACCAACGGCGTCAAGGAGAATGATCTGGACCGCAGACGCAGAGCCGAGCAGAGGTCCATGATGGATCCGTACAGGAGCCAGAACCACAAACGCAAAAGCAGCTTTGGTACCGGCGCCTACAGCTGGAAGCAGGTGTTCTACATCTTTGTGGTTCTGGGCTGGGTCAACGCCCTGAGCAACACGGTTCTGCCCTCGGTCCAGTCCTACTCCTGCCTGCCGTACGGAAACAAGGCCTACCACCTCTCAGCGGTTCTGGCCGCCGTGTCCAACCCACTGGCCTGCTGCGTCGCCATGTTCCTCCCCATCAGGTCCAGAACCAGTACAAAACACACCAGAACCCACACCAGTACAGAACCAAACAGAACCTAAATCAGTACGGAACCCACACCAGAACCCACACCAGTACAGAACCCACACCAGAATCCAAACCAGTACAGAACCAACCAGAACCTAAATCAGTACGGAACCCACACCAGAACCCACACCAGTATAGAACTTAAATCGGTACAGAACCAACCAGAATCCAAACCAGTACAGAACACACCAGAATCCAAACCAGTACAGAACCAACCAGAACTTAAACCAGTACAGAACCCACACCAGTACAGAACCAACCAGAACCCACACCAGTACAGAACCGACCAGAACCCAGTGCACATTCTCCAACTGTCATTCTACATTTCGGCCCATTTCAGGTTCTGGAGCAGAGACGTCCTGATTTAAAGTTCTAAGAGAAACAGAAGCGGGTCTCGGCCCGTTCTGTAGCTTCAGCTGTCAGAACATTCATCGTAAACATGAACTCACTTTCTCTGCGCTGAGGCTGTTCGGGAAGCTGCCATTTTTGTTTCCCCTGCTTTGACGCGTGACCTTTGACCCTGCAGGTCTCTGGTGTTCCTGGGAGCTGTGACGGTGGGGGGCAGCGCAGCAGGAGCGTTCATCATGGCCATGGCGGTGCTGAGTCCGTGTCCTCTGCTGGTCCAGGAGGCGTCTGGTTCTGCCGTCATCGTGAGTTTGTTCAGGCTAAATGTGAGTTCTAGCAGAACCGAGTGAGACGGGTTTGGGTCTCCTCCACCCTTTAGGTGCTGGCCTGGATCTTCTTCATCCTCTCGCTCTCCTACGTGAAGGTGATCATCGGGGTGATCCTGAGAGATGAAGGCCACAGCGCCCTCGTGTGGTGTGGAGCAGTGGTGCAGCTGGGCTCCCTGCTGGGAGCCGTCACCATGTTCCCTCTGGTCAGCGTCTACAGCTTCTTCTCCTCAGGTGACCCCTGCAACACCTGGTGTCCCTGAGGAGAGCCCCTCCGCTCCTGGTGGAGACTCACGGGGAACCGAGCTGCTGCTCAGCATCGACCCACGCAGGCTTTTCTAAATCTGACGCTTTAAACCGAAGCTTGTGTCGTTTTCATGTCATTCAGAGCAAAGTGGGTGGAGCTTATTCTGAATAAAAGAAAAACCAAAAGCAGACGTTGTTGTTTTACCGGAGCAGATTATCGGATCAGACTTTTCATCTTTATTCAGATTAGACTTAAAGACTAAAGATTCTCATGTTTAAAGTCTCATCCTGATGCATTTATTACTTTATTCAGCCGCTGGCCTCTTGCAGAAGGGGGGCAGCCCCCCCTGGGTGGACAGGTAGAACATGGGGTGGACCACGCTGGCGGCAGACAGAACCAGGAAGCAGACCGGCGTGAGCCAGCACTGGAAGGTCTGCTGAGCTAGAAGCTTGAACTCCTGCAGCAGCGCCACAGGGATGTAGCAGAGCAGGTTGAGAGCGGTGGTGGCGCAGACGGTTCTGAAGGCCTTCCTCTTGAGTGGGTGGAGCTCGTCCCTTCCTGGACCAGACCTCCTGAGGGCGCAGGCGATGCTGATGCTGCCCCACACCATCAGCTTGGTCATCAGTAGCATCACGCCTAAGGGGACGGCGCTCATCAGCCACTCGGTGGAGGGGCTGTTGTTGGTGAGGATGGTTACCATGGCAGCACACAGAGAAGACACCCAGACCGTGACGGCGCCGACCTCCCTGCACCTGTACCTCCTCAGCAGGGGGTAAGAGGTGGGCCGGATCACAGCCACATACCTCTCCAAGCAGATGAAACACAAACTCATCGGCCCTCCGATCTGGGCGTACACCAGCAGGAGCTGCAGCAGCCGCTGCGCCCGGTGCTGCCAGTACAACAAGAAGATCAGGTGGAGGATGCAGACCAGGTACAGGAAGTTGTGGAAAAGAGCTAAATTACAGTTCAGGATGTCCACGGACTTCCTGGAGGTGAAAGTGATACAGAGCAGCGTGGCGGTGACGGGCTGGCCGACGGTGAAGGTGAAAGCGTTGACCAGAGCCAGAGAGGTGATGTAACCGCGGTCAGACCTACAGACCTCATCTCCATCAGCCGAGCCGGAGACGTTGGTCAGCATCTCCGTCTGGAACACCATCACAACATTCTTAATCCCAACCCAGAATTACTTTACATCAGCTTAAAGCTTCTCTCCGGAGTATCTCTCTTATCCGATGGCACCACCTAGTGGCCGACCAGCACATCACACAACAACTCTGTTGCTCTGTTTAAGATGGCGTCGTCACGTTTCTGTTTATAAGCGTGCTTCTGTAGCGACAAACAGCTAAAACACGTCGTTTACGAGTATTCTCACGGCATGTTGTGTTCTCATACACCGACATTTTAGAGACCTACTCGTCATCAACTCTGAATCAGCCGAGGAATTCCTTAAACCTGAAGCAGGTAAGCAGTAGCCTAACGCTGTTGGTTAGTTCTGGCCGGTTTCCTGTTGCACCGAGCTCTGCGGGGCAGGGGGCGTGGCAGGGGGCGTGGTTAACAACAACCATAAAAAAAAGACATAATGTTTACATTATGTCACAATACCTGATGAGATCATCGCTTTTACGGATTTCTGAAAGGGGAAAACTCCGGAAAGCTGCTTTAAATGTCCTCAAATTAATAAATTTAAGTAATTTAGTTAAATTCTTCTTCTTTTTTTTAAATTCTTCTTTAAATAAACATTAAAAAGTACACTTCAGCTGTTTCCTTATTTCACTTTTCTTTTATCACAAAAACATCTAATCACTAGCTAAATACAAACAACAACAAGGTGTCCTTACCGACCGTGTTCAGCTGCTGCTGCAGACCAGCAGATCAGGTCCATCAAAGCTGATTTACCTAAAACATGACGGATGAAAAAACAACAACACACTCCTGATTTCCATAACAGCAAAGAGCTGGGAACGGATCAGAACCACCAGAACTTTCGGCACTTTCATTCCTGATGTGGATTATCTGATCCAGAAGCATCAGACGGATGAAGAGGTTTTTATTGACAAAAAGAAAAAAACAGACATAAATACAGAAAAAGAACAGAAGCTGTTTGATAAACATAAACAAGCCAGGAGAATAAATACAAACAATATAAAAACAAGCACTTACAGCGTGTGGGGGGGTTGTAGATTATTTCATCACAATCATAAAAAAATCTCCAACTCTGCAGCCTGGAAAACAATCTGAGGCTCCTCTGAGTTAAACGTTTGATTCTTAGGACAAAATAAAAAGATGAGTCTGAAAGTTTTCTGGTCGGAGTTTCGGAGATTTTCATCGTTAAAGCAACACAGTTTGTTTTGTTTTGTTTTGTTTTGTTGGAATTCTTAAAAGTGAGAGTTCCGAACTCATGGATGCAAATCAGAGAAAACAGACTGATCATTTTGACCTGCTGCTGACACACAACCCTGCAGCTGCTGCAGACACACAACCCTGCAGCTGCTGCAGACACACAACCCTGCTGCTGCTGCAGACACACAACCCTGCTGCTGCTGCAGACACACAACCCTGCTGCAGCAGCTGCTGCAGACACACAACCCTGCTGCTGCTGCAGACACACAACCCTGCAGCTGCTGCAGACACACAACCCTGCAGCTGCTGCAGACACACAACCCTGCTGCTGCTGCAGACACACAACCCTGCTGCAGCAGCTGCTGCAGACACACAACCCTGCTGCTGCTGCAGCTGCAGACACACAACCCTGCTGCAGCAGCTGCTGCAGACACACAACCCTGCTGCTGCTGCAGACACACAACCCTGCTGCAGCTGCAGACACACAACCCTGCTGCTGCTGCTTTAGACACACAACCCTGCAGCTGCTGCAGACACACAACCCTGCTGCTGCAGCTGCAGACACACAACCCTGCTGCTGCTGCAGAGACACAACCCTGCTGCTGCAGCTGCAGACACACAACCCTGCTGCTGCAGCTGCAGACACACAACCCTGCAGCTGCTGCAGACACACAACCCTGCTGCTGCAGCTGCAGACACACAACCCTGCTGCTGCTGCAGACACACAACCCTGCAGCTTCTGCAGACACACAACCCTGCTGCAGCTGCAGACACACAACCCTGCAGCTTCTGCAGACACACAACCCTGCAGCTGCTGCAGACACACAACCCTGCTGCTGCAGCTGCAGACACACAACCCTGCTGCTGCTGCAGACACACAACCCTGCAGCTTCTGCAGACACACAACCCTGCTGCTGCAGCTGCAGACACACAACCCTGCTGCTGCTGCAGACACACAACCCTGCAGCTTCTGCAGACACACAACCCTGCTGCTGCTGCAGACACACAACCCTGCAGCTTCTGCAGACACACAACCCTGCAGCTGCTGCAGACACACAACCCTGCTGCTGCAGCTGCAGACACACAACCCTGCTGCTGCTGCAGACACACAACCCTGCTGCAGCTGCAGACACACAACCCTGCTGCAGCTGCAGACACACAACCCTGCTGCAGGATCTCGATGCCAGAAGCTAACTCTGAACTCTTTCACATTTGAAACTTGGTGCAGGTGGTTTTTCAGGTTCTGAATCAGCTGTTTGCAGGTGAAATCCTACTTGTTTTTTAAACGCTCCCAGAGTTGACTGATCTGTTCAAATAAATGTAATCAAATATAAACAATTTTAACGTTAAACAAAATATTTACACTGAAATCATCTGAAAGCTCCAGAGATCGGTTCTTTGTTGAGTCAATGATAAAAAATAAAGTATTTCAGCTTCAGTTTAAGCGATTCTGTTAAAGTTAATCTGATTGGTCTGTCTGCAAGGCTCCTTATGATTCAGAGTTTGTGTTTATTAACAATGATGTCATAAACCGAACCTGCATTTTATCATGTAGCCAGCAGGGGGCGCGCCCCGGCCTCTGTTCATCTGTGACACATGATTTGTTTTTTTTATCATTTTTGAGAACAAATGTGAACAAATCCTGGAGGCGGAGCTACACTGTGATTGACAGGCTTCTGGTCCTGCCTTAAAAAAACAACATTTTAATAATCAGTTCAACATAAACAGGTGTTATTGTTTTTGTTGTTGTTGCTACTTTAATCTGGTTTCATCTTTTGCTTCTCATAAATAAATAAATGTAACCTTTCCTTTCAGAAGTGGGAAAACGTTCCCGTAGATCCTCAGACCGGGTTCTGGTTTAGCTCCAGGTCGGCCCTGATTGGCTGTTTCTCTGATGTTTCTTTGGCTTTTGAATGTAAACACGGTCAGAAAGTTGTTCTGCGCTGCAGAATCCATTAAGAACAAATAAATAACAGATTAGAAATGGAGGCTAAAACCAGAAATTACAGATTAAAGTTCCATGTTAGAGTTTGGCTCCAGTTTTCTTTACTTTCATAACAGAATCCGAGTCGTGAAACACCTAAAAGTTGTTTGATTTTCACTAAAAAACAAACCGATTGTCTGAAACTCGACGTGTAAACTCAGAACTCCGTTAGTCTCAAAGAAACTCGTTTAGTTTTCCAGTCAAAAAGGCACTTTTCTCTATAAACAGCTGGATCTGGAGCTAAAGTCAGCTGATTGAATATTATATAAACATCTGGCAGGCACTGGTCCTCGCCGAGGGGCGGAGCCCTCGCTGAGGGGCGGAGCAACACATCCTTCCCCTGGATTGTTTTTACATAAAAGGCGTGGTTAATAAACCTGGAGGCACGTGTGCGTTGGACCCTGAACATCTGGAATCAACATTTACATTTCCTCTTGCTGCTTCCTGCCGTGAAGCATCGTGTCAAAATGATTTCCCTTCAGGATTCCCGCTACCGTCGAGCTGGCGTGGAGGCGGAGCTACGCATGGCTGTGGACGGAGATGCTGGACAGGTCGTTCCTGATGATCTCATTGACTGAAAGGAAAAGAGAGGAAGAGGCGTTCAGTTTTCTTACAGACACAGACGTGGAAAACGCTCCTGAGGAATGAGAGGATTGGACTTCACCTCGGAACGTTTTAATGGCAACAGAAGCAGAAAACTAAAGACATCAGGCTGCTGGTTTATGTTTGATTTGGTCTGGACCCAAAACCCCGGAGCTAAAGACGTTTATTCATGATGATTGAAACTGCTGCAGCGGATCAGAACCCGGTTCTACGTCACAGAACCCAGATCACAGGCCCCTGGTGTGACGCTGCCACCTGCTGGTCATGTATGGAATCACAATAAATCTGTCATTTCATTGGTTATCAGAGACGAGGCGGTTATCGTCCGTCTGAGTGGAAATAAAACAACAAAGTTCAGATTTATTCTTCAGCCTGAAGAGAAATAAATCCAGACTGGGATTATTATAAAAGGCTGGATTACATTTAACACCTGAAATAAACGTCTTTTACTTTAGAATTTGGTTAAAATGATGCTTGGAAACTTTTGACAGAGTAAAGTGTAACCTCGACTCAGCTGCTCTAAAAGCTCCGGGTTGTTGAGCCCACCAGAGGGAAATCCTTTTAGATGTGGAGTATTCCAGATGTTTTCTCACATCTGCAGGAGAATCCTGCCGATCCGAGTCCAGACGGATCTGCTGAGTCTGCTCAGAGCCGAGTCTGTGAATCGGATTTGTTTTCTGCAGGTCGACAAAAACGCAGAGAGAAACACGTCGACCTGAGAGCCGCTAATTAGAAGTGACGTTGGGTGTTCCTGCCGCCGTCCTGTTTTTCCTCCGAGTCGGACTCGTAAACTGACTCTAAGATCCCAGATGCATTTTATCAGGAGAGATGATGCAACCTCTGCTGGATCCAGGTGCACTTGTTTATCTGTTCTTATCAGCAGAGACGATCCCCGACCCGACCCGAACGCTCTCTCTGGCGATGCATTTCATCTGGAATGATCCGTTTTCTGGTTCCGCTTTTCTACATGAGAGGAAACCCGCCTGGAATCTGCTCTGAAGGATTTCCCTCTTCCTAAAATCAGGTGTTTAGGACTTCCAGCTTTTCTCTGTTAGGCGGGGCGGCGTTTCCCCGTGTGACCTGTGACCCACAGACACTTCCTAGCAGGAATTCCACTCATTTCCCTTCATAACAAACGTAGGACACTGGAGGCTGGAAAAGTGGGAAACAAACTACTGAAGGTGTTCCGTCCTGCCTAAACGGACCTCAAGCCTCCAGCAAACAACAAATCCCACAAAGGGAAGAAGTCGACGTGAATCTAAATGTCGGATTAGCGTGTGATGACACCACAGAGCGCTCCGGTTCTGTTTGTGCGCTCGTCGCCGTGGCCCACATTTACTGTTGAGGCTCTAATTGAAAAAGTCAGTCCATTGATCCCTAAGTGTGTTTGTAATAAAGGCCTAAAATAGGACCGGGATCCGAGCGCCATCCGTGTCATTCAGGTCACATCGATCTGCTAAAGAGAAGCTTCCGCTGCTGATGGATTTCACACCACCGCCAGCCTCCAACAGGACCACGTTCCCTTCAAACTAGTCAGAGAAGTAACGGTGGGAGCCAGAACTTCCCAGTAGGTTCAGGGAAAACTGAAACGGTCCCGAGTTCCCATTCAGCGCTGGACTGTGGAGGTCAGAGCTCCTAAACTTCGTCCAGGAATCAAAAAACTCCAGTTTCTTCCGGACCTTCCTGGATCACTGAGAACCTCCACCCCGTGTCAGTCACAGCTCTGACCATGGCGGCGTGGACAACCGGTATCTGGACCAGTGCGGTCACACGCACGTCTAAGTCAAGCTATGGCAATGATCCAGCTAAAGGTGTGTTCCACCCCACAATGGTAGGGGGCGCCCTGTCAGGTCAACATTATCCCAGTTAGCCTGTAGCAGCACGAACAGGAAGCTAACGCTGGTGGGAGTGGAGCAGACACGCCATTGGCTGAAGGGATGACGGCGCTGCAGCGCACTACGTCTGGTACCTTCTGCACCGTTTGACGATGCGAAGGGTCAGACTCACGCAGAGTCTTGTGGCGATGACATCATCAGAAGGGCGCTTCCGCGGATCCGTAGCTTACAGAAGCGGGAATGCCCAGGCCGGTCATGGCTCGGCTAATCTGGGATTCCTAACGAAACCTTAGCCGGATTAGGAGGAGGCCAGTTCGGTTTCCACTTCGGCTGCAGTAAGGTGGTTTTCTGTAAACGGACATCGTGGCTGCACGGCGCTCTGCGTGTCATTTGGCCTGAAGGTGTCTAACGCTGAAAACTAGACGTAGGTTCTTCTTGAACGAGACACTTCAGCAGCTTTTGACTCGGTAGACATCTGAATTCAACGGGGACGGTTTAAATCAGGTGTTCCGTAAACGTTCATGAAAGATTCTTTCCAAAGGGGTGCCTCAAGGCTCGGTGCTCGGACCTCTGCTTCTACAGCCTTCTTCTCTGCTCATTTCCAGATCGGGCTTTCCGAATGACCACGGCACAAATCATAACCAGGTACACCCGTCGGGGCACCAGGTGCATGATAATTGAATAAACTAACCTGAACACCAACAACAAGGTAAATGAGGTTTTGTTTCTGCACGCCTTAAACATTTGTCCTTTTTTCATCAAACCAACCTAAGTTACTTTCTAAAGTCGCCAAACGCTGTAGAAAATATTTACAACTAACAAATATGAAGCATCGTCTCTCCTCCCAAAGGTTCTGAAAGCCAGAGAACATTTGAAATAAGCAAATAAAAATGTCTTAAAAATGAGATAAAGAACAAGAATCTATTAACTTCAGACTTTCTCCGTTAGGCGAGTTCGTCTGAGTCCAACCGCAGAAGAGCCGCAGGAAAGGTTTGGCCTGATACGACCTCATCCAGGACTGGGTTTCCTGGCCAAAAGGAGCTGGTGCTGACTGATAACACACACACACACACACACACACACACACACAAACACACCAATGGAACTAGGAGGATGGTGCTGTTTGACAGATTAGAAGCGGACATCCGGACGGTGGTAGAACGGCAGGACGGTGCTGTAGGAACCGACGGGACGAAGGATCCATCAGAACCTGATCTGAGAGCAAAGTACTGAAACTTTGTGTGAAACCAGAATCGGGTCTTTAGTAGTTTTATCCCTGTTAACCTTGTTAACTCGACACTAAACTTGATTTTTTTACCTCAGACTTTTATTGAGTGAAATGACTGTTTAGACTTTTCTCACCGTCTGGTCTCAAACTCCTCCCAGAGCTGTCTCATTTCTGTCTCTCTGAAACTGAACCAAGACAGCCATGAGAAGGATTCCAGACTGAGGCTCGTGACGTTCCTTTGACGGTTTTGAGAGAAATTTTGTCTTGAAAATATTTTAGAGAATTTTTTAACCTTGTCGACCCGACAGCGAAGCCCTGAGAACCCTGAGAGGATGTCGAGAATCCTTGAGAATGTTTTGGGACACTTTAGAAACACCCTGATTCTGTGTGAGATCCCGACGGACCAAATGGAAAACATTCAGTTTTCCTTTCAGAGCCTTTAGACTCAACTTTGTTCCAGAGTCAAATGATTTAGACAAAACTGTATTTTAGGAGTTTCAATTTAGTTTTCATTCCTCTCAAAATTTTCAGTTTATTTTCCTGTTGCTGCAAAAATGAAGGTTTTCTGTTTTTTAATATAAAGTTATTTTTTTCTTGTTTGTAAAATATAATTTAATGTCGTAAACAAGAGGAAGTTCTTCCTCCTTCCAGGTTGCAGCTCCAGAACCGAGATTTGTAGTTTTGTAAAATCTGACAGATTTAATGGAGTCACACACTTTTGCTCTAATCCGTCCCGGACTCCGCTGACAACTAACACGACCACAGGAGGCTGTCGGAAGGTCCTGGCTCTGATCCCTAACAGCGTTCCTTCACAGCAGCTCGGAGTAACGGGCTCCGTCTGAGCCAGTGAGGAGCAGGAAAACCTCTGCAGTCAACACACACACACACACACACACACACGCAGACACACGCACACACACACACACACACACACACACACACACACACGCAGACACACGCACACACACACACACACACACACACACACACACACACACACACACACACACACACACACACACACACACACACACACACACACACACACACACACACACACACACATACACACACACACACGCGCGCGCCGCTGTGGAGCTCTAAATCCTGCAGCCAGACGGCTCGACTCACACTTTCCATCAGCAGACGGGTTCTTTAAGGTCGACGGTGAAAAACCTGATTTATTTGCGGCGACGGAGAAAACGAGCGTCTAAAGACCGAACCTGCTGGAAGAGTTTAAACTCTAAACAAAATCACGTTTGTGGAGGTTTGGGCGGAGCTGGATCATAATGACGCTGTGTTATCTCTAGAAAAGCGGACTAGTGTTGGGTAGCACCAGACACCTGTGGGTTCTGGTGACAGAACCCAAGTTCCACCTGGACTCGAGGCCCAGACCGAACCGGTGTGGTCATCTTCACATTTCACATTGAAAACAAACATTTTAGAACAAAAGTTTAAAAGATAGATTTCACGTTTCCTCCTGCCCTGAGTTTCTGACATCTGTTGGAGCAACATGCCTGTACGAAGCTGCAGGGTGGAATCTGGTTCTGAGTGCACTAACAGGCAGAAGAACCATCGGTGTTCCTCAGGGATGAGTCCTGGGACCGCTCTAGGTTACTTCACATAAACACAACCTCTACCGTCTCTAGAAACATCCGTTTCCTGTTAGTGGCTGGTTTCAGGAATGATGCGCCTAACCCTAACCCTCAAGTCCCGTTTGTGATGTCACAATCAGGAGCATCATAGAACCCCACCACCACCTGACAAGCATCAGCTCTACTCCGAGCCTCTCCTGAATACCAGAGCTCATCACCTCACAACAGCCAGTCAGGGGAAGAGTGGGCGTGGCCAAACTACAGCGTAATGACACGTCCCCTTTAATATGGTTAGTGCACCACCTTAGACTCTTGGAGACTGATCTACCTCACAGCTGCAGACGGTTCTACCGCAGACAAAGCCTTTACTCAGGCTGGGACCTGCCTACGTCCTGCAGTCTGCGGCCCGGCATCAGGAAGCTTGGCCAGACGGCTCAGCTGGAGCTCCGGTGACGGATCAAAGCGCCGCTGACGGCTGCTGGTTAGCGTTCTCCTCGGCTTCCTGCTCTCACACACAGGATCATTTATCCAGTTTATCCCAATCACTGCCGTGGCCCCAAACCTCAGCAAAGAGCCTGACATCATCCAGGCTGACGTTCAGGGCGTCAGAAAAACATGCCGCTTCAGCCACGAGTGTACTCTGATTACTTCAGAAACACTAGATCCCAGTCTGGAAAACCTCCAGAGTGTTTCAGGTTATTGAACTCTAATGAAGAGAAGATTAACAGTCAAGCTGGAGCCTAAAAACGACTTAGAGGAACTAAAATCTTCTAGCATTTATTTAGGTTTGAATTTTATTCTGAAACTTTTTAGAGACTCTGGATTAAAAACATCTGGTTTTATTTTTCTGACCATAATTCTCCAGATTTAAACTGAAAAAGTCTTGAACTGAAAGATTTTGCTTCATGTTGTTGAATGTTGATCTAAAGCAGGTGAGATGTTTACTCATGGCCTCGAAAAGCTTCTCTTTCCTGATGACTTGGATCTTATTTCGTAATTTTAGGAAGAACAGAAGTTTCTTCTCACCATCGTCCAGGTACATCTGGTCCAGTTCTTGTGGTTCTTGTTTGATGCTGACAGCCTGCGTGGGGGGGCTGCTGTCCTCCTGCAGGGAGGACCGGTCGCTTTCCGGCACTTTGGAAAGCTGCTGGGAACCGGAACTCGTGCAGCCGCTGACCGAATGGGGCGGAGTAACGCCATGCGGTGAGGAGAAGGGGACCTCGGTTGGGGTGGAGGGCTGCGAGGCCGCAGGGGAGGATGAGCTGCTGGGTGGAAAAAAGCCGGGGGGCTGGTAACGCCCTGGAGTTTCCTGGATGATGGAGACCTGGGGGGCCTGAGGCTCCGGGGGACACTTGGAGAAGGGTGGCGGTGACAGGTCCTGCAGTTTGGGGCTCGTGCTCGGAGAGGTGGGGGTCAGTGAGATGGGCTTGGGGGTTGGCGTCTGCTGGCTGGCAGAGTAAGCCCCGCCCACAACAGCTTGGAGGCCGGAGATCATCGGGGTCACGGCCGACGGGAGGTAAAAGGGTTTTGGGTGCAGAGCCAGGCCAGAGCCGTGGTGAGTGCACATCAGAGGAACATCGTAGTCGTCGTGTGGTTCCGTCTTTATCGTTGGAACTATGAGGAGAGGAGGAAAAGCTGCATGAGAAAACAACTTCCTGAATGTCTGAGTGTGTCGGTTTGTGGTCAGGACGCTTGCTGCCTCACTGACGCGCATCAATGAGCGTCTCTGTTAGAGCCCAAGCTCCTGAAGTTCTTCAAATCCAAAAACAAACGTGCTTAAAAAGGGAAAAAGTGGAAAATCTGACTACTTCTAGAAAAGTGGGCCAAACTTCGTCAGATGTTGACTTCAGCAGTTAAAACCAGGAAGAGATGATGACATCGTGGACTCCTCTGAACTCAGAGGGCTCCTATTTTGAAAGTGTTTCATTTTTCCTCAAATAGAAGTTTTATTGTGTAATCTGAATCAAATATTCCAGTGTGACTTCTTTTGGGCTTGTCTGCGTTTGTTACTCTAAAGAAAAGGATTGTTGCAGAAACACAGAGGGCCCAGCACTCTACCCTGGGGTATACCTCTACTCCGGTCACAGCAAAGGGTTAAGTCCCCTTTAAGTTTAGCCATATTTGTGGTCAAACCCAGGAGACCCCTCAGTTTAACGGAAAATCACGGTCTAACAGAGAAACACAGATTCAGCGTTGGGCAGCAGCATGCAAAGCTGTCCAACGATAAGGTGGTTGGCACGTTGGCACGAACCCAGTTTACTGCAATGATGTGAAGTGAATCTGTAAATTACTCACACCGTTTTATTTCTGGCCCAAACCGAACCTACAGAGACTAAAGGACTGATGTGTGAAGCCTCACTGTGAACACCGCCCGCAGGACTAAAACAGCACACACACACCTATTTTGGGTTTGTTAGCAGGAAGTGAGCCAGCCTCTGGAGGATACAGTGTGCAAGGACAGGAGCAGGAGAACGGCAAACGTTTGTTTCACCACTAAACACACCATGCTGCCGGGTTTCCGTTGCGTGAAAATGGTTTTCCCAAAATAAATCTGTTTGGGAACCAAGTGCAGCACCTGCAGCAGCCGGTGTAGATTGTTGTTTCTCCACCTCTGATTCCTCTCTTCTCATTCCGGTCAGGTCCTACTGCCCCTCCCTTTGGGAAAGCCGGCCTGCTGTCCCGCTCCCCCCACCCTACCGGTAAAGAGGACAATGCTCCACTTTGACGGCGGGGCGCCCCACCGCCCACGCTCAGGGCCGGCCTGCTGCAGCTGAATCGCAGCTTTGAACCACCCACTGGATGTTCGCTCCAAGGCTGCAGCGCAATTAGCCGCGGTTTCTACATTTCAGTTGGTGGGTCCGAGTTTATATTTAGCTTGGCAGAAGGTTGTCCATTCAACGGCCTTTCCCAGGCCGCTCCCCCACCCTCCAGCAGGTACGGGAAAGAACAGCCTTTATGATTTCTTCTCACATGGAGGGAATAAAAGCGCCGCTTTGTTCCTCCCAAACAAACCACCAAACGGCTCGTCTTCAGAAGCAGAACCCTGGCCAACATGTTTCTAATTACTCGGAGAAACAAAGACAAAGAGCAGACCGAAGAAGTGAAACAAACCCGAAAACCGGAGGGAATCTTTCATCTGGAGACGAAACTCCTTTTACTGCCTGACTGAATCCAGTTTTCTGGGTTCAACAAAAGTCCAACAAAAGAGGAAATTTGTTGGACACTAACGAGGTGGTGGGATTATTTATTTATGATCCAGAACATTCAACCAGCACTATTTTGCTACCGATAATGTAAAACTTGCTCCTGGTCTCCACCTTACAAACAAGTCTCAGACACGAGTCCTCGTCTCACTCAGAACCCCGGAAACCCAAACGGGTTCACTTGGAACCAAACCTCAGATGAAAACTCTGGGTGTTTTACACAAATGTGTGTTTTGTTTCTATTACTTATTGAAACTATCTGAAGTTTGAACCTCCTTAAAGCAGTGGCGGATCTAGGACTTTACAGAATGAGGGGCCATGCTGGGGGGGGGGCATGAGTATCAAGCCACAACATCAGCTTTGGTAAGGTAGACACATTTCATGATCCGGGCCAAACAGAAACACGTTTATGTAATTTTACAAGCATCCTTACCGATCACAGACAAACAAAGAAGTGTCAGCGTTGTGTTCAACAGCATCAGGTTTAAGGGTGTTGGTGGGTGACCCACGTTGTTATGTGGCTCAGGAGCACCACTAGTGTTTAGACTTTCAATTGCACCCGCCTATAATCTGATCATCATGCAAAGGCCAGATGGGTGACAGGATAGGAGCACTTCAGGGGCCAATCAGATTTCGGCAATACCCCTGTGGCCCCGCCCCCTAGAACCACCAATGCCTTAGAGACGTTTACCTGTGGCAGGAACGTAGGTGAAGCGCTGATACTGGCTTCGTTTCCTCTTGCCGTTGCAGACGTAGAAGTTGACGTGGACGGGGGTAGAGAGGCGCTGATTTCGGTACGGAGGGATTTCAACCAGCACCGAGTTCTGGAACGAAGGCAGAACGTCGTAACTGTTTTGGTTGTTTTTACGTTTTTTTTTTGTTTGTTTTGAGTGTAAGTTTTAGTATCTGTCGACTCAGAAACTGAATCTTCACAATCGTTCTATTATCTTCGATTCTGTAAAGCTTTGAACGTGTAATTCAGTTTAGTTTATTTCTAACGCGCCAAACCAGGACCTGGTGGTTCTAAATCATCTGAAATTATATGAAAACAAGTCATATTCGTTTGCACCTTTGACACTTTTAACACTGAAATATAAAAGGAAAAGGGTTTTCGTGGATTACTGTCAAGGGAAAAACTTCAGCGACTGAATCTGGATGATGTTTTATCATTTAGTGAAGCTTTAAGGTGATTTCAGAAAGAAAAACTGAGGTTTAGATCACAACTAAGGAGTCGTCCTGGTTCTTCTGGAGAAATTTGTTTTTCTAGGCTCTAAAAACCCCCAAAAAACAGAGTCTCGGAGAGACGAAGCCCTCCGGCGAGAGGAATCTGGACGTTTGCCGAGTGAAACGTTCCTCTGAAGTCCTGATGGTTTATTTTCTCAGCAGAACTTCCTGCTGAAAGCTCTCAGGTTCGTCCCAGCAGGTGTCCCGTGTTCTCGCTGCTGCTCAGCAGCTAAACGCAGCTGAGAACAACTCTCCTGAACTCTGATTTTACAGTTTTTTACGGAACAAAAACCCAGGTTTGCTTCAGTTAGTCGGGCCAGGTTCAGCAAGTCCAAAAAAGATATTAACTCCTTGTTTTATTCTAAAATTATTTTTAATCATTTGTGAAGTAAAGTTTCTACCTGTTCGAAGACGTTTCTGAAGAGATTTTGGTCTGAAACGTAGCCAGATGAACAGAGAGGAACATACTTTAGTGAAATCCTCCCGTACTTTATCACAAATAAGCCAAAGCGCCGCTGCTCAGGTGAAAGAGGCTAAACTGGGTCCTGGCGGAGGTTGAAACGGGCCTGATCCAGGAGACAGATGGGTCCCAGTAGCAGGAGCACTGCCTCAGAACGGCTCCACCACCAGTCGGTTTAGCCTGATCTGTTCTGCTGTTAGCGTATCGCTAAAATTGTAGCTAAATTAAAGAAAATAGCGGTTAGCACTGTTAGTTTGGACTACTAGCACGTTTGATGGCCTTTAGGTTTCTGCGAGCTAATTGCAAACACTGTGATGCTAATGTGAGTCAGAAAAGGCTACTTCATTTAGCAGCTTGTTAGCCTGAACATGCTACTCGTTAGCTTCTTTGTGCTAATTTCCTACCAAAGAAATGTATACATTTTAGAGACCCATGTCAAGTAGACGCTGATACAAGGTGATGCTAATAAAATCTGGGTTGTCAACAGCAAACTTCGTCATTTGTTTTCTGTTCCAGTGCTTATTTGGTTTCTGCTAAACTCCAACAAAAGTGTTTCCAGCTACACATTCAAATGAATGTTTTCCGTTATCATTCCATAATTCCACAACTTGTAAGTGAACTAAAATGTAAAACTGCAGAACTTTTATTCTTGGAGGAAACTTTGTTCCAAACATTTTGTGAACAAACATGAAAGCAGACACGAATCTCGGGATAATTATGCAACCGTCTGAATGATGACCTGAAAACTTACGTAACTGTAAACTATAATCTGTAAGATAGCATGAAACTGTCCGACCTTACGGAGTTTTGTTACTTCTGACTGTTTGCTGTGGTTTGAAATTCGTGTTTAAATGGATTATTAATAAAATCTGGTTGTTTGTTCTGTGGAATAAATGAGCTGAATATTAAGTGGAAGATCTTCTGTTGAGTTTTGGATGAACAAATTAAATGTAGTTAGCTTGTAATGCTAACAGTCGCTAGCTTGGTCGGGTCGGGCTAATTCTGTCTTACGGGCTTCGATGCATCTCGCTCCACTTTGGCCTCGGTCTCCCAGAGGTGGTGACCATCTGAAACACAAAACCACAGAAGAAGATTAGAACCAACCGGTTTTATTAGCTGTTAGCATTAGCATGAACTCGCCCCGGAGTTGGAAGAGCAGGAACAGCTGCCTGGATCATTTCTCTGGAAGCGTCCCGCCTTCCTGCTGGAATTCCTTCAGTTATTCCAGTAAAGAGTTTTTTTTCTGATTTTTTATTTCCAAACCCACATTAAAGAGGTTTTCCCATCAGCTTAGAACCGACCCTGGGCTAACGAGGGAAGCTATCCACATCCAATTCATTCAAAGCAAAGAAAGATCTCAGCTTTGTTGGTAGAACCTCGTTAGCAGAACCTCGTTAGCAGAACCTCGTTAGCAGAACCTCGTTAAAACTTTAGGAGGGAAGGAATCGGCCAGAGTGATTGCTTTTCAACGGGAGGTTCTGATCTGTCAAGCCTCTAAATCGGACCAACAGCAGCTGGATGGGACTCTGGATCGGAACTGACAAAAGGCAGATGTTGGGGGGGGGGGGGGCTCAGGAGTCCTCCCCACTCAAAATGACGTCACTCTAAAAGAACCAGTCGGGATCCAGAAGTGTCCACAGTGACGTGAACTGTTCCGAACTCACTCGGGTTGTTTTAATGATGCAGGATGATTTTGGTTGGGATCCAGCTGCTGTGGAAGCGGCGTCATGCTGGATTAAAGGAGCAGCAGATATTTGTTGTGAGAATTTCAGGTGATTTTGCTGCTTTTTCCCGCGTGATTCATTACAACCAAACTGAAGGTTGGAGGAAAAAAGTCTGGTCCGATAAAACAGAGAGAAGACCACGAAGCAGCATCACGATGGTTCAGTCAGAGAAAAACAGCAGTTATAAAAACTTTATGAGGAAAACAAAAAAGTGGAGTCAGGAACTTCTCCAGGAGGGAAGCGCTGCCTCACCAGCGGTCTGAGCTCCAGCCCGTCTCATGCCAGGACGTTTCTCAACAGCCTCTTTAAGAGACGGAGGAGTGGGATGCTTTTGGATAATTGATAACCACAGACTGATAACCGCAGAATGTTCCAGAGCTCTAGAGCATCTGTTCGGGGCCAGCACCAGTCCAATCACAAGCTGCGGTCTCCAGAACTCCTCCCACCGATTTACCCCAAACAAAACTCTGGTTTCTGCTCCGAGGCGCCCAGCTGGACGGCTTCCAACAACAACTGGGCCAAGAACGGCTCCCTAGAACCAGCCCAGTACCTCCCTCGCTTTCACAACGCCCACGCAGCAGACATCACGTTTCCATAGCAACGGTCCTAAAGAAGCAGGAGTCTCCTGAGACGGACACAAAGGTGAGGTGTTCACCTGGAGCAGCGCCGGTACTTATGTTTGTTTATCCCACAGATCCTCGTGCTGCTGGGGCGGAGCCAGGGTGGGGGCGGAGCCAGGGTGTGAGGCAAACCTCAGAACGTCCAGTAAACACAAACACATGCTGATCCCTGAGAGAGCCTGAGTGAGTGAGTGAGTGAGTGAGTGAGTGAGTGAGTGAAACTCCACAGATGATGGAGCGGCATCAGGTTACATCTGCAGCCGTGCCCCCCCCCCGAGGATCTCATCTGGATTTTCACTGAGGACTAACACAGCAGCAGGTTGTTTTAGTTTAAAAGCCAAAGTAAACAGTTTGGAGGAGACAGGTCCTGAAAGGTTTGGTGTAAAACTGCTAAATACGAGCACGTCCTGTGGCACGATCACAGAGAACATCAAAGCTAAAATTATTCATCCATCCATTGTAGAACGGGTCCTTCATGCTCCATAAAACAGGTCATGTGACACGTTAGAGTCAGCTGACTGCAGGTCGTCTCCTGCATGGACCAGACTTATCAGACAGAATCTGAGCAGAACCGACCCAAGGAGAGCGAGCTGAAACCGGTCCGGTTCAGATTACATGCTGGAGCGAGCGGCGCCAAAGTCGTATGCTAATCTCTGCCTCCTGATTGGCTGTAACCAGGAGAAACCGAGGGTATCACCAGGATGAGGTGTGTGTGTGCGTGTGTGTGTGTGTGTGTGTGTGTGTGTGTGTGTGTGTGTGTGTGTGTGTGTGTGTGTGTGTGTGCTGAGGCTCGTTTATCAACTCGAGGGGATTTCAGACACAAAAACAAGCGACCCGCTCAAAGGTTCTACAGAACCCAGCTCCTGTTCCGATGCTTGGCGTGTTTTTCTCGCCGTGCTGCTGTTAGCCGGGTTCCTCCCGGGGGAGCGCTGACGTCTCTACTCGGATCTGTTTTCCTGTGTGTTTACAGAGGGAGCAGCTGTGCAGGAGATCCTGGAGGGAGCTCACAGGGCTAATGACCTGGGAGCTGGTGGCACAGCGGGTTTGGACCGAGCCCTGAGGGATGGAGGAGGAGGTGTGGACGCCTGGCTTTAGGGTGTTTCCATGGAAGGGTTGCCCAGGAATCCGAGGCTGGAGCCAGATGTGGGGAAGCCCTCATCCAAAACAGGGAGAGCACGCCCACCAGTAGGTCCTAAAGACGGTCGGGTTCTGAACCCCAACAGAACCAGCTGTAGACACAGTCCAGTAGAAAACTCCTGTTCCAGTCCTGCACTGGTTTCCTTCTCAGCAGCCAGACCTGGGGCACCGGATCAGATCCCAGTTTCTGTCCTGGTACCAGAACTTTTTTAGGTTCTAACTCAAGGGATGAGCCCGTTCCTCCAGTCCAAATCAGCTGGTGGGTTCAGCTTAGAGAAAACTGCTGGAGAACCAAAATGCTTCAGGTGCCAACGTTCAGGCTGCTGATTGGTCAGACGTGTCTGGTGGGCGGGGCCTGAACTAGTCTCGTGTGCGTCCACGACAGCCCTTGGTGGTTTGTGTATCCCAGACTGCACCACGACCCCGGCTAGCAGAGTGATGCTGTCGTGTTTTTACGGGGTCAAAGGTCATCGTTTTATTATAATCCCAGACCCGGGGCCACAGAAGGAACCACGAGGCTTCCCTCGTTTCCCTGAAAGGACCTCGGTTCTGATCGTCGTGATTATGCCGCTCGACCCAAACGGCTCCGCCGCGGCTCATCAAGGAAATGACTTTTGTAAACGACGTCTCAACATCTGGGAGAAGTCAGCAGCTTCCAGCAGCACACACACACACACACACACACACACACACACACACACACACACACACACGTTTGATCCAACAGGCGGTGGAAACTTCGGCAGAAGTAAATCTAGGAGGGTGAAAGGACGGCGTATTAATGCGCTCCACATGTGGCTCTCTGGCAGCGTGGAGGATCCTCTGAGGGGGAGGAGGGGCTTCTCCAGCAGAGGGAGGGAGACACACGCACACGCACACACACACACACACACACACACACACACACTCCTGCGTTACCTTGGGCCTTCTCCACAAACACCACCTTGGAGTCGAGCTGGAAGTTGTGCCCGTCCAGAAGCATCCTGTCCCCCCCGCAGGCCGGACCCGTCTCCAGGCTCTGCTTGTCCACCAGCGGCAGCTCCTGGGCCGACCTCTGGGCTGTGGGAGGAGAGCAGAGACCGGGATCACACACACACCCACTCCCCATGCAGACCAGAGCATCCAGACCGAGTCTGAACCTCCGAGCTGCTTGTGTTACTCAGTTCTGCAGAACCAGGCTGGACCTTCTCTCTACTTGTTAAAATTTTAAACCTTTTATCTTCTCGGTTTTTCCAAAACCGTCTGAACCCTTTTACCAGTAACCTCTCACACTAGAATGTAACTAATAAAATTCCCATCATTCCTTGAAGGAACCTTCCTGCCAGAGGTTCTAAGTTCGACCCAGAATCCGTGTTAAAACCGAGTGGCTGGTGCTTCCGAGTCGGCAGCTTCTTATTCTGTACTTCAGCCTTTAGAACAATCTGTGTGATGAGCACAAGAGCCGGTGTTGTGGGAAATCTCGTTTCTACGTCCGTCCACGAGTTCCAGGCGGCCATATTGAATGGAGCTGGCTCTGTCCCCCGACTTGAAACAAAGAGCTGGTTGAGAATTTCTACATAATAAAAATGAAGTTTTAAAGAACGGTTCCCCGCTCCCGCGCCCCCCCCACCCCCACCCCCACCCCCACCCTGGACATTCGCTCATTTGTTTATTTAGACCACACCTTCTACGACCTCATCAGCCAACCAAGGTGCCGAGCACGACCACAAAACCCCCACCAGCAGTAGCGGTTTTAGGCACGGGCAGGCAGGGCAGTTGCCCGGGGCGGCATTTATTCATGACACGAAAGGGGCGCACAAGCGCTGAGTAAAAGATACAAAAGAAAGAAATCTGCGCCGCACCGAGGTTTTCTATCACCTGTCATATGACAGTGTCTGGATTGGAAACAGCAAGTTGGCGCCCCCTGCAGCTGCAGGCGCTCCTGCTGACTGAGAGGGTTCAGGTATGAAGAAGAGGAAGGGGAGGGGCGCGGCGGGGGAATTCACCTCTGGGTGGGTCCAAATGAAATGAGCGGGTAGGGGCTGAATCAACTGTGTCAACATGGCTAAAGTCGATCACATCTTGATGTTCTTCCATTTAACACACATTTCATTCATAACATCATAAACACAGGCCTGTCGTTCTGTCAGGTTTCTCTGGATTGAGTGAAATGGCCGAATAAAAAAAAGGAAAACCAAAACGATTTTGTGGTCACCCCCCCCCCCCCATCAAGGTCAAATAGTTTAGTCCTGACTAAAGGAAACTTATTGAGTCAAGAGCCAAACAGAAGAGATGAACATAAAAAGGCTAAAACCACCAGGTGCCCCATTCAGGGAAAAAGAGGAGAAAGATAAAGGTATGTACGCTCTCATGATGCATGTTTTCAGTTTTTGAACCAGTTAACTGAGATTTTAACGGTTAAATTTGGTCATCTAATTGCTAACAGAGCTNGAGTTTGGTCCGCATAGCCGGTAGTAAGTCGGACCTGTTCCCAGTGAGGGTTGGACTCCGCCAGGGCTGCCCTTTGTCACCGGTTCTGTTCATCACTTTTATGGACAGAATTTCTAGACGCAGCCGTGGTGTGGAGTGTGTCGAGTTTGGTGGCAGGAGAATCTCGTCTCTGCTTTTTGCGGATGATGTGGTCCTCCTAGCTTCATCCAGCTCTGACCTTCAGCTCTTGCTGGGTAGGTTCGCGGCCGAATGTGAAGCGGCTGGGATGAGGATCAGCACCTCCAAATCTGAGACCATGGTTCTCGACCGGAAAAGGGTGGCTTGCCACCTCCGGGTCGGGGGAGAGGTCCTACCTCAAGTGGAGGAGTTTAAGTATCTCGGGGTCTTGTTCACGAGTGAGGGTAGGAGGGATCGGGAGATCGACAGGCGGATTGGTTCGGCGTCTGCAGTGATGCGGACGCTGAGCCGATCTGTCGTGGGGAAGAGGGAGCTGAGCCAGAAAGCCAGGCTCTCGATTTACCGGTCGATCTACGTCCCAATCCTCACCTATGGTCATGAGCTTTGGGTAATGACCGAAAGAACGAGATCGCGGATACAAGCGGCCGAAATGAGTTTCCTCCGTAGGGTGGCCGGGCTCAGCCTTAGAGATAGGGTGAGGAGCTCGGACATTCGGGAGGGACTCGGAGTAGAACCGCTGCTCCTCCGGATCGAAAGGAGCCAGTTGAGGTGGTTTGGGCATCTGGTCAGGATGCCTCCTGGACGCCTCCCCGGGGAGGTGTTTCGGGCATGTCCTGCCGGCAGAAGGCCCCCGGGTCGACCCAGGACACGTTGGAGAGGTTACATCTCCAATCTGGTCCGGGAACGCCTTGGGGTCCTGCCGGAGGAGCTGGTGGACAAGGCCGGGGAGAGGACGGCCTGGAGCTCCCTAGTTGGGATGCTGCCCCCGCGACCCGGACCCGGATAAGCGGAGGAAGACGACGACGACGACGACGATATTTGATTCTATATATTTTGATACAGTATATAATGTATATTGCTTTACATTCTGACAACTTCATAGTGGTGGTGGTGGGGGGGGGG
>SSNQ01000489.1:1209080-1214080 GCA_006942095.1 Nothobranchius kuhntae | reverse complement strand
GGGTTGGGAAGCTCGTCGTTTTAGGTGTTAAAGTAAAACGAAGTCTTAGTTTACCCATCAAAGATGGCTTCCAGTCAGCCTTGCTGTGCTCAGCTGCTCGCTCACCAGTGCTGGGAGATGCAACTCCATTTCTCTGAACAGAGGCCACTCAGGATGCTAGAAGTGGTGGTAACGTTCCTCCTCAGCTAACCGGTGTTTTGCAAAAACATGTCCCCCCTCGATTATTCTGCTCTGAACTCGTTCTGCTGCCAACACCCACACACGTGTGTGTAGAGGACAAAAATACTACAACATGTTGGTTTTTGTTTACAAATTCGTGATTTTATTTTCCCACTAAACGGTTTTTATTGATGTTATTTCACCAGCAGGGTGTGTTTGTTTTCTGCTTTTGGACAAAAATATAAACAAAGAAAAACATATTTTATCAGTTCTTCTCTTTTGAAGCAGATTTCTGCAGAACAGATAACTCATCAGCGTTGTAAACGTCTCTGTACTTACTTTGATTTATGCAGTAGAGGTTAGTGGGAATTGGATCAACCAGCCAAAAACGAACACCGCTCGTGTTTACTCTTTCAAAAACCAGAATGTAGCGTTGGTGCTAGCTAGCAGCACGTTCAGGCCATGTGACATCACCTCTGCGGTTCAATCATCAAATAAAGACCAGCAACCGTTTAAGGTTCATAAAATACTGCTAGCATGAACCGCTACTACATTTGAATCAACACTTTAGCTAGCTGTCAGGATATCAGACCTGATCTGGGTTTCTCCAAACTGAGGCCAGTCAGAACATTTACAGAGTGGAGCTGGGAGACACCATCCTGGACTGGACCCGAACCGGGCCAGGAGCTCATAAACCAGGAGGTGCACAGATCCGGGGGGGGGTGGGGGTCTGCCAGAACTCCTGCTGGGCCACATGGAACCCTGAGGTCAGGAGGAGGTGATGATGGAATCATGACGTCATCAGGGCTGCTGTCTGATCCGAACCGGAAGCTCATTCTTACAACTAACGGGTTCGAGTTATTCGAGTCCATGCCGAACCACGCCCACTGGGTTGGATCAGCTGGGAGGAGCGCGCGCTCACCGCAGCTCCGATTTTTAACTGAGAGAAAAGTCCAAAAACCCGAACCTGGTCCGGGTTCAGAGTCCAGAACCGACATGAAGAATAAAACTTACCTTCTTCTGCAGACTTCATGTTGTCCTCCGAGCAGAGAAAGTTCAGGTGGACCGAACAGAGTCCAGCTCCATAAATCCTCCCAGCTGGTGCGAACGGTCCGAACCGAGCCGCCGGTTCCGTCCAAGAACGAAGCGAACCGGATCCAAATCAGGAGAAAACTCGAACGAGCTTTGTTCGGAGCGGTTCTGGTTCTACTGGGTCGCTGTGACGCACTGAGATCTGCGGCGCTTTTAAACGCGGGGATCACCTCGGCGCGCACGCGCCGCCCTCCACGCGCTGACGCAGCATCCACATTCCCGACCTCCAGATGGGTCCGGAGGAGATCCTCTGACTCCGGAGGCGGAGGGGCCAATCAGGGAATCCCGGGGCGGGTCGGAGCCGGTCTCCTTCCGGAGGTTCCAGACACCGTTTCAGTTCTGGTTCTGGGTTAGATCCGGTGGGTCCTGGTAGGACTGGGACCTGCTCCAGAACCATGAAGACCCTCTGATCTGAAGGGATCCTTCAGCTTGTTTAACGTCCCCGAAACTCTTTTTCTATTTCCGGTTCAGTCCAAAATCATCCGACCCAAACACCAGAACCTGGATATTTGGCTCTGAGGTGAGAACCTTCATGGAGCTCCAGCTGCTGCCTGTGGGTCTCAGGTCCAGACCCGGTCCCTGGCACAGAATTACTGGTCCCTATCCTTGTCCCGGCCCTGTCCCAGACCCTGATGGTTCTGGTGAAACCCGATCAGAGGTTCCGTCACAGGACATGGGCCTGGCCACTGCTTGTATATTTATTTTGTTCTGCTGGGCCAGAACCAGGCCGGACCGGGCCAGGGGTGTAAACACCTGAGCTCAGGTGTCAATCAGCTTCTGAATTCTGTAGCTTTAACATCTGGGTCTGGTGCCGCTCAGGAATCAGAACCAGAACTTAGTGGGTCCAGGATCATCCGTAAAAACTTTCTGACCCTTGCAGAACCAACATGTCAGGGTTAGAGGGGCTCACTGCACCGGCACATGTCCTGTGTTTGCATCTACAACCCCCCAAGGCGCTTTACAACACACCCATTCACACACTGGTGGTGATGAGCTGCATCGTAGCTACAGCTGCCCTGAAACACACTGCTCTCTGACCACCACCAGCAGGTAAGGAGGGGGAAGTGTCCTGCCGAACAGCACTAAAGCAGACTGAGTGGCATTCGAACCTGCAACCCTCTGATTACAGGGAGGGCCCTCAGCTCCTCTGTCACCGTTGCTTCACGAACAACGATAGAAACTAGTCAACGCAAGGAGCAGATTAAAACACACACACACACGCACACGCGCGCACACGCACACACGCACACACACACACACACACACACACACACACGCACACACACACACACGCACACACACTGAGAAGGAAACAGGGTCTGAGGAATGTGGTGTCATCTGGAAAACAGAACAACTTTTCAGTTTTTATTCTGATAGTTGTAAGGAATAAAGCTCTTCATTCGTATTTTCTCCGTTGGGAGGTTGGACTTGCTGCCTGCCGTCAACGTTCCCAGTTTAGTGACGGAATCCCCAGCTCTGTTTCCTGTTGTGGAGCATGTCACCATGGATACGGGTAAGGGAGGAGGCCCCAGAGCCGAGGGAGATGGTCCTCAGACAGAGTGGAGCAACAGCTCAGAGAGAGAGAGACTAAATCCATAATAAAGGTTCAAAAAGTAACTAAATCCATAGTAAAGGTTCAAAAAGTAACTAAACCCACAGTAAAGGTTCAAAAAGCAACTAAACCCACAGTAAAGGTTCAAAAAGTAACTAAATCCACAGTAAAGGTTCACAAAGTAACTAAATCCACAGTAAAGGTTCACAAAGTAACTAAATCCACAGTAAAGGTTCTAAAAGTAACTAAACCCATAGTAAAGGTTCAAAAAGTAACTAAATCCACAGTAAAGGTAAAAAGTGTAACTAAATCCACAGTAAAGGTTCAAAAAGTAACTAAACACACAGTAAAGGTTCAAAAAGTAACTAAACCCACAGGATAGTTAAAAAAAGTTACTAAACCCACAGTAAAGGTTTAAAAAGTAACTAAACCCACAATAAAGGTTTAAAAAGTAACTAAACCCACGGTAAAGGTTCAAAAAGTAACTAAAAAAACAGTAAAACTTCAAAAAGTAACTAAACCCACAGTAAAGTTTCAACAAGGAACTAAACCCACAGTAAAGGTTTAGAA
This sequence comes from Nothobranchius kuhntae, assembly GCA_006942095.1. Classification (NCBI taxonomy): domain Eukaryota; kingdom Metazoa; phylum Chordata; class Actinopteri; order Cyprinodontiformes; family Nothobranchiidae; genus Nothobranchius; species Nothobranchius kuhntae. The sequence goes on along the minus strand of SSNQ01000489.1, from coordinate 1,210,707 downwards.
ACTAACTAAACCCACAGGATAGGTCAAAAACTAACTAAACCCACAGGATGGTTAAAGCAACTAAACCCACAGGAAGGTTAAAGTAACTAAACCCACAGGAAGGTTAAAGTAACTAAATTCACAGGAAGGTTAAAGTAACTAAACCCACAGGAAGGTTAAAGTGCTCTAAACCCACAGGAAGGTTAAAGTAACTAAACCCACAGTAATGGGTCAAAAAGTAACTACATTCACAGTGAAGGTAAAAAAAATGTAACTAAATCCACAGTAAAACTTCAAAAAGTAACTAAACCCACAGTAAAGGTAAAAAATGTAACTAAACCCACAGTAAAGGTTCAAAAAGTAACTAACCCCACAGTAAAGGTACAACATGTAACTAAACCCACAGTAAAGGTTCAAAAAGTAACTAAACCCAACAGGAAGGTTAAAGTAACTAAACCCACAGAAAGGTTAAAGTAACTAAACCCACAGGAAGGTTAAAGTAACTAAACCCACAGGAAGGTTAAAGTAACTAAATCCACAGGAAGGTTAAAGTAACTAAACCCACAGGAAGGTTAAAGTGCTCTAAACCCACAGGAAGGTTAAAGTAACTAAACCCACAGTAAAGGGTCAAAAAGTAACTATATTCACAGTGAAGGTAAAAAAAATTGTAACTAAATCCACAGTAAAACTTCAAAAAGTAACTAAACCCACAGTAAAGGTAAAAAATGTAACTAAACCCACAGTAAAGGTCCAAAAAGTAACTAAACCCACAGTAAAGGTACAACATGTAACTAAACCCACAGTAAAGGTTCAAAAAGTAACAAAACCAGCAGCAACGGTTCAAAAAGTAACTAAACCCACAGGATGGTTAAAAAAGTAACTAAACCCACAATAAAGGTTTAAAAAGTAACTAAACCCACGGTAAAGGTTCAAAAAGTTACTAAACCCACAATAAAGGTTCAAAAACTAACTAAACCCACAGGAAGGTTAAAGTAACTAAACCCACAGGATGGTTAAAGTAGATAAACCCACAGGACGGTTAAAGTAACTAAACCCACAGGACGGTAAAAAAGTAACTAAACCCACTGGATAGTTAAAGCAACTAAACCCACAGGATGGTTAAAGTAACTAAACCCACAGGAAGGTTAAAGAAACTAAACCTGCAGGATGGTTAAAGTAACTAATCCCACAGGAAGGTTAAAGTAACTAAACCCACAGGAAGGTTAAAGTAACTAAACCCACAGGCAGGTTAAAGTAACTAATCCCACAGGATGATTAAAGTAACTAATCCCACAGGATGATTAAAGTAACTAAACCCACAGGATGGTTAAAGTAACTAAACCCACAGGAAGGTTAAAGTAACTAAACCCACAGGATGGTTAAAGTAACTAAACCCACAGGATGGTTAAAGTAACTAATCCCACAGGATGATTAAAGTAACTAAACCCACAGGAAGGTTAAAGTAACTAAACCCACAGGAAGGTTAAAGTAACTATTCCCACAGGAAGGTTAAAGTAACTAATCCCACAGGATGATTAAAGTAACTAAACCAACAGGATGGTTAAAGCAACTAAACCCACAGGAAGGTTAAAGTAACTAAACCCACAGGATGGTTAAAGTAACTAAACCCACAGGATGGTTAAAGTAA
>SSNQ01000489.1:1195529-1208973 GCA_006942095.1 Nothobranchius kuhntae | reverse complement strand
GGTGAAACCCGATCAGAGGTTCCGTCACAGGACATGGGCCTGGCCACTGCTTGTATATTTATTTTGTTCTGCTGGGCCAGAACCAGGCCGGACCGGGCCAGGGGTGTAAACACCTGAGCTCAGGTGTCAATCAGCTTCTGAATTCTGTAGCTTTAACATCTGGGTCTGGTGCCGCTCAGGAATCAGAACCAGAACTTAGTGGGTCCAGGATCATCCGTAAAAACTTTCTGACCCTTGCAGAACCAACATGTCAGGGTTAGAGGGGCTCACTGCACCGGCACATGTCCTGTGTTTGCATCTACAACCCCCCAAGGCGCTTTACAACACACCCATTCACACACTGGTGGTGATGAGCTGCATCGTAGCTACAGCTGCCCTGAAACACACTGCTCTCTGACCACCACCAGCAGGTAAGGAGGGGGAAGTGTCCTGCCGAACAGCACTAAAGCAGACTGAGTGGCATTCGAACCTGCAACCCTCTGATTACAGGGAGGGCCCTCAGCTCCTCTGTCACCGTTGCTTCACGAACAACGATAGAAACTAGTCAACGCAAGGAGCAGATTAAAACACGCACACACACACACACGCACACGCGCGCACACGCACACACACACGCACACACACACACGCGCACACACAGTGAGAAGGAAACAGGGTCTGAGGAATGTGGTGTCATCTGGAAAACAGAACAACTTTTCAGTTTTTATTCTGATAGTTGTAAGGAATAAAGCTCTTCATTCGTATTTTCTCCGTTGGGAGGTTGGACTTGCTGCCTGCCGTCAACGTTCCCAGTTTAGTGACGGAATCCCCAGCTCTGTTTCCTGTTGTGGAGCATGTCACCATGGATACGGGTAAGGGAGGAGGCCCCAGAGCCGAGGGAGATGGTCCTCAGACAGAGTGGAGCAACAGCTCAGAGAGAGAGAGACTAAATCCATAGTAAAGGTTCAAAAAGTAACTAAATCCATAGTAAAGGTTCAAAAAGTAACTAAACCCACAGTAAAGGTTCAAAAAGTAACTAAACCCACAGTAAAAGTTCAAAAAGTAACTAAATCCACAGTAAAGGTTCACAAAGTAACTAAATCCACAGTAAAGGTTCTAAAAGTAACTAAACCCATAGTAAAGGTTCAAAAAGTAAATAAATCCACAGTAAAGGTAAAAAGTGTAACTAAACACACAGTAAAGGTTCAAAAAGTAACTAAACCCACAGTAAAGGTTCATAAAGTAACTAAACCCACAGTAAAGGTTCAAAAAGTAACTAAATCCACCGAAAAGGTTCTAAAAGTAACTAAACCCACAGTAAAGGTTCATAAAGTAACTAAAACAACAGTAAAGGTTCAAAAAGTAACTAAATCCACAGTAAAGGTAAAAAGTGTAACTAAATCCACAGTAAAGGTTCAAAAAGTAACTAAACCCACAGTAAAGGTTCAAAAAGTAACTAAACCCACAGTAAAGGTTCAAAAAGTAACTAAACCCACAGTAAAGGTTCACAAAGTAACTAAACCCACAGTAAAGGTTCACAAAGTAACTAAACCCACAGTAAAGTTTCAAAAAGTAACAAAACCCACAGTAAAGGTTCAAAAAGTAACTAACCCCACAGTAAAGGTTCGAAATGTAACTAAATCCACAGTAAAGGTTCAAAAAGTAACTAAACCCACAGTAAAGGTTCATAAAGTAACTAAACCCAAGGTAAAGGTTCAAAAAGTAACTAAATCCACAGTAAAGGTTCAAAAAGTAATTAAACCCACAGTATAGGTTCAAAAAGTAACTAAATCCACAGTACAGGTAAAAAATGTAACTAAATCCACAGTAAAGGTTCAAAAACTAACTAAACCCACGGTAAAGGTTCAAAAAGTAACTAAAAAAACAGTAAAACTTCAAAAAGTAACTAAACCCACAGTAAAGTTTCAACAAGGAACTAAACCCACAGTAAAGGTTCAGAAACTAACTAAACCCACAGGATGGGTCAAAAACTAACTAAACCCACAGGATGGTTAAAGTAACTAAACCCGCAGGACGGTAGAAAAGTAACTAAACCCACAGGATGGTTAAAGCAACTAAACCCACAGGATGGGTCAAAAAGTAACTAAACCCAACAGGAAGGTTAAAGTAACTAAACCCACAGAAAGGTTAAAGTAACTAAACCCACAGGAAGGTTAAAGTAACTAAACCCACAGGAAGGTTAAAGTAACTAAACCCACAGGAAGGTTAAAGTAACTAAATCCACAGGAAGGTTAAAGTAACTAAACCCACAGGAAGGTTAAAGTAACTAAACCCACAGGAAGGTTAAAGTAACTAAACCCACAGGAAGGTTAAAGTAAATCAACCCAAAGGAAGGTTAAAGTAACTAAACCCACAGGATGGTTAAAGTAACTAAACCCACAGCATGGTTAAAGTAACTAAACCCACAGGAAGGTTAAAGTGCTCTAAACCCACAGTAAAGGTTCAAAAAGTAACTACATTCACAGTGAAGGTAAAAAAAATGTAACTAAATCCACAGTAAAACTTCAAAAAGTAACTAAACCCACAGTAAAGGTAAAAAATGTAACTAAACCCACAGCAAAGGTTCAAAAAGTAACTAAACCCACAGTAAAGGTACAACATGTAACTAAACCCACAGTAAAGGTTCAAAAAGTAACAAAACCAGCAGTAACGGTTCAAAAAGTAACTAAACCCACAGGATGGTTAAAAAAGTAACTAAACCCACAGTAAAGATTTCAAAAGTAACTAAACCCACAATAAAGGTTTAAAAAGTAACTAAACCCACGGTAAAGGTTCAAAAAGTTACTAAACCCACAATAAAGGTTCAAAAACTAACTAAACCCACAGGAAGGTTAAAGTAACTAAACCCACAGGATGGTTAAAGTAGATAAACCCACAGGATGGTTAAAGTAACTAAACCCACAGGACTGTAAAAAAGTAACTAAACCCACTGGATAGTTAAAGCAACTAAACCCACAGGATGGTTCAAGTAACTAAACCTGCAGGATGGTTAAAGTAACTAAACCCACAGGATGGTTAAAGTAACTAATCCCACAGGAAGGTTAAAGTAACTAAACCCACAGGAAGGTTAAAGTAACTAAACCCACAGGCAGGTTAAAGTAACTAATCCCACAGGATGATTAAAGTAACTAATCCCACAGGATGATTAAAGTAACTAAACCCACAGGATGGTTAAAGTAACTAAACCCACAGGAAGGTTAAAGTAACTAAACCCACAGGATGGTTAAAGTAACTAAACCCACAGGATGGTTAAAGTAACTAATCCCACAGGAAGGTTAAAGTAACTAAACCCACAGGATGGTTAAAGTAACTAAACCCACAGGAAGGTTAAAGTAATTAATCCCACAGGAAGGTTAAAGTAACTAATCCCACAGGATGATTAAAGTAACTAAACCAACATGATGGTTAAAGTAACTAATCCCACAGGATGATTAAAGTAACTAAACCCACAGGATGGTTAAAGTAACTAAACCCACAGGAAGGTTAAAGTAACTAAACCCACAGGATGGTTAAAGTAACTAAACCCACAGGATGGTTAAAGTAACTAATCCCACAGGATGGTTAAAGTAACTAATCCCACAGGATGATTAAAGTAACTAAACCCACAGGAAGGTTAAAGTAACTAAACCCACAGGATGGTTAAAGTAACTAAACCCACAGGAAGGTTAAAGTAACTAATCCCACAGGATGATTAAAGTAACTAAACCAACAGAATGGTTAAAGTAACTAAACCCACAGGAAGGTTAAAGTAACTAAACCCACAGGAAGGTTAAAGTAACTAAACCCACAGGAAGGTTAAAGTAACTAAACCCACAGGATGATTAAAGTAACTAAACCCACAGAATGGTTAAAGTAACTAAACCCACAGGAAGGTTAAAGTAACTAAACCCACAGGATGGTTAAAGTAACTAAACCCACAGGATGGTTAAAGTAGATAAACCCACAGGATGGTTAAAGTAACTAAACCCACAGGACGGTAAAAAAGTAACTAAACCCACTGGATAGTTAAAGCAACTAAACCCACAGGATGGTTCAAGTAACTAAACCTGCAGGATGGTTAAAGTAACTAAACCCACAGGATGGTTAAAGTAACTAATCCCACAGGAAGGTTAAAGTAACTAAACCCACAGGAAGGTTAAAGTAACTAAACCCACAGGCAGGTTAAAGTAACTAATCCCACAGGATGATTAAAGTAACTAAACCCACAGGATGGTTAAAGTAACTAAACCCACAGGAAGGTTAAAGTAACTAAACCCACAGGAAGGTTAAAGTAACTAAACCCACAGGAAGGTTAAAGTAACTAAACCCACAGGAAGGTTAAAGTAACTAAACCCACAGGAAGGTTAAAGTAACTAAACCCACAGGAAGGTTAAAGTAAATAAACCCAAAGGAAGGTTAAAGTAACTAAACCCACAGGATGGTTAAAATAACTAAACCCACAGGATGGTTAAAGTAACTAAACCCACAGGAAGGTTAAAGTGCTCTAAACCCACAGGAAGGTTAAAGTAACTAAACCCACAGGAAGGTTAAAGTAACTAAACCCACAGTAAAGGTTCAAAAAGTAACTACATTCACAGTGAAGGTAAAAAAATGTAACTAAATCCACAGTAAAACTTCAAAAAGTAACTAAACCCACAGTAAAGGTAAAAAATGTAACTAAACCCACAGTAAAGGTAAAAAATGTAACTAAACCCACAGTAAAGGTTCAAAAAGTAACTAAACCCACAGTAAAGGTACAACATGTAACTAAACCCACAGTAAAGGTACAACATGTAACTAAACCCACAGTAAAGGTACAACATGTAACTAAACCCACAGTAAATGTTCAAAAAGTAACAAAACCAGCAGTAACGGTTCAAAAAGTAACTAAACCCACAGGATGGTTAAAAAAGTAACTAAACCCACAGTAAAGATTTCAAAAGTAACTAAACCCACAATAAAGGTTTAAAAAGTAACTAAACCCACGGTAAAGGTTCAAAAAGTTACTAAACCCACAATAAAGGTTAAAAAACTAACTAAACCCACAGGAAGGTTAAAGTAACTAAACCCACAGGATGGTTAAAGTAGATAAACCCACAGGATGGTTAAAGTAACTAAACCCACAGGACGGTAAAAAAGTAACTAAACCCACTGGATAGTTAAAGCAACTAAACCCACAGGATGGTTAAAGTAACTAAACCAACAGGATGGTTAAAGCAACTAAACCCACAGGAAGGTTAAAGTAACTAATCCCACAGGAAGGTTAAAGTAACTAAACCCACAGGAAGGTTAAAGTAACTAAACCCACAGGCAGGTTAAAGTAACTAATCCCCCAGGATGATTAAAGTAACTAAACCCACAGGATGGTTAAAGTAACTAAACCCACAGGAAGGTTAAAGTAACTAAACCCACAGGATGGTTAAAGTAACTAAACCCACAGGATGGTTAAAGTAACTAATCCCACAGGAAGGTTAAAGTAACTAAACCCACAGGATGGTTAAAGTAACTAAACCCACAGGAAGGTTAAAGTAACTATTCCCACAGGAAGGTTAAAGTAACTAATCCCACAGGATGATTAAAGTAACTAAACCAACAGGATGGTTAAAGTAACTAAACCCACAGGAAGGTTAAAGTAACTAAACCCACAGGAAGGTTAAGGTAACTAAACCCACAGGAAGGTTAAAGTAACTAAACCCACAGGATGGTTAAAGTAACTAAACCCACAGGATGGTTAAAGTAACTAATCCCACAGGAAGGGTAAAGTAACTAATCCCACAGGATGATTAAAGTAACTAAACCAACAGGATGGTTAAAGTAACTAAACCCACAGGATGGTTAAAGTAACTAAACCCACAGGAAGGTTAAAGTAACTAATCCCACAGGAAGGTTAAAGTAACTAATCCCACAGGATGATTAAAGTAACTAAACCAACAGGATGGTTAAAGTAACTAAACCCACAGGAAGGTTAAAGTAACTAAACCCACAGGAAGGTTAAGGTAACTAAACCCACAGGAAGGTTAAAGTAACTAAACCCACAGGATGGTTAAAGTAACTAAACCCACAGGATGGTTAAAGTAACTAATCCCACAGGAAGGGTAAAGTAACTAATCCCACAGGATGATTAAAGTAACTAAACCAACAGGATGGTTAAAGTAACTAAACCCACAGGATGGTTAAAGTAACTAAACCCACAGGAAGGTTAAAGTAACTAATCCCACAGGAAGGTTAAAGTAACTAATCCCACAGGATGATTAAAGTAACTAAACCAACAGGATGGTTAAAGTAACTAAACCCACAGGATGGTTAAAGTAACTAAACCCACAGGATGGTTAAAGTAACTAAACCCACAGGATGTTAAAGTAACTAAACCCACAGGAAGGTTAAAGTAACTAAACCCACAGGATGATTAAAGTAACTAAACCAACAGGATGGTTAAAGTAACTAAACCCACAGGATGGTTAAAGTAACTAAACCCACAGGAAGGTTAAAGTAACTAAACCCACAGGAAGGTTAAAGTAACTAAACCCACAGGAAGGTTAAAGTAACTAAACCCACAGGATGATTAAAGTAACTAAACCCACAGGATGGTTTAGGTTAAGTCTGAACTTTATTAATGCAGTTTCAATAACGAGTGAATTATGTCACAGCTCAGAAGAGACAAGTCCAGGTCCAGGTCCAGACTCAATTCCACATGAACTTTAATCTTGCAGGTTCTGATCCTCGGACATTTTAATGGGAAAACAAACCTTGAGGAATGTGACCAACACCGTTCTCAGGTGGACCAGGACGGAGCTGTGGTACCATGGAGGGCTCCAGGACAGGTTGGAGGCGGGGTTGGGATGCTTTTTACCCCGTGCTGTTCGTGGGCCCCTTCTGTCGTAGGTCCATAAGACTGTGGAGTGGTACGGCTAGGGATCGTCTCCAACCCAGACCATTCCACTCAGGGAAAGGAAGCATAACAAGCCTCCTGAGGAGACATGGGCTGGATTCCTAAGCTAGCTCCTATTAATGGAGCTCGCTACTCGGAACTCTTTAGGTGCAAAACATTTTAAAAACGCCTCCAAAAAATCCTGCTCCTTCTGTTCAGAACCGACTACGAGAGCCGAGACCTGGATGATCGACAACCTTCACCTTCACTAACTTCACCTGTGATGACCCAGAACCACAATGTGAACATGGATCAGAAGTCCAGACTCTGGTTAACCAAACCGAAGCCACGTGGCAAAAGCCCGGTTCTGTGATGGAGGTCCTGATGGTGCGGGTTTGGATCGCAGTTCTTCCAGAGATTTTACAGGAACTTCTGATCCAGGAATTTGAGATGAGTTCCGCTTTAGGGATCCTCCAGGAGGAACTGGAGTTTCTCTGGGCAGGAGGTCTAGGACTCCTTCTGGATCAGTCCAAGCTCGGATAAGCAGAGGGAAAATCCTAAAAACTGACTTTTTAAACTTTTTCTTTTGAACTCGGCGACCTCCTGCAGCCGCTCAGCAAACATCTCCGACATTAACTTTATCTCCTTGATACAAACCGGCTGCTGCGGAATTTTATAAGCAGCTGAGTCGGAGCGAGCTGGGCTTCCGAAGCCACTCAGCCGCTCCGACTGAGCCGTAACCGGATAGTATAATGGCATAATGGCAGGTCTCCGCTTCCAGAGTAAAAACAAAACGCTGAAGTAAATGTGACAAACGCTCCCGCGCCTGAAGCTTCTCCCACTTCTGGGACAGATGAGATCCTGCTTGGTGGAGAAGGGTTTGGTTCGGCGCACCGTCAGATTAGATTAGAGACTCTCTCAGCTCCAGCTGAGACTAAACATCCCGTCGTTTAATCCAACAGTCAAAAACACACTCAGACTTCAGCTGCATCCAAACGTTTCTGATCCTCTAAAATCCTGAATAATCCAGCTCACTTCCTCTCCAAAACCAGGAATAATAATCCAGCGAGTTCCTGTCTGGTCCAGTCAGGAACATCCAGAAGCCATCGGACCATCACATCCTGCTTCATGGGAACAAATTGATAACAGATCGTTCCTCGGAACCGCCTGATTAGAGAACGGGGAACGTCATCTCAGAAATCCTGAGATCAACGGTTGCGTCTTCATCTAAAATGTCACCAAACATAAAAATAAGCAGGAATCACGTTGTTTTTATAAAAGTCCACAAACAGAAACGGAAACTCCCGCAGGGACTAACGGGAAGTTTTCACCTCCAGGGACTGAAATTTTATCCCGTTATTTATAATTAACAAGAATCAGAAATCGGTATCGGCCTTAAAAGCAGAATCGGTCTGGGAGTGGGTGCAGCAGTGCATTATGGGTGATCACCACCACAAACCCTGGTGCGTCGTTTTTACCAGAGAGGGAGTGACAGTCCGGCCGTGACCTTCGACCTCTGGGTGAATCTGCTGGGACGTCCACTCCTGGGAAGACAGGATGTCCTAAATGGTTTTCACTAGTGAAAATCGCTAGTTTGAGAATGACCTTTGACCTTTCCAAGATTGAAGGGCAGCATCAGCCTGTATGCTCCGGAGCAGAAAACACTCCACTTTCCCAAAGGAGCCAGTGTTGTTCAGGAATATCTGTGGAGCCCATAAGAATGGGATCAGGGTTTCATTTGTGACTCCAGGTTTCTTCAGGTTTCATTTTCCTAATTTGGGATCTGATGGAATTTTTCTTCCTTTGATAAAATAAAAGTAGCTCAACACTAAAAACTCATCTTGGATTTTTATTCTGACTAAATCCGGATCCGTCTCTGTCTCCACCTAGAGGCCAAACGGTGAAGCTCAGCACAAACACAAGGTCGTTCACTCATTCATCACAGCTGTTTTTATTCACCACCATCCCATAAATAACACTGTTAGGAAAGCCAGAATACACAAAACTTCACACCAACACGGAATTCCACAGGAAACATCATCCCAGCTTAGGAAAGTACAAAAACAACATTTCACGTCTCAAACGCATCTTTCCCATCGGAGAATCAGGAAATCTTTACATTCTCGTCTTCCAGCAACGTGATCAGAAGATTTCTGGAGCGATGCAGAAGAAAAGCCCCGCCCCTTTCTCGTCCCAGAGCATCCGTGGCGGTTTTCCGTGTAACAGGAGCGAATGATAAAACTCATTCGTCCTCAGGAGTAGAAACCAGACGAGTCTCAGGTCCAGAAGCTGGTTGGAGGACAACGAGGCACGAAGCGAGCTGCCAGGAAGCAGGCGTCAGAGGTCAGAGGTCACCAGAGCTGCTGATCCGATCGCGTTGGTTCTGGTTTGGTGCTCGTCGGGTTTCAATCGTCCAGGGAAAACGTTTTATAAAAAACACCTAAAAAACCTCGTGAACGTCAAATCCAGACGGTACAAAAAGGAGTTAGAGAGAAGGCAGACGACCCGAACCGACCCGTCTGGGTCAGAACCCGACCCGGTTAGTTTATGACTGATGCACCGTTACCTCGACTTGCACGGGTCAGGGTCAGAATCCACCCGTTGGGATCAGGTGGACAGCTTGGAGTAGCTCGGGGGGGAGAACTTGCGCTTCAGGTACTTGAGGATGTAGAGAGGAAGACAGCTGACGAGGGTGATGGCCGACACCTTCCACAGGAACGGCCACGTGATGATGAAGGTCAAGTCTGAGGAGCAAACAGAACCCGGTCAGACAGTTTCTGGTTCTGGAACCGGTCCAATCACAACAGAAACATCAGACGATGGAGAACAGGGCAGAACCAACAGAGAGGATGGACCCAGGACGTACCGAGGAACGCTCCCGGCGACACCCGGCCGATCCCTGTCCGGAACATCAGGAGGAGGAGGAGAACCGGGAGAGAGGAAAGAGGAGTCAGGTGTAGAGAAGAAAAAGGTGACCCCGGAACCAAAGGTCACAGAAGAGAAGAAGGCTCAACCAGAACCGGTCGGGCTTCACCAGAACCGGTCGGGCTTCACCAGAACCAGTCAGGCTTCACCAGAACCGTTTGGGCTTCACCAGAACCTTTATCAGAACCAGTCAGGCTTCACCAGAACCAGTCAGGCTTCACCAGAACCAGTTGGGCTTCACCAGAACCAGTTGGGCTTCACCAGAACCGTTTGGGCTTCACCAGAACCTTTATCAGAACCGGTCAGGCTTAACCAGAACCAGTCAGGCTTCACCAGAACCGGTCGGGCTTCACCAGAACCGTTTGGGCTTCACCAGAACCGGTCGGGCTTCACCAGAACCAGTCAGGCTTAACCAGAACCAGTCGGGCTTCACCAGAACCAGTCGGGCTTCACCAGAACGGGTCGGGCTTCACCAGAACGGGTCGGGCTTCACCAGAACCGGCCGGTCTTCACCAGAACCCTTTGGGCTTCACCAGAACCTTCACCAGAACCACCTAAGGACAGTCTGAATGTTCTCTGCAGAGGTCATGACCCCCCCCCCCCAGAACCAGACCATCTGGACTAAAAGTCCGAGCTGAGCTGTGTTTATCGTTCATCATGAGATTCATGTTCTTGTTACGGTTCTGTTGCGTTCGGCCCAGAGGAACCCGGTTCTGCTCTTTAACGTCCTCCAGGACTCATGACTGAGCCGGTTCTTCTGAATTCCTTCAGCTTTGATCTGAAACGGTTCTAGAGTCTCAGGTTCCCCCTGCAGCAGCAGAGAACCTGCAGGAGCCCCACGCTTACCGAAGTACTCGTTGAGGAAGGCGAGCGAGGCGAGGTAGCAACCCAAACTGAAGAACTCGGCCAGAACCATGAGCCAGTGCCAGGTCCGGATGGTCAACGCCACCATCAGCAGCTCGGTGAGGACCAACGCCGTAAAGGAGATGGCCACCACGTGCACGAACTCCGACTCGAACAGAACCAGAGCGCCGTACATCAGGATTCCACCTGGTGGCGCCAGAGAGAAGGAGAACACTCAGATCAGGAAGAACTTCCATCAAAACTTCAAAATAAAGTGTTAAAATGATGTTTTAGTTAAAAAAGTACATTTTCTTCAATAAATGACTTTGTCACTTTAAAATAGAATCAATCAGGTTCTAATCATTTTGTCTCCAACAGCTGATCGCAACTTTATTCTGAAATTCATTTGATCTTTCCACTTTTAGATTCCTTCATCATCCCTACAGGAATTTTCTTGTCCCAAACCAGCCAGAGAGAAATAAAAACAGGCCCTTTCAGAATAAAAGCGTGCCTGGACCCAGACTAAAGTAGATTAAAGAGTAGGCCCTTTCAGAATAAAAGCGTGCCTGGATCCAGACTAAAGTAGATTAAAGAGTAGGCCCTTTCAGAATAAAAGCGTGCCTGGATCCAGACTAAAGTAGGATTAAAGAGAATGCCCTTTCAGAATAAAAGCATGCCTGGACCCAGACTAAAGTAGGATTAAAGAGTAGGCCCTTTCAGAATAAAAGCATGCCTGGACCCAGACTAAAGTAGGATTAAAGAGTAGGCCCTTTCAGAATAAAAGCGTGCCTGGACCCAGACTAAAGTAGGATTAAAGAGTAGGCCCTTTCAGAATAAAAGCGTGCCTAGACCCAGACTAAAGTAGGATTAAAGAGTAGGCCCTTTCAGAATAAAAGCGTGCCTAGACCCAGGCTAAAGTAGGATTAAAGAGTAGGCCCTTTCAGAATAAAAGCGTGCCTAGACCCAGGCTAAAGTAGGATTAAGGTGTCTGGAGATAAGATTTTTATTTCTGAGGATAAAAGACGAGCCGCCCAGACCATCACTCATCTTCGGGCGCCTTCAGGATTCCGACCCTCTGGTTTTATCATAACGAAACACAAACAGAGCCGAGAAGCTTTAACTGATCTCATAATTACTGCTTCATACAGTCTTCAAGCAGAACATTCCTGTGACCCAATCTCTGTAATAATTGAGCCGGCTTGCTGCCTAATACCCCCCCCCCCCATCTTAATGTTGATTCTCCTTTTCTTCCTCGGACATTTTTTGGCCTTTAATTAAAAATCCGAAGCTGTCAGGAAGTCACGCTCCAGCAGGAACACGGATCTTTCTCACACGCTGCACGGCTTAGCGATTACACAAATATCGATTTACTGGACGGACAAAAGGCTGTGTGAGCGTGCACGCTGGCTGGAAACCTTAGATACTGAGAAACGCTCCGACGGAGAGGTCAGGAGTTGTTGATGGAGGTGAGGGAACCTTCTTACCTTGGTAGACACTGATCAGAACCCAGATCAGGAAAGTCTTGAAGGACAAGGACCGGCCCTGAAACACACAAACACCCCGAGTGAGTCCAGAGTCCAGCAGAACCAGGAGCTGGGATCTAAACTCGGGTGTCGGACCTTTGTCAGGTCCTTATAAAGCTCTGGGTACAGGAGAGCCATCTCCGGCTTCACGTCTTGGTCCAGAACCAGGGAGAACACGGGGAACATGGTGTAGATGGTGGCATACCTGAAACAGAACCAGACCCGTCTGGAATTCTCACAACAGTCACACTACTGGTGAATTAAAACGTTCTAAATGTGCTTCATGTTTTTAGTCTCTGGTTAAATGTGATTTATGCTTTTATTTTGAAAGTGTCTTGGGAACAAGAAGCTGGGCACCATCAGGACCAGCTGACATTCCAGGTCTCATCCTGAACTAAAGATCTTGTGTCTATTCCTGGAACTTTGATGTTTTTCCTCCCATCAGCCGCAGACTTCCAGTGTCTCCATGTCCGACGTTCCTGTCCGACTCTCAGCTTCCAGCAGGTTCCTACCCAATTAAAACTACACACGCGATCCGGTTCTGGTTCTGAGTCTACGTACCCGACCATGAGGAAACCCTGGTACAGCGGAACAGAAGCAAAGTAGAAGATGGAGGAGAAAACGGCCTGAGAAGAAGAGCGAAGACGGGATCAGACGTGAAGGTTCCGAGCGGAACAGCCAGCTGGTTCTGCTCGGGAAGTCTGGTACCTGCATGGTGGAGATGATCATCCCTCTGTGCATGACGAACTGACCCAGCGCCGCCGAGCGCTTGTAGCTGTTCCTGCCGTGGACCATCAGCAGCCGTCCGATGTGTCTGAACTGGGTGATGGAGAAGTCTGCAGCCAGCGACGCCTGCTTCCCCTCCTGGTGAACAAAAGGCACGGAGCTGAGCGGGAATACCGCAGCGGGAATAACCCAGCAGGAAATTTACCTTTCCTTCTATCCCAATCCCACAGTCTGCAGCCTGGATCATGCTGACGTCATTTCCTCCATCACCTGGAAAACAGAAAGATGGAGAATCTGCTCAGCCTGTTAGACGAGTTCTGGNGGAAGGCGAGCGAGGCGAGGTAGCAACCCAAACTGAAGAACTCGGCCAGAACCATGAGCCAGTGCCAGGTCCGGATGGTCAACGCCACCATCAGCAGCTCGGTGAGGACCAACGCCGTAAAGGAGATGGCCACCACGTGCACGAACTCCGACTCGAACAGAACCAGAGCGCCGTACATCAGGATTCCACCTGGTGGCGCCAGAGAGAAGGAGAACACTCAGATCAGGAAGAACTTCCATCAAAACTTCAAAATAAAGT
>SSNQ01000489.1:1169834-1185042 GCA_006942095.1 Nothobranchius kuhntae | reverse complement strand
TGTGTGTGTGTGTGTGTGTGTGTGTGTGTGTGTGTGTGTGTGTGTGTGTGTGTGTGTGTGTGCGAGTGTTTGTGTGCGTGAGTGTTTGTGTGTGTGCACGTGTCTGTGTGTGCATGTGTGTGTGAGTGTCTGTGTGTGCACGTGTCTGTGTGTGCATGTGTGTGTGAGTGTCTGTGTGTGCGTGTGTGTGTGTGTGCATGTGTGTGTGTGTGTGTGTGTGTGTGTGTGTGTGTGTGTGTGTGTGTGCACGTGTGTGTGTGTGTGTGTGTGCGTGCGTGTGTGTGTGTGTGTGCACATGTCTGTGTGTGCACTTGTGTGTATGTGTGTGTATGTGTGTGTGTGTGCACTTGTGTCTGTGTGTATGTGTGTGTGCATGTCTGTGTGTGCACGTGTCTGTGTGTGCACTTGTGTGTGTGTGTGCACTTGTGTGTATGTGTGTGTGCACGTGTATGTGTGTGCACTTGTGTGTGTGTGTGCGTGCGCGCGCATGAGTGTGTGTGTGTGTGTGTGTGTGTGTGTGTGTGTGCATGTGTGTCACAAACTCAGACTAGCTTTTAGCGTATCGGTTCAGAACAGGTGAACTCCATTTCTCTGAGCTGAGGCTGATCGGGGAGTTTGGGCTCTGTTAGGATTTTATAACTTTTATTTTCTACAGTTAGAGGAGGTCTGGACGTGTTTTCACCTCACTCTCTAAACTCCTCCAGGCACGGAGGAGAAAACGTGGGAACCTGGAACCACCACGGTTTTCCAGCTCTAACGGACTCTGAAGTGTTTATCCGTTTCCTCTCCGTGAGTCTAAGTACCTCTAAGGAGTCTCCAGAGACGACCAGCGTGCAGTCGTGTTTCCTCCTGAAGGCGTTGAGCTCCAGATGGGCCTCTCCTCGGTTTGAGACCTGCTCAAGAGACACACAACCTGATTATCCCCGGAACGCCCCTCTGAGGGGGACAGCGGTCCCAAACGCACCGGTCTGAAGACGTGGATCTCTTGGTTCCTGGACACCAGATGGGAGCTTTTGGCGATGCAGGTGGCCGTCTCCAGCTTGTCTCCCGTCAGCATCCAGATCTGAGCGGAGAAGAAGACGCTGTAACCTGAGCCCAGCGCAGACCGGAACGCTCACCGGTTAGGATCCAGCTCCGACCTTAATGCCGGCGTTCCTCAGAAGCTCCAGCGTGGGCCTGACGTCAGCCTGGAGCTGATCCTCCACTCCGGTCAGACACAGCAGCTCCATCTCCCGCTCCAGACTCTCCACCACCGCCGCCACCTTCAGCGACCGGTCGTGGATGCTCAGCTTGGCCTGGTTGTACCGGTTCTGCTCAGAGAAGGGAACCAGGATGAGATTCATCATTCCAGAGGAACTTCTTGTAAACCCGTTCCTTCCTACCTCGAAGTCTTGGTACTGCTCCTCAGACAGGCCCTTCTTGGCCACCACCAGGGTCCTCAGGCCCTCCCGCGCCATGTTCCCACACTGGAGACAGATGATGTCACACTAAGTTCCTCTCGGCTCCACCAGAGCGGAACGCCGCGTTCAGAACCAGATCGATAAAGCGATGGGGGGTGTCACGTTGAGACTGGGCGGCTGGTTTCTGATCGGGCCGATCGCTGCTGCTGATTGGTTATTGACGAGCAGGAATATGAACTGGGTCACTAATTAAATCAGAAGCAGCCGGCGGCGCTAAATGATCCGACCCTGATTATGGACCTGAAACGCCTCCATCAGCAGACGCAGCGGCTTGGTTCAGATACGGACCCGGCCTGCTCCAGCGGAACCCGTTCTCCAAACGCTGGTTCTGGGGCCACATGTGCAAGCCCCCAACTCTGACAGGAACCCCGGAATATTTAAAATCCCGGAAACGGAACGACAGCAGCAGGATAAGCAGAGGTTACAAAACGTGCACGCGTGACGGTGTTACCTCCTCCTCCAGCCAGTCGTTGTACTGAACGATGGTCGCCATGGCAACATCAGCACCTTTCATGTAGAAGGAGATCTCTCCTGTCGACTCCTCCTGCATCAGAGAAACACGTTTCAGTCAGACGCCACACTTCCCAGCTCAAACGAGTAACTAAAAGGTGAGTCGGGCCGGCGGTCCGAACCCGAACGATGATTCCCATCCGTTTGCTCTCGGAGGTGAAAGGGAAGATCTGCAGGATGTGGAAGGACAGGATCTGACCGGACGGCGTCTTCAGCTGCAGAGACGTCAGGTCTCGGTTGACCAGGGTCAGCCCGACGCTCTCCGTCCATCGGACCAGCGCCACCTGAGGCACAAGCAGCAGGTTGACCTCTGACCTCTGATGGTTTTATCTTTGAAAACATTTACTCAGCCGTCTGATTTGGTCACAGGTTCGGTTCCGGTTCAGCTAGCATGGTGATGAGTTCACGGACCAGGAAAATGTTGGATTCTTTTATCGCTGCTGTGTGGAGGTGTGTTTAAAGACCAGGAAAAGTACCGGGTCCAGAACACGGAACCGGAGTTCTGATCCAGATATGAAACAGGAGGAGGTTTCGCCGACGGTCTGGGAGGAAATTAGACATCGATCGACCAGAGAGAGAGAGAGCGCAGCAGCCGGGCGAGCGAGCTGACCAGCTGCAGGTTCATCACCTGGTATGACAGGAGCCTGTAAGATGAACCTCCTTTAATCTGGATTATTTAATCTCATCGTTCTGAAACCTCCAGACCAACGCTGGTTTTAGGAACAAAAGCGGATCGTAGACGTTTAGACTTCAGGTTTCGTTAGTTTTTAGTTTGAGATGAAAAGTGGTTTAGTGGGCGGGGCCTTGCTGTGAGTGATGTAAGACCTCTCCTCATTGGTCAGTGTCACAGAAGTGACCCAATTCTATGACGACAGTAACAACGCGCTCGTCCACGGCTGCAGGTGGAAGACGGAGCGTCGTAACGAACATAGAAACGACGCTCCGTCGTCCACCTGCAGCCGTGGACGAGCGCGTTGAAACTCTTCTCATTAACGGTTAGCCAAATGAACGCCACACGAATCACCACACTCTTCTAAATCGGCCGACAAACAGCACGATCGGTCGGAAACTCAAAGATCCCATTTCTTTCCTGTCTGTGAATGCACCATCGCTGTAGCTGCAGGTTCTGATTGGTGGCTCTGAACCAGTCCAGAAGTTTAAAAGATTAATAATCCACTGGCTTGCCTTACCTCATCCGGACTGGAGGCCTGGTAGGTGCGGTTGTCGTCGCTGAAATCCTGGTCGGCCTCTGCAGACTCCGTCTCTCCGTTCACACCCGGGTGGGACTCGTAGACCGGCGTGACATTGTGACACAGGGCGATGGCCTTCACAGCTTCGTGGATGCGGCTGCTGACGCTCTTACGGATCTTCGGACCGGAGGTCTGAGGCTTCCGGGACGGCGTGGCCCCGCCAGCAGCGGCACCGCCGGATGGCTGAGACGGCCCCTGAAACAGGAAGTAATTAAACCAACACAGAAGAAATACGTACGAACCATTTTTCTTCCTTTAAAAACAAAAAAGAGATTAAATCTGGGATTTTGATGTTTTCATATCTGATCCGTCGGTTTTTAAAAGCTTGTATAAATAAATAAATAAATAAACCAGGAGGATCAGCTGGCTCTGTCATTTACACATGGGGGGGGGGGGGGGGGGGGGGGGGGGGGGGGGCAGCTGTCCAGGCCGTAGTCCGATCCGGGTCCCTGAGGAACGCCGTGATGAATGAACAGTACAGGCGTCGTTCTGGCAACCATTTACGATTAAAGAGCAGCAGGAAGTAAGACACGGAGCCCGGACCTTCGAACCTGGAGCCACGTTTCGTAACAAGAGGAAAAACAAGTTTGTGTTTAAACATCTGAGATCCTGATGAAAGCCAAACTGTCCTGGGATTCCCTGGAACGTTTCCCTGATGTCCGGAAACACTCTGAAGTGCTGGAGCTGAGGAGGCCCAGCAGGACCCTCCACTCGTTAAGGACTTCCACTCATCCTGAAAGCTCCACCAGCTGCTCAACCAGAATCCGGAGCAGGCCGCTGAACTTCCTGGATTTAGGAATCGGAGCCA
Organism: Nothobranchius kuhntae; assembly: GCA_006942095.1. Classification (NCBI taxonomy): domain Eukaryota; kingdom Metazoa; phylum Chordata; class Actinopteri; order Cyprinodontiformes; family Nothobranchiidae; genus Nothobranchius; species Nothobranchius kuhntae. The sequence goes on along the minus strand of SSNQ01000489.1, from coordinate 1,181,014 downwards.
TGCAGGTGAGCGATGACTCACCTGAGCGTACGACTGGATGATGTGGCTCTGGATCTCATCCATGGTGTCGGTCCCGTAGGAGACGGTTCCGAGGTGGAGACGTTTGAAGATCATTTCATTCTGAGTCAAAGTTCCTGAAGTTCAGCAGGAAAATAAAAAGTTTCACTTTTTTATTTTTTCTAAAACTTTGGTCTTAAAATGAACAAAATCTCCAAACTCCGTGTCTCCAGAACCCGACCCGCCTTCAGAACTCTGGACCCACCTGTCTTATCAGTCAGCAGGTAGACCAGCCGACCCAGCTCCTCTGGGATGGTGCTGGTTCTGACCACGGTACCGGGAATGTTTTCATCCTTCATGATCATCCAGCCGTAGGCCGACTTCCCCATGTCCAGGTTCACGCGTAAGCTACGGGTCGGACGGAACCGACCCAAAAGGAAATGAGTACATTTAAATCTTGTCTGACACCAGAGGTTCTACTGGTTCCGGACAAACGGAGTCCCACCTGATGGGAATGATGTAGGAGAAGAGCACCACGAATCGGAAAAGGTTCCGGAACCAAGGACCCACAAACCCCTGCAGCGCCACCATGACGACGGACAGAACCACCTGGGCCAGAAACAGGGCCTTGGTGAGGCGGTTCAGCTCCAGGTCCAGAAGGCCGACCTGCGGACACAAAAGGTCAAAACAACAGAAGGATCGGATCACAGAGACGGGTTTCAGTCTGGTTGGGGCCTCTTCTCCAGAACCTCCAAAACCCTCCAGAACCTCCAGAACCTGCTAAAGCCTCCAGAACCTCCAGAACCTGCTAAAGCCTCCAGAACCTCCAGAACCTGCTAAAACCTCCAGAACCTGCTAAAGCCTCCAGAACCCCCTAAAGCCTCCAGAACCTGCTAAAGCCTCCAGAACCTCCAGAACCTGCAAAAGCCTCCAGAACCTCCAGAACCTGCTAAAGCCTCCAGAACCTCCAGAACCTGCTAAAGCCTCCAGAACCTGCAAAAGCCTCCAGAACCTCCAGAACCTGCTAAAGCCTCCAGAACCTCCAGAACCTGCAAAAGCCTCCAGAACCTCCAGAACCCCCTAAAGCCTCCAGAACCTCCAGAACCTGCAAAAGTCTCCAGGACCTCCAGAACCTGCTAAAGCCTCCAGAACCCCCTAAAGCCTCCAGAACCTGGTAAAACCTCCAGAACCCCCTAAAGCCTCCAGAACCTGCTAAAGCCTCCATGTTTGAATGGTTATGTCTGACTGTAGCGGGTCACTCGGAGTGTTTCATGCAGGCTGAACATGAAAATAGTCTCCTACACCGCCCTCCTGCAGCAGCTTCTGGAACTCTGGGACAGGAAAGCCAGGCAGATCTACGACTTGCACACGGAGACCACTGCAGATGTAATAAACTACGAGAAGGACCTCTGCATGTTCTTGCACCTGGACACACAACTGCTTCTGTGTGTAAGATGTGGTCCAAATAAAGCTGCCTGCCTGCTGGAACCGCCCAGTAGAACCAGAACCACAACCAGATCAGGTCTACGGCGTACAGAGACCATCGCTGCAGCAGGACCTAAAACTGCAGATGGAGCTGGAAGAGGGGACGGCGGTCCGAGTGTGTCCCTCAGCCAACGGAGCCGGTGGGAAAGAGACGCCCGTCCCCCTCCCACACTGAAGGCTTTCATGTGACGCACCACGCTTAGATAAACAGAACATGGCCCCTCCCCCTGATGGGGGGGGGTAAAGAGGAGGAACATTCCTCCATCCCCCCACCCCCATCTAAAACCCATTCCCCAGGGACTGGCCGAGCTGGGAGACCAGTGACTGATTTACCAGTTGCTGTTAAAGACCCCCCCACCCAAACACACACACACACACGCACACACACACACACACGCATGCGCACACACACACACACACACATATACGCACACACACACACACACGCACACACGCACGCACACACATATACGCACACACACACACTGAGGTTCATGCTTGAGCAGCTGAGAAAAATGGCGGTTTGGATTAAAATGAAGAAAAATGAAGACGAGGCCCGAGGATCCCGTTCTGCAGGAACAATGGCCGCTCCACATCTTCCCGGGCTTTTGGGGATCAGATGAAGTCGTTATTCATTCAGTCAAGGAAAAAAGGCTCGATTACTTCAAGCTACAGATGCTATCAGCGAATAAAAGTCTGCATTTTACTCAGAGTCTCTCAACCCAACAGGACGGCCGACTCGTCTGCACACGCGTGAGGAACCTGCCGCTTCAGCTGGAGCTCCGACATGACGGACAAAACAAAAACACGACAGAGCCACGCTGTTAGTTCTGTATACTTTAACACGGTTTGACCCGGAGAACGGGTTCAGCCTCCAGCTGATCAGAGTCCAAACATGCTGATTTATTAAGAAAGTGAAAATAAGAAGATGCAGAAACAACATTTATACACAAATATAGAAAATTATTATTGATGTGACTTTGTTTTCCATCCCTAATGACCTGCAGATCCCTCTGGAAAACATTCTCCCTAACTCCTGTCTCTGCTGGGTCCTTTTCCGGTCCCTGCAGCACGATCAGAAGCATCAGTAAATTCTCCTGTAAGGTTCCACTCAAGCCCAGCTGCTCCGGAGATATTTCATCAGACTTCCAGCTCCTTCGTTAACGCTGGGAAAGGTTAGCGAAGAAGCTGGGACATCAGAGGACCAACACTTATGAAAGAGCAGCTTTACGCTGTGCTCGTGTCAGATGGACCGGATCGGCCTCATGGGTGTCACCAGACTACAAGTGGTGCTCGCTACAGAACCACAAAGGCGGAGCTGCACCAGAGTCAGCCCCGCCCATTGCAGAGTCAGCCCCGCCCATTCCATCAGAGTCAGTCCAATTCCTTCCAGTTGTCAGACTTGACAGCATTCTGGAACCATAGAGGGTGTTATAGCTAGTATCATCTAAATGCAAGATAGAGGACGGAGTTGGAGTTAACTGAAGCGTTTTTGTAAAGGTTCCATATAATTAAAAATCTAACTTTTGGAACTGTTTAGCGTGTTATATTGTCATTTCCTCATAAGAAACACGCCAAAGCCATTTTTGGCCTCATTCATGCATTTTCCTCCCATCTCAGCTTCAATTTGGTCTCCTCCCTCGAAGCGGGTCTGGTCTTGGTTCTCAAATCTGGATTTTCTGTGAATTTTCTGACAAATTATTTCTGAAATGACTTCTAGTGAGACACCGCCGGAAAACCATACAACCCCTCTACAAAGACGCACTGGATGGCATCTGCTCTTTATCAGGTGTGGTGGTTGTGGAGGCAGGTTGACGTGCAGTTTTGCGCAGGTTCGCCTCCCGGTAGCGGAAGTATCAGGTAGTTTAAAACCCTTTTTCTTCCTTTCTAGCTACACTTGCCAGTTCTATGTTTACAACCATTTACTGGTATACCGTTTACAATATAATGACTAATGTGTTTATTTATTTATTTGTTTATTTAGCCAGTGTGAGTCCATGTGTGAGCAGAGTTTCAACTAAAATGCTGTTTAGGAACGACCACATTCAAACAACTTTTAGAGACATAAATATTTTGCTGAAAATAAACATTACTACTAAAATATAAACAAATTAAATGTTTCAGCTGGCTGCCGACCCCACCGAGAGTCGAACCAGCATCAGCAGAGGGGAAAGCAACTCTTGAGTCGGACCACCAGAACCATCGACACATACAAACCTATACCAGAACCCATTTAATAGCCTTACATGCTGTTGTATGCCGGTTCTGTTCATGTTAGATGTATCTTGTTTAAGTGGAGCAGAGAACACAGCATTACCAGTAACAGCCGTAACGCACGTGGGTCAGGTTGGTTTGTGATAAAGCTGAAGAAGTCAGTGGGCTAGGCTGAGTTTGCGTGAATGGGCGGGGCTGACTCTGGTGCAGCTCCATCTTTGTAGTTCTGCAGCGAGCACCCTCTCCCAGACTATGAGTCTAAAACGTTCCCGTGACTTCAGCCGCGCGTATCGACGCTCCGCTCCGGCCTACGACCTCCGACCAGCACATCGGCGCTTCTGACAGCCTCTCCTGGAAATATGGAGCCGCTCTCAGACGTGGAGCTGAAACAGAACCTGCAGCTCGACGAGCCGAGCCGCATCGGCGCTCTCGGTGAAACAGAGAGGTGTGAAAACGCCTCAGAAGGTCACCACAGCTGGTGCTCGTCTCCATCAGCCAGACCAGACACGCCGATAAACATGTCACTCTTAACTGGTCCTACTGGGACTTGGAGCTTGGGCAGGGTACTAAAACTACAGTCAGAAAGGTTTAAATACAATCATTACAGAACCTGGTTCTGAGTTTGACCCGGTTCTGGTCCAAATCTAACAACAACAGACAAGACTTTTCCTGAACTGCCTCTCATTGGCTGCTGGAGTCTGTCGATATGACCTTAAGCTCCCATTGGCTCAGAGAGCTGTCAATCAAACAGTAACAGCAGGTCAAAGGTTAAACCTGCAGCCTGACGTCAAACTTCCTGTTGCTCTGAGCGTTTCCCGCGTTCATCCGCCGATTCATGAAGACAACGATGAAGAATCTTTACAGACGAAAGGTTCTGATTGGACGTCGCTCCTCACCTTGTTCTGGGCGAACGACGTGTTCAGAACGCTCCGGGTCTCTTTCCCCGTGTAGATCACCACTCCGATCACCGTTCCTAACGAGCACAGGGAACACGACGACTCATTAACACACACACACACACACACACACACACACACACACACACACACACACACACACACACACACATATACGCGCACACACACACACACGCACACACACACACACACGCACACACACACACACACGCACACACACACACACACACAAGTGCACACACAGANCACACCAATACACAAACAACCAGCCCCGACGTGTTTTGAAAGGTCTCAAAAAATATGGTTAAACACCCACCCCCATTTGGGGGGGGGGGATAAAGAACCAATAAAAAGAAACGGGCCTAAGGGGGGGGGGGGGGGGGGGGAACCTAAACACCGCGTCTGAAATCCTAAAACTATAAAAATGTCAAAAAGTTCTAAAAGTCGGAGAAAGAACGTGACGAGATTAGAGAACCGCAGCAAGGCCATGACTTCCTGGTGGGAGGGGCTCCGACACGGGAGCAGCTGGTTCAGTGTGTGTGTGTGTGTGTGTGTGTGTGGGGGGGCCTCCTCAGAAACAGTCAGAATTAGATCTTCTGCGTCTAACCCTAGCCAGACTTCAGCAAAGAAGCGCTCACCTGATGCGACGACCGTGCTCGCCCACAGCGTGTTCTCGATACTCAGACTCTCGTGGATCTGCGGCTCGCAGTCGTCCTGCAGGAGAAACGGGAAACGGGTTCTTCGTTTGGTTGTTATTCATGTCCTCTTTCATTTTGAAACATTTTTGCTCTGAAGAAAAAACTAAATACGACAAACAAAACATCAAAGGAAACAGCTGATAGGGTCAAAGGTCACTGGGACCCACAATGCACCACAGCACAACCAGCTAATGCCAGCCATCAGCACGGGGGTGGAGGCTGATGTTTTGGGCTGGTTCTGACACATCAGGACTGCTCTGGAGACCAAATTGGACCAGCTTGGACCAAACCGGGTCATGAACCAGAACCATGATCCAGGAACAGGTCTACAGCAGAACCAGAGGTCCAGTCAGAACCTGACTGGGATGCTATGGTGGGACCTTCACAGAGCTGAGGAGCAGAACCAGACAAGGTCCAACAGAACAGCTGCTGCTGTAAACTTTTGTTCTGTTGAGCAGACGGCTCCTCTACAGAACCGGGCCACCTGCAGAACCACAGGTGTTCTAGAAGCTGGGCCTCAGATATGAGCCCCAGGAGAACCTCTCACTTCAGCCCGCTCTCTTAAACAAGACAAACGACCAGAGTCCGTAGTTCCGGGACCCGGGATCGGCTCCCATCGCCTCCCTGATTCCTAACTGGGCACATCCCGATGCTCCACTCAAACACGGGAAGAGAGAGAGATAAATGTAAGCTTGCAGAAAAGTTGACGGGTGTGACATTAACAGCTGACTCCGGTGTTTCTAACTGGACCGGGTCCCAACCAGGACCGCGGACACAAAGCCTCCGTGTCCTGAAGTGGGAATAGGTGAGTTCATTTGCTGCTGATCTGTGGGAATGCTTTTTCCCATCCTGCTCCAAGTGAAAGCAAAGGAAGGCCGGAGGATGAATGAGTGCAGGAAGTGCTCGCTCACTAAGCCGGGTGTGTGGCCAAGAGTGAAGACGGACCACAAAGCCCCCCTTTGTCCTGCAGCTCTCCTCTCGGGGGGGCGCACTAATCTGCTATTAATAAAAGAGAAAGAGAAAAGATCTCCCAACAGCAAACAGGATGGGCCGGAGCGCCGGAACCTGTCCGTGACACCAAGCAGGAAATAATAGCCGGCCCAGATGGACTCACAAGACCATCGTTGTCGTGTGTGTGTGTGTGTGTGTGTGTGTGTGTGTGTGTGTGTGTGCGTGCGTGCGTGCGTGCGTGTGTGCGTGCGTGCGTGCGTGTGTGTGTTAAACACGTCAACAGCAGCAGTACCCGGGTGAAGTTCCCCTCGAAGCTGTGGATGTCCAGCTGGGGCTTCTGGGCGTAGACGTGGGCGCTGATGGAGAACAGGTCCTGCAACAGGGAGACCGACGGAGACCTTCAGGGAGACGCTCGGGTCTAGATCAGGTTTAGTTTTCCTAAAATATTTCACACCCAACCCAGAACACATGGCTTCCTGAACAGCCTCTGTTCAGAGAAATAGGACTGATGAGCTAACAGCTAGTCTGAGTGAAGACCGCAACGCGTCACCTCCGAGCTCCCGCATTTCCCACATTTATGTTGTTTTAACATCCCTTCAGTTTTTACTCACACGGTCATTCAGAACTCCAGGACTTCTGAAGTAGAGCTGCACTTGGATAGAAACAAGGGAATTCTAAGTAAAATAAGCTCTATTCCATGTTTTTAAAGAAGACAAAATTCCAGGTTTAAACGGGATTCCATTAAAAAATATAATTCCATGTATAAAATAAAACAGATTTCCATATTTAAAAACAAAATCCCACATTTAAATACAATTCCATTTACAAACAGAATTCCATGTAAAAAATTCCTTTTCTTAAGATGAAATTCCATGTTTAAAAAACAGAAATCCTGGTTTAAACAGGATTCAATGTAAAAAAAACTGAATTCCGTGTAAAAAAAACTGAATTCCAGGTTTTAAAAGAATTTTATATAAAACAGAATCCCATGTAAAAATACACAGAATTCCATGTTTAAAAAGAATTCCATTTAAAATATAATTCCATGTTTAAAAACAGAATTCCATGTTTAAATAGAATTCCGTGTAAAAATACACAGAATTCCATGTTTAAAAGAATTCCATTTAAAATATAACTCCCATGTTTAAAAAAACAGACTTCCATGTTTAAAAACTGAATTCCATGTTTAAATAGAAATCCATTTACAAATAGAATTCCATGTAAAAAATAGACTTCCTTCTTTAAAAATTAAATTCCATGTTTAAAAAGCCGAAATCCAGGTTTAAACAGGATTCCATGTAGAAAAAACTGAATACCTTGTTTAAATTAAACAGAATTACATTTTTAATAAATATTATTCCATGTGAAAAACATCCAAACATTCAAATGACCCAGCCTAGCCGTTAGCTCATCAGTCGTTAACTATTCCTCTGAACAGAGGCTGTTCACGAAGCTCCCAACAGGGAAGACGGGAACTATTTATGAACGCATGAATGGCTGAATCGTGTTTTATCGAGTTCTGGCTTCTTTAACAGGAAAACTTCCGAACCCCAACAGCAGGAAGTCTCTGAGTGCAGCCGACGGCGACTTTCAGCTTCCAGTCGGTTTCTCCGTCCAGCTGATCCGTCCGGATGAAACACGCTCCTGGAACCAGAAACATAAGATCAGTTCTTCAGCAGCAAACGGCACGTTAGCTTCATGGTTACAGGCGAGTTGGAAAAATGAGGGAATTCTGTAAACGAGAGATGGAGGTGAGAATATCCTAAGGAAGATTAATCCGTGATTAATTAAAGCAGATTAGGGATTATTTGTTTAGCTTTCTAAAGTTCAAATGGGAATCTGTTACCCAGACATCTGAAGGGAAACCAGCGGTTTTCCAGATGGTGGAGAGTCCGTCATTTCCCCGGATAAAAACTTCTCCAACTTTAACTTTTAGATCATAACACACAGAAATCCGAGTTATTTATTAAATTAGATTTTTCCATTTTAATCTCAAGAGAAAAACTTTATTATTCATAAAAACAAACTAAGAATTCTTCTTCCCTCTCTGAACTCGTTGCCATGGTGATGACATCGACACCTGTTGCATCTCAAAGATTTCCTAAAATGAAAACTTAGGATTGGCTTAAATAATCAGCGGTTTTCCGCCCGGAGCTTCCAGCTGCGGCTGCAATGCTCCAAGAGGTCCGGCAGAAGCTGCCGTGACTCGTATTGATCCGAGGGAATATTCCATCCCAAGGAAGTGATGGATAGGAGCGAGTATCTGACAGGAAGGGTAAGGGCCGGCATAAACGATCCCTGAGGGTTAAGTATAATGGAAAACTTTAAGGAGGATGATTCATGCTTCCTTTGTGCCGCGGTGGCGGATCGGCTCCTCTCACGGAGGCTGACTGAGTGTTCAGGAATGTGAGAGGATGAGGAGGAAGACAAAGACATTCACACCTCTCCGTCGGGGATATCGACAGGTCGGGAGACGGATGGAAATGACAACCTGAGAAAAATGCTCGACACTGCCGAAGATCATCGACTCACGGGAATCGTGTCATTTGTCACTCGGACAAAAGGAGAGGAATCTTAAGAATCACAGGAGGAACTCCGCAGAAAGTTCCACCACCGACCTGCTGGTCTCGACTGACTAAAGGTGTTAAAGTCCGTTTAACATCGTGTTCTCGTTTCTCAGCGGTCCCTGCGCTTCCAGCTGCTCCGTGTTACACTCACCGGTTTTCTCAGACGTTCTCAGGAAAATCATGTCTGCAGGAATTCTCTGGTTCTACAAACACAAGAAGACGTTTGTAAAGGAATCTAATAAAACCAGGAGGCTCCAGCAGGAAATATTCCTGCTGGTCCCAACTTCTCCACGGAAAAACATCAACGGGAAGCAGAAGATTAAAGTCTGACATTAAAATTTAAATGTGTTAATGCTGCTGTAGCTGAAACAGGAATTAGCTCAGTGGTTCAAAGGTCAAGGGTAACAGGACTCAGGTGGAGGGAGAGAGCTGGGGGCAGCAGACGTAAACAAACAAACAAACAAACAAACATCTCACCTTCTCAACAATAACCAGGTCTCCAACTTGAATGTCTGAGCTTTTGACTTGAACTTTACCTGAAGAAGAAAACAAACGGGAAGGAAGAAGAAAACTCTGAATGCTAATGGAAACAATCGGATCAGATCTGGGTTCCGGAGTCGTCTCCGCATGAGGACAACACAACAGCTGTTCTGCTACCGCTCACACAGAAGCAGCACCAATCAGAATTCCTGACGTTCCCACACGTCCACCATAACAACACAAAGACACAACCTGAGGATGACCTCTGACCTCTAACTGTCAGTTTGCTGTAGAGTTGGGAGTTCATCTCTTTGTCGCGTTGGAAGCGCCGCACCTCGTCCACGGCCTCCCGCACCATCGTGACCGCCATCACAAAACCCTGAGCCATGAAATCAGATTATTCTCGCCATCTGAGCCAGAGTAACATCACATCAGTGAAAACCGTGGTTTTCCTACCAGCGGCGCCCAGTACGTGTACAAATATCCAATTTTTAGTGACGTCACAAACTGGGAGCAGGCCACCACCAGGAAGTAGAGGTTCAGGAAGAACTTGAACTGTTGGTAGAGAACCTGAGGAGATAAAAACACCTTCAGCTTCAAACACCTGGCTTGTTTCCCATTTCTGCTGAAACTCAGGAGGACGTTCAGTCTGGAGCATCAACCTGAGGACTTCCTGCAGGTGGGATCCACATGGAGCAGCGGCGCTCCGAACAGACCATCCATCAGCAGGACGGATCTGTTCCTCTAAGGTCAAGTTGTGAGTAATGTTGGGAAAAATGAGGGAGGGGAGTCAAAGATTATCAGAGACAACGGGATCCACACGGGCGGTTAATGAACCTCTCTGACCTTTCGGGAAAAGCTTCCTGCTAAACTCAATCTGTGTGTGTTTAATAATTCAGCTAGAAGCAGGAGAATCGAGCCGACCCGGAGAATTTCTGCTCCTCTAACAGACAGCTGACATTTAATGACCTCAGCGGCGGCGGCGCTCCAACTCATCAGCTGTTTAATAAGTAAATCTGATGAAACGCCAACGCCCCCGCCGAGTAAAGGCCTTGTTGTTTAAGGAGTTAGCAGAGGTGAACGTCACCGAGCTGCACCTCCTCATACGAGCTGTGCAAGGCTGATTCCTGCAGGAATCTCAGGCTGGAATGGGAATTCTGTACATAAAAACACTGAGATTATCCCAGTTGGATCCTGTGTCTGATACCAGCTGAAGAGTTTCATCCCGACGGTCCGACTTCAGCCACAGCGGTCAGAACTTCTCCTTCCGGAAGTTCTGCTAGAGCGCTCCTAATCCGACTCCCTTCACTTGGAACGGAGTTTATTTAGGAAATAAATGTTTGTTTACGTTTAAATTCAGTCAGTAACTTTAGACGACTAAAATAAATGTTTTTTTCTTCTGATGCAATTATTTTCCAATTCCTTCACTACAGGTGGGGGGCAGTACAGGTGAGGAGAAGCTACAGGAGGGAGGCGGTACAGGCCAAGAGACGCTACGGGCGAGGAGACGGTACAAGCGAGGAGACGGTACAGGTGAGGGGGCAGTACAACTTTTGTAAAGGAAATGTTAACGACAGCTACTTCTCAGATGTTCTCAGGAACATCATGTCTGCAGAACCCCCCCACCCCCCCCACCCCACCCCCGGTTGAGTACAGGTCACCTGTAAGCAGAAACGAACTCACCCCCGGCACAAAGGTGAAGACGTTGTACTTCTGGTTTTTTATGGCGTTTTTGGGAAACTTCTCTTCACATTTCTCTGGACATCCGAGCCAAACCGTCCGCGCCTTCAGCTCCTTCTTCCTCCAACACACGTGAGCCAGACAGTCACAGCAGCTGGGGAGGAGACAGGACGTTACAGCAGAATCATTTC
>SSNQ01000489.1:1145016-1167217 GCA_006942095.1 Nothobranchius kuhntae | reverse complement strand
TAAAACGCAAACACAACAGGGGCGGGATGAGAGGGGGGGACTCCACGTGACCCAGACTGGCGCCTGGGGGGAACCGGGCCGGTGCCGCTGTGTGCCGTCACGCTGAGCGACCTGGACTCGGATCTTTTCAAGCAAGTTGGCAAAACATGAAGGTAAACAGATGAAGTTTGGGGAAACGGCGTGTTTGCGTTGGCGTTGATGGTTCGTGGCTCCACGCGCCGCCGGTCCGAGTCCAGGTCCAGAAGAACCGCTCTCCGAGCAAATGAATGTGGTTTAAACAATAAAGCATTTGAACAGCGGAGGCTTACTCACCGTGGATTATTTGTGTTTTATAATCCCACATTATCCAATCGGAAAATTACTGGAAAGCATCAAACTGTGAAGAATCCCATTTGTTCATGCGGGGTGTGTGTGTGTGTGTGTGTGTGTGTGTGTGTGTGTGTGTGTGTGTGTGTGTGTGTGTGTGTGTGTGTGTGTGTGTGTGTGTGTGTGTGTGTGTGTGTGTGTGTGTGAGTTGCTAACAAACATCTTTAGAGGTCAGAAGCCATCAGGCCACCATGGGTCCGGTTCTGGTTCTGTTTGACCTCGAACTGATTTTGGACTGATGGTGTGGATGGAGGAGCTCAGCCAGCGCCCTCATCCTCATCCTCGACTGCCAGAGCGACTGCCAGAGCAAACTCCTCATCAGACCAGCCGAGTTAAACTCCGCCGGCATTCCGACGAGAGAGACGGGCGGGAACCAGGAGGACGGCGCTGGTCCGGGCTCGTGTGATTAATCGTGTTTTCCTCCATAACGCAGCTCGTGTTTAATGATTCCTGCTGCGGGAATTTAATGAGTTCATTGAAGCGAACGATGATGAGTAATGATGATGTTTGTCTTACTGGATAATCCTCCATGGCATTTCAACCTTTTAATCTGGATTATTTTCAACCTCCAGAGACCCAAACTTTTGTTTTATTTGAATTTATTAATTGTGAATATTTGGGACACGAAGCGCTTCATAAACATAAAAACCACAATAATGACTGTTGAACGGGAAAATAGAGAAGGACCTGATCTCCATCAGCGGTAGATGCCGTAGCTCCGGCTAGGACGCGTCCTGCGAGAGGGTTTAAATAAACAACAAACCTCAAACACAGAACCCTGCAGCTCAGAACGACTTTAGACATGATGACAGTGAACGCAGCACAGGAACACTTCCTGCTCGTTTGGATCAGGTGCAATAAGACCTGTCGCTCACATCAGCTGAGGGTCAGAAGGGGCTCCAGAATTGTGGTGAAATGCTAATTAGCAACATGCTACATTCATGCTAGATGGCCTCAGAGACCTGAACCTGTCAAGTCAGCTATAAGAACATAAAAGTAACTAAATCATCAACAAAAGCTAACTAGACTAGGTCAACTTTAATCCAGGGAGGAGAATCAGGACCTGTACCTGCCACAGAGGAGCTTCCAGCCCCCCAGCAGGAACCAGCCGAGTCCTCCGCGTCTCTGACCCGCTCTGGCTCGAGGCAGCGTCTGGTAGTCGCTCTCGTCGTTCTCAAAACCCTCCTCCGACATCATCAAAGGCATCTCGTCCAAGTTAGACAGCTCATCTTCCAAAGAAAAGCTGGAAGGAGACGGAAGTGTCAGGAAAAGAACCGGACTTAATGAGGGTGGAATTACGCTCTGTTCCAAGGTTCACAAGCTTCAGCCTTGAACAAGTCAGCTGACACGATATGTGAGATAAACTAAGATAAAGCGAGAACTGCATTCATGTACAAGGAGTTCAGAGGCTGGAATGAAAAACTCCAACATGTGGAAAACCCCTCCGGCTCCCTCCCAGATCCGGTACCTCCACCACCCAACCTTGTCAGGAACATGGAGGGATCCATGTTCGGCCTCCATGGATCATAAAGCTGGAAAAATGACTTTAATTCAGAGTTTAGGAGGGAAGAACATCATTACAGCTACTTTTCAATTCAATCAAAGGTGCTGCTCTCAGAACCTCTGGTGTGTGGGGTTAGAAACGTTTCCATGGTTACATTTGGGCTTTGTCATCCTCCACAGCATTCCTGGCTATAAGAACAACCTTCTGCACCTGCAGGAACGTGGGTGGCGCTATGAAAAGCCTTTCTCCTGCTGCAGAACGGTGAAACCATCAATGTTTATCTAACAGCATCAGCACCACAACAGCAGCAGGTCTCAATCATCTGCTTTTGGCTTCATCAGTCACTCACGTGGTTCTGGAGAGGTTCTGGTCCACTCTTCACTCCATCGGACTCTGGAAAACTCAGGTATTCCGTAGCTGCAGAACCAGCCCAGACCAACAACCCTCCCCACCACGCTGACAGCTGTTTGTGCGGCAGTGCATTATGGGTAAACATCTCCCTTTGGTTTGTTCGGATGTAACTTTGAGCTGCCGTGACCTTTAACCTGATGACTGAAGCCTGTAGAGTCTGAGATGGAGCCCTTTGTGGGCGTGGCGGGGTCACTGACCTCTGACCTAAGCATGAACCTTTTGGGACACCTGATTTAGATGTTGTATCTAGCTGTTTACCAGCTGTTTACACGGGCGGACACATTCTGTGTTGTTTACGTTCTCTTAGACAAACACTGAAACTGTTCTTTGTGTCGCTGCCAGAACCGGAAGTGAGTACTTTTACATCCAAGCACAGAAACGCTCAAACACACCGAGTATTGTACACACCTGACGTGGTCTCCGGTCCGGTGTGACCCCTTCACATCACGTGACCAACCAGCTAAACGCGGAAATTATCACATGACCAGATATTAATAAGCTAAATAATCTCCGCGTATCATAAGGGAAGCTAGCGCCAGTGGACGAGTTCCGACTCACCTACAATATAAAATCATGACCGGGATGTAGAAGCTGTCAACACAAGCTAACCGAACACGGAACCGAGCCTCAGGAACGAACCGGGAGCCGGAAATAAACACACAAACGGCGGTTCCTTCACTCCAAACCCAGAAAACATTCCCGTTATTCCCGTTCATACCGTGAAAGTCTGGCTGAGTTGTAATACGGAATTCTCCTGGAATTCTTCCGAACCGGATTTAACGGGATGCTGTCAGCCATGTTGGCTGAACGTTACGTGCTGACGTCATGTTAAACGCTCCTAGAAGGATGCTGCCTTCACGTACCGGCCATAGTTATTGGAATCAGTCCCGACTGGTGAATATAACAGTGGTACTTTCTATTTAATATTCAGCACTTTTATCTGAAAAGTTTCAAAATTGTAATTTAAACCATCAATAAGAGAGATAATAGAGAAACACATTAATCTGTGTGAAACGGGTATGGATTGTCCGGACGACCATGAAGGGGTCACGCTGTGTGTGATTTATGACTAAAGTTTAAATTAAAGCTTTACATTTGTGCCATGAACCCTAGCCCAAACGAGAAGTCCAAGTCCAGCTTCGTCCCGCTTTTTCGTTTTTTACAGGAACGTTTTAGATAGAAAACTGTTTTAAACTTGAATCTGTGTCTTAGAGGCTGCAGACTAAACCCAAACCATCAGCCCTCCTCCACCGTGCTGACAGCTGATAACAGTCTGAGCTGATTTCCTGGTTGATTTTCTTTTACACGGATGTCAAATATTACTTTAATGTTCAGCCGCACCTTAATTCTTCCCTAACCAATGGTTTTATATCTTAAATCTTCAGGGATTTAGGACATTTTAGGCTTTTTGATTGTAACTAAGTTGTTTTCATGAGAATCTAAAATTAGAGCGTTTTCATGAAACAGAATGAAGGAGTTTAGTATGTTTCTGATAGATGACCTGCATGTATTGTGCCGTTCTGAGTCAGAGGACTCCAAAGTGCTTTACACGACAATGAATGATTCACCCATTCACACCCTGATGAGCTATGTAGCCACAGCTGCCCTGGGGCACACTAAGGTGAGGCTGCCATGCAGGCATCCCTGTTCCCTCTGACCACCACCAGCAGGTTAGAAGGGTGAAGTGCCTTGCCCAAGGACACGACAGTAACAGACTGGGCGGAGCTTGAACCCGCTCATTATTTCCTCCTGCAGAAAACTGGACATTTAAGTCTTCACGTGTTCTTCTGCTGTTGTGAGTCAGCTGATGGACGTAAACTTTCAGATGTTCTAGAACAAGTAAAGCAGACTTACAGACCGTGTTCTCCGGTTTTTATTACAGAACAACATTAGAGCGTGAACAACGAGACTCTCTGAGCTTTGCACCAGCAGACAGCAGCAGCCAGCTCTGAAGGAACCTTCTTCCCTTTGTAGAAAACGTTCACGAACGTCTGAAATCTGTCACAACTGATCAAGTTTTTATCAAAGTCTTTTAACGAGCTGCACAAATATTTTAATGTTCATAATAATTTGCATATAAATTCCATCAAAATCAGCCTTTTTTAATTGATTCCGATGTCTTTGCTGTCGTGGAGCAGCATAGAAAAGTGTCGGTTAGATCCCAGCTCCACACCGGTCGTGTTGAGGCCCGCCCCGGGCCCTCCAGAGGCTCTCAGGGGGTGAAGCTGCGCCAGCCCCCGGTTCTGGATCACCGAGATCTCATTGTTCTTAGCCAGGCTGCTGGTGATGGCCGCCGCGTAGCGGCTCCAGAACCCCGGGTCGACGCCCATGGCTCGGGCGGCCAGGTCCTTCTGAAACACCTCCCCAAACTTCAGGGCCTCCCCCCCCAGCAGGGCCATGGGGGTCTCCATGGAGAGGCGCCGGCCCCTCCTGGCCGGGGCGTTGTTCCACATGTGGGTTCCCATATGGACCTGAAAACGGGATTATTTTAATCTTGGTTTGGAGCTTCAGTAAAACATCTGATGCACTAAAACAGAACAGAACAGAATTTAGTTTAAATCTTTAAAATTCTCAGAAGTTTAGTAAAAAGGAGCTCTTGCAGCTGAATTTAAATCCTCTTTTTCCTGGAAAACAACTGAAATAATCTGTGCTGATTAGCTGTTTTCCAGATTATTTGACTCAGATTCCATAGAAGATTCCCGTTCACCAGTGACCAGGATGTGATTCCGGACGGAACCGAGCCGTACCTTTAGATTGCCTTTCGTGGTGAACGCTCTCCCGCAGACGGAGCAGACGAAGGGTTTCTCTCCGGTGTGCGTGCGCTCGTGGATCTGGAGGGCGCTGGCCGATGAGAAGTTCTTCCCACAGACGTGACAGATGTGCTGCTTGGGCGTCCGCCGGGGCGGCGCGGGGCCCAGCAGGGGGCCCACGCCGGGGCTGCTGGGGGCCGGGTACACGGCAGCGGCGCTGACAGGAGGCGGCTGGGCTTCCATCACGCCGTTCACCTCAGCTTTGACGGTTCCAGTGGAGGCGCTGCTGATCAGGCTGGAGATGTTCTGACCTGCAGCTGGAAGCAAGAAGCAGAAAGGATGACGTCCTGCTGACGTTCCTAAGGTCGTTCTAGGGTTCTGAGGGTTCAGTCGTACCTCTGTCTCGGCTCAGCTGGAATGATGAGTGCGGATTCTCCACCTTCACGCTCAGCTCTCCTCTCACTTCCTGAGCAGAAGCTCCAGATGTTGGAGACTCAGCCGGCTCCCTCTTCACTGAGCCAAACAGAAGCTGGTGGCTTTCCAGCCCGTTGCCCGCTGTGGAGCTCTCTGAGACATTCTGAGGAGGAGACGCTGATAAACGAGGCGAGCTGGAGGACTCAGACACATGAAGACCGTTTTCATGGAGGTCCTCTTCCTCCTTCTCTGGGGAGCGCTCCTCAGAGCGGAGCAGGATGTTCTCTCTGAGCCCATGTGGAGGTTTTACAGTCACGCTGAGATTTAGACCCGTGCTTGAGTCCAACATCCTAGTTTGGTTCTCTAGAGCTGCTGGTGAAGCCTTAGGAGGAGGTCTACAGTCCGCTGTAGGACCATGTCCTCCATCCTCCATGTTCTCTCCTTCCTCTTCCTCCTCCTCCTCCTCCTCCTCCATCGATGCATCAGTGCTGCTGAGACTGTCAAAGTTGTCCACCTCCGGCAGACCGTTCAGCCCAGCTGAGTCCGAGACCGGACCAACCGTGTGCAGGCGGATGTGCTGCTGGAGAACCACGGCGTTGGTGAACTTCCTCTGGCAGATGGGACAGGAGTGCCGCACCAGAACCGGCGAGTTTTCCCAGTGAACGCTACTGTGAGTCTTCAGGTTCCCTTTGGTGGTGAACGCTCGATCACACACTCTGCACTTGAAGGGCCTCTCGCCTGTGTGGACGCGGTAGTGCATCTTCAGCGCGCTCTGGCAGCTGAGGACGCGGCGGCACACGACACACTGGTTCTGATCCGTGATCTTTTTGTCGATGTTCTCCACCAGCTGCTGGAGCTTGGAGGTTTCCGATGTTTGCACACAGTCCATGAGGCTGGCTGAGCGTGAGCATGGAGCAGGGCTGGAGGGTGGAGATGCTGAGGTGTTGGGTTCAGGTGTGGGGACCCTGCTGGAGGTCAGGGTGCAGCTCGGGGGCGGCTGCACCACCTCCACCCTCCGGTTCCACTCTGAAACGGGAGAGAACCCAGTCCCACTTCCTCTTGAGTTAGACACAGGCACACCTTCGCCCAGAGCGATCCGATCGGGAGACTTCCCAGATGCCGTTCCACTTGCAGGATCATCAGAGCCTCCGAGCCTGGCGGGGGACGGAGGATGAGACACGCTGGCAGGAAGAGCCGCTGTCACCGGCTTGCTGTCCAGCCAGGAGGAGACGGGTTTCTCCGGATGGATAGACATTCCATAGGGAATCCCGGAGCTGGTTGGCACACTGTCTAGGTATTCTGGCACAGGAAAGGGGTTCATCTGAACCAGAGGAAACTTGTCTTTGTGCCTCTGGAAGTGCACCTTGAGGTTCCCCTTGGTGGAGAAGCGGTTCCCGCAGATGTTGCATTTGAAGGGCCGCTCCCCGGTGTGGGAGCGCAGGTGGATCTGCAGAGCGCTGTCGCTGCCAAACACTTTGGCACAGAAACGACATTTGTGCTTAAAAAAGGGTTCCTCGGAGCTGGGCTTCGGCTCGAACAGCGGCGCACTGGGAAGTTTGGCGTTCCTCTGTTTGATCAGGGCGGCCAGAGGGTCCAGGGCGCTGGCCGTGGCTGCGATGCTCGCCAGGGGGCTGGGGAAAACGATGCTGCTGGGGGGGCTCTGAGGTAGAAAGGTGAGGCAGGAGGAAGAGCTGAGGAGGCTTCCTGGTGTGGGAGTCGGGGGGCTGCAGGGGCTGGGAGTGAGGGCGCTGCTGCCGTACGGAGGCAGCGGCGTGCCGTTAGATGGAGACGAGTGTTCAGAAGAGGGAAACTTGGACTGCCCACATCCAGAATGTGAGGGGACACTGTGAGGCTTTTCAACCACAGAGGACAAAGAGACAGCAGCCTGTCCATTAATGGAAGATGGCATCGTTCCCGACAGAGGCAGGATGGGAGGAGGGATGATTCCGGGAGAGGGGAAGGGATTGGGCGGCAGAGACAGAGACCTGGACGCTGGGTTTAACGCTGCCTGAGTCGGCTGCCGGTTCATGACGGCCACCTGGCTGCAGATCTGCTCGATGAGCTTCAGCTGGTGGACCTGTTGCTGCTGCAGAGCCAGCAGGTGCTCCAGGATCACCGGGATGGCAGCGGAAGCTGCTTTTCCTCCCGGGCCAGTGCCTTTGGTGCCCTGGGAGAACTGCGCCACTGCCACCCTGGTGCTGTGGAGGATCTCCAGGGTCACGTTGGTGCTCGGGAGGCTGTGGCTGCCTGTCGCCGATGCCTGGGAGGACGGGGACTCGGCGCAATCCAGACGTTGAGGGCTGGAAGTGTCTTTGTCCCTCTGGGAAGGCCCCAGCTCCATGGACTCATCCCACTCCCTCTCATCCTCTAAATTATCCAGACTGTCGTTGGTCAGCTCGAAGCCAGCGTCTGTAGACTCTGCTGCAGATGAGTCGCTGGATGCCTCGCTGGGAGCCGGAGACGGCTCCAGAGCCGAGTCCTCGGTCAGGTCGTCCTTCCTGACGAGCGCCGTGGGAACGTCGGAGCAGACCTTCTGATGTTTGCTCAGTTCAGTCCAGGAGAAGAACTCAGAGCAGCACGTATCACAGATGTGAGTTTCCTCGTTGCTGCGTCGTCGTCGGGCGGCCAGCGGTCGCTCGGCCTCTGAGGGGAGAGAGAACACAAGTCAGATGTGGTTTATCCACACGGAGGAGCGCCGCGCTCTCTGTCACCTTTGAACTCTACAAGAGACCCAACCAGGTCCAAAATCTTCAGGAAACATAAAAGCTGTGAAGAATCCACATTTCTGTTGATTCTGCGGATTCGTCTCATCTGGTCCCAGATCAGAGGTGGGAACGTCGTCCCAGAGGGAGAAGACCTCCCGGTGGAACCGGTTTAACGGTGTCGTCTCAGACACATCGCTGCTGTTATCCCGGGTTTTTACACCGGAACCACGTTTTATTCCACGTTTGATCGGAACCCTGGAACGTGTGACTGGACCGCTTCTGCTGGAGATTTCTTTATTTACATTTATTCGTCTTTATTGATGCTTCAATAAAACATAATTATTTAAACTCGCCGATATTAATAATAATAAAACCTTGTTTACAAACAAAGAAAGGAAAACGTTTGTTTGTGTTTACTGAAACATTTTTACTGCATTTTGAGACTTTTTCTTTTTGCACGATGGAAATAAAATCCGCTCATGTGTTATAAAAGCTGAACTTTTAGGACTCTGCACCAGATTCCAGGTTTTCGCTCAGCCGGCACGATTTAGATAATCTGGGTTTTTAAAACGACCAGAACCAGAACCAGAACCTCTGTCTCCGAGACGCTGCAGCCTTGATGCATCAGAATGTTTTAACGCTGGTTTCATCAATAATTCTGATTGAACACCGCTTCATGTAAACAGGGTCAACAAGGAGGTTCTGACCCGATCCGGTTCCACAGTAGCTGATTTAAACTAGTCAAAGGAAAATAATCCCACTGGGAGTTCTGAGCAGGAGAAAAGATCCACTTCCATTTAAAATGTATTTATGACAGGAATCTTAAATCTGAACCGGACCGGTTCTTCTCCTCTGTGACCTCTGACCTCCAGGTTCACACCCACTAATTATACTTTGATCTGGACATGAAGCGCCGATCCCTCTCAGGGTGAGGCTGTCAGAGGTTAAGTCAGCAGGTCCACTGAGGCGCCCCAACACACACACACACACACACACACACACACACACACACACACACACACACACACACACACACACACACACACACACACACACACACACACACACAGATTTTTTAATAATTAAAGGTTGACGTTGAAACAGATTTTGCACAAAATAAAATAAAAGTTATTAAATCAGATTTTATGATTTTAATCTGAAAGGTTAAATTATGAGTTCCGGTTTAAACGTTAGAATGAAAACCTAAAAGATTAAACATTTCTGTAAAAACGGGCCTGAAACTGTTTATATTTTAATAAAAAATCTCTAAAATCTTTTAGTCATTTTCAGGTTTTCTGTCATTATTTTATATTTGGCCTCAAAACTTCATTTGATTTTTAGGCGAATTAAAATTCAACAGAATAAATTAATAAAACTTATTTTTCTATTTTATTTTAGACAAAACGATTTATTTATTATTTATTTATTTATCTATCATTAAGCCTTTGAGATTAATTTTTAATTCTGATATAACTTTTAAAACTTTTATCTGCAACGAAATCAAAGTTGGATCCTCTCTGATGAAAGCCAACCGAACCGTCCCGGTACCGAACCTACCCGTCCTCCGGTTCGCCTCCTCCTCCGAGCGGAGCTGCCGCGGCTTGGCTTGCTTCCGGCGGGACATCCTGACCCGGTTTCGGTCGGATCATCAGGCTGAATTGATCCGGGAGGAGGAGCGGCTCCGGTCAAATATGCGGCTGGTTCCGATCAGCGGATTGCGCATGTCAGCGTGGTTATGACGGGTGGGGGGTCATGCTTGATTGGCTCCGGTCCAGATTGGTTCTGAAAGAAGGACGGGTTAATTATCACTTCTGCGTTCGTCGTGGGAATCGGTGCGTAAATGCGCTTTGCGCCCGGAACCGACCCGGTTCGGTCCCACCGGAACAGTTTTAAGCCTCTGGGATTTAGGGTCCGGTGGTTCGGGTCCTTGCTGAGCTCCTGGGTCCGGACCGGACCGGGCTGAGGTCCAGTTTAAGCAGTTTCTTCTAATAAAGACCAGAGTCTTCTGGATCAGAAACGAGTCCGAACCGAGCTGAAAACATATATGATACCGGGTTAATGTCCCGCGCGAAGAGTACCGCTCAGCACGCGCTTAGATCCGGTTCCGGACTGGTTCCTGAGATAAGTGAGACCCTCCGGTCCGTGCCGGTCTCTCTGCACGTTGCCCCCGCCTCCGGTCCATCACTTCAGCTGATCCGATAGGCTGATCCAGAACTCCCCAGGACGGGTTCGTTAATCACCACCTCCCATAATCAGGTCTCCTAAAGACCAGAACCGGGTCTCGGCGGAACCAGAACCTGATGGAGACAAAAAAGTGATTTTATGTAAAGTTTCAGCTCAGTTATCCGGTTCTGATTCAGAAAAACCCAAACCGGGTTCAAACCGGAGAGGAAAATAGTTCTGGGTGAACTGAGACCTGTCCTGGTTCTGATCCTGGTTCTGGTTTTGATCCTGATCCTGGTTCTGATTCTGATCCTGGTTTTGATCCTGATCCTGGTTTTTATCCTGGTTCTGGTTCTGATCCTGGTTCTGGTTTTGATCCTGATCCTGGTTCTGATCCTGAACCTGGTTCTGATCCTGGTCCTGGTTCTGATCCTGATCCTGGTCTTGATCCTGGTCCTGGTTCTGATTCGGATCCTGGTTCTGATTTTGATCCTGAACTTGGTTCTGATTCTGATCCTGGTTTTGATCCTGGTCCTGGTTCTGATCGTGATCCTGGTTTTGATCCTGATCCTGGTTCTGATCCTGATCCTGGTTTTGATCCTGATCCTGGTTCTGATCCTGAACCTGGTTTTGATCCTGAACTTGGTTCTGATTCTGATCCTGGTCCTGAAGACCAGAACCGGTCCCGGACCTCAGAAACCCACAAACCCAGAAACTTCTGTAACTTTATTTTTGTAAATCTGAGAATTTTAGCATCAAAAGATTTTTTACAAATAAATAATTTTTTTTATTTTGGCACCAAATGAAACCAGATCTGGTTTTTCCACCAGAGACTTTGTTCTAAACACATCAGACGTTCATCTGCAGACGTTAGGGTGAACACATGAAGGCGGGTGGGAACGTTTTCAGGTAAAACACCTCCTGAAACGTTCTTTTGTTGGATCTCAAACATATTTACATATTATGAACCATTTTTTCTGTTTGATCACCTGAGGAGTTCAGTGGTTCCCAACGTATGGGTCGGGACCCCGCGTGGGTCGTCAAAAACCAACCTGGAGGTCTGGAGATGATATTAAAACAACTCCTCATAGCATCTGATGATTACACCCAAGGGTGAAACTAATGGTTATTTACGAGTAATCCAGGATTCAGAGACGTATTCCAAATCTCACCTGGAAATGATGATGTCAGCATCCAGAGAGGCGGAGACTAAAACAAGTATGAGTTAATAAAAAACTCATACTGTGTTGTTTACCTCAGTCTTTGAGTCCTAAACAGAAGCGTACACTCCTTCATTGTGAATATGTATTTTAAAACACAAGCTATACGACCAAGAGGAGGAGGAGCAATGCTTTGACCCCTCCCCCCTGGAACAGGAAGTTGTCACCAACCCTATTTAACTGGAAAATATTTTTCTACCAATAAAAATGATAAATGAGCATGTCAGAGTGTAAAGTTGAGTTTGTGTTGCAGATTAAAGGCATCAGAACATTATGCTACCCTCCCCCGTCGGAGTCGTTTTAGGAGCAGAGAACATCGTTGTCTGACAAGCCGAGGAACCAGAAACCGGTTCAAAGGTTAACTGGAGGTTTGTGGGTTTCGTTAAATGTTGTTTTAACTTCTGGGTCAGAAACTGCAACCTGTGATCTGTTTACATTTGAGCAGGAGATGTGTGGAAGTAGAGGGACCCAGAATGGTACCCTGTGGAACTCCGTTTTGTTAATCTCTCCTAAATCTTCATTACTAAACCAACTCGCTGTTCCGTTTGTGCTGATTTGATGCTGTTTGGTTTCATTATAAAAGCTGAGAGAACGAGGCCGTTATTCACCTGGAATGACTGGATCCACGACAACAGCCTGGTATTGATCTGCTCCTGCTGCTCCTGCTTCAGAGAGATAAGGAGGCTCCGCTCCTGCAGGAATATCATTTCTCCTTACCTCCCAGCTCCCACACACTTATGATGAGTAGTCGGAGCGCCCCAGCAGCGCTTATCTGAACTCGACCTCCGCGATTCTCATCGATTCTTTGTTAGCAGGGAAATAAAACGAAGGCGTTGTTAGTGACCTGGTCCGGATTTTAACTACCAACCCAAAGTCTGATGTTAGACACAAAACAGGAAATGGTTTTAATTTGACAGGAAGTAGGAGCTGGATAAAATATACATTTAAATAATCTAATATTTCCTGTCAGTAACTTCTCATCTGAATCTAATGATTAATAATAAAAATATAAATGTTCAAAGACTCTTTTCTGTTTTTAATATTTACCTTTTTTTACCCGTTTCATAGTTTTGGTTTTAGGTTCTTTGTGTTTGATTAATTTAATTTGTTTATTTTGTATTTTTTTCTTTCATTTTCTTTTTATTCAAGTTTGTGTATAAAATATTTTTTGTTCTTGATGGAATAAAATAAAGAAAAATTTCACAAGAATTTTGCAGCAATCTTTAGTCTTTACTAATTTTAGATAGTAAAGATTATAAATTGTAAAAAAAAATAAAGTGAAAGTCATTATTATGGAATAATAATAATATTTCACTATTTAATTAAAAAGTCATAATGTTTGAAGTGGAAGTTCTGAAGGTGGCCTTTATGCACATTAATAATAATAACAATAATAATACAATTAATAATAATAAAAATATTTATATCTTTGTTGTAATTATTATTATGGTTGTTATGAATAATAATAAATAATAATAATGACCATATTAATTAATCATATTATTACAATAATAATAAATAATAATATAATGACAACAATAATTAATAATATTACAATAATAATAAATAATAATAACAACAATAATAATAATGTATTTTGATTAAAAGTGACATATATTTGAAACAGATTACATTCTGTGACATTCCCAGTAAAATGGGATCCGACAGCCAGAAGCTCCAGCTCCTTGTTTTTATTTGATTTAATGCCAGACGAATCCAACCGGATCAGAACGATTATTTTGGCTGAAACTGTCTCCTGTCAGCAGCGTCCAGAGAAACAAACGCTCCGGATCTGGTTCCTACACAAAAGGAAAAATGATCATAAATCACGGGTCGGATCGATCCCGCCTGCACGCGCCTGATAACACGATCAATACGGGCTGTTTGGATTTTAATTAATACATGACAGC
Organism: Nothobranchius kuhntae; assembly: GCA_006942095.1. NCBI lineage: Eukaryota > Metazoa > Chordata > Actinopteri > Cyprinodontiformes > Nothobranchiidae > Nothobranchius > Nothobranchius kuhntae. The sequence goes on along the minus strand of SSNQ01000489.1, from coordinate 1,153,774 downwards.
GGGTCAGACCTGAAACGGTGAAATACGACCCTGACCCGGTTTAAAACACGCCTGCGGAGTGTCACTTATACGGGCCCGATTCCTCATGAGGTGTCGGTCCGGTTCCAGAGAGGAGGAATGGTGGAAAACAGGAAGCAGATCCAGAAACAAACTACCAGGATCAGCTGGTAACAGAAACAAGTCAAACCGTGACCCAGTCCACAACCTCTGGTCCAGTTTTCAGTTCTGTTCAGCGATCTTCCTAATGAGGTTCTGACCACTCCAATTAGGGTTCAGTTAGTGTTCCGGGTCAGAACCAAGTCCAGCAGGAAGGCAGGGTTTGACCTGGGACACCCTGAGGCAGCTCTGAGTGGAGCTGCTGCTCCTCCCCATCAAAAAGACCTGGTTCTGATCAGCAGACAGACCCATCTGAAGAGGTCAGAACCTTCCTGGTCACGGATGTCACTGGGATCCTCCAGGAGGTCTGAATCTGGTTCCTAATAAAAGACCAGCGTCCTGGAAGGCCATGCAGAGAAAATAACAAACACACACCTGCCTGCCCTGATGACATCATCACCACAAACATGCTAAAGGACCCGACCCACCCTGCTAACATCTCTCCTCCCATCAGCTGAAGGATTCAGGGCAACAGCAACGCAGCACCAGGCTGGAACACAGCTGAAGCACACGCTGCTGCTAGGAGGTCTCACCAGCAGTGATGCTGCTGGACAGCTGGAGCTCTGCTGTCCACTAGGCTGGTTCACCTGGTACCTCACCTGGTACCTCACCTGGTACCTCACCTGTTTATGTTCCTATTTCAGTTTGTAGTGTAGACTCATCGTGTGTGTGTGTGTGTGTGTGTGCGTGCGTGTGTGTGCGCATGTGTGTGTGTGTGTGTGTTTTCTGGGACGGGACCAGTTCTCCTGCTCCTCTTAGACCCAAACAGAACCTCCAGTCAGCAGCGGGAGCAGGTTCCTCATCTCCAAACCAGGAAAAGCAACAATGAAGGAAAAAGGAATCAGAAGCGAACAAAGACAGGTCTGAAGGGGCTGGGAGTGACAGACGGGCCTGTTGGGTCAGAACCTGCAGCTTTAATTCACTCAGACTCAATCTGTCTGCTTTTATCTCAGTGGCTGGCTCCACATCGATTTTCCTTTATCTGTGAGGAGGCTGAAGGAGAACTGGGGAGCAGCAGGAGGAGAGAAGGAGCTCCTCAGATATTGGTGCGATTCTCACATCACACCTCTCCTTCACAGGGTTACCTCTGACCACCTCCTCCTAGAATCAGCACCTCCTCCTAAAGTCAGCACCTCCTTCTTGAATCAACACCTCCTTCTTGAATTGACACCTAGTCCTAAAGTAAGCACTGCCATTCAAGGCCAGAATCCACCCCTTCCTCCTGGATCCTCAAAAGGAGCTGAGCTCATGTTTCCAGTTAAAGCACTGTGGGGGGCGGGGGCGGGTGGGGGTGGGGGGGGTAGGTGCTGTTGTCTGGAGCTCAGACCCCCCCCCCCAGATCTCCCCTTTAGATCAGCTGCTGTTCTCATTTAGAACATCGAGGAGCTTCGGGGTCACGCTGTATCCACGTGCGTTTAACGGGCTTGTGAGATTTGGGGTCTTGTCTCTTTGTCTCCAGGAGCAGCGCCTCCACAGCGCCTCCACAGCACCTCCACAGCACCTCCACAGCGCCTCCACAGCACCTCCACAGCACCTCCACAGCGCCTCCACAGCACCTCCACAGCGCCTCCACAGCACCTCCACAGCGCCTCTACAGCGCATCCACAGCGCCTCCACAGCGCCTCCACAGCGCCTCCACAGCGCCTCCACAGCACCTCCACAGCGCCTCCACAGCACCTCCACAGCACCTCCACAGCACCTCCACAGCACCTCCACAGCGCCTCCACAGCGCATCCACAGCGCCTCCACAGCACCTCCACAGCACCTCCACAGCACCTCCACAGCGCCTCCACAGCGCATCCACAGCACATCCACAGCGCCTCCACAGCACCTCCACAGCGCCTCCACAGCACCTCCACAGCGCCTCCACAGCGCCTCCACAGCGCCTCCACAGCACCTCCACAGCGCCTCCACAGCACCTCCACAGCGCCTCCACAGCACCTCCACAGCACCTCCACAGCGCATCCACAGCTCCTCCACAGCTCCTCCACAGCGCATCCACAGCACCTCCACAGCGCCTCCACAGCGCCTCCACAGCACCTCCACAGCGCCTCCACAGCACCTCCATAAAACTCAGAGTTAAAATTAAACCTTTCTGATTTTATGTGATAATTTGGTGAAAATGTGAAAACATTAAACTCAAGTTTGGTTTGATCTCAACTTCAGTTTATATGTTTGATCCAAGTAAGCTGAGAGGACGGAGCTGAGGACAAATCCCCGTCCAACGCGTCTTTCTGACCCACATGTCCTTGTCCCCACCTGAGCAGGTCACCAGATCCATGTAAAATGTAATTGTGGAGGAAAAAGGATCAAAACCTAAAGATGGGTCTTTAAAATGCAACATAAATCTAAAATAAAACTAAAAACATTCATCTGGATAAGCAAAAATATATTTCAGAGAATAAAGAGAATAACTATTTCAAAATAAGTCGGATTTATTCAGAAAAATTAAATATTCCTTTAAAAGTTTCCATGAACTGAGTTTGTACCATTTTGGTTCCTTTCTCCCGCATTCAGATGTTTGTTCCCTCATAGGTGGCTTTGACTGCTTGTGCTCTGAAAGCAGCGCTGGAATGTCCCAGCTGTGTGTCGGACAGTGAAGGCATCGAGGTTTTGGACCTGCGGCTCGGTTCTGTTCAGCCAAACTAGAACAAATCAAAGTTCTTCAAAGATGATCATTGATTTAACCCACAGTGAAGCAGCTGATCCATGACGAGCAAGCAGAAACACGATCAGAACCAAGCGGGCCTGAGGGGGGGTTCTGTCACACTCAGACGGGTGATGATGCATCTCGTATCGATCAGGACCACAAGTCCATTGAGTTCATGAGCCAGAACTGCATCGACAAGAGGATTAGAGCCGTAAACGTTCCTGTTAGCCGACAGAACCGAGACGTTGGACTTGCCGAGACTCAAAGGTCGTCTCGAGGTCAAAGGTTACATCAGGCGGGTTCTACGGCTACTGGAAATAACAAGGAAGCAGAAAACTTTGTCATTCTCCATTTTTACATGTCAAACATTTACTTTTATTGTAATTTGATTTTCTATAACTTCTCAAATTTATCTATTTTTTGGTGATTTTTTTTTTTTGCCGTTTTAACATTAAAACTTGCAAAAATGTTCAGGACAGCAGATTTTTTTACCTTGGGGAATGAACCGATCTTAGATTGTGTTCTAGTTAAATTATAAATGTTTAACAAACAAGCAGCTGAGATTTGTGAGAATTCATGTTCTTCTTTTAAAGCGTGTCTGCAGAAAAAGCTGCTCATGTTTTAAACGCCCGTGTTTTAAATGTTCATGTATTAAATGTTCATGTTTTAATTCGTGCTTTAAACGTTCGTGTTTTAAACGTTCGTGCTTTAAACGTTCGTGTTTTAAACTTCTGTGTTTTAAACTTCCATGTTTTAAATGTCCTTACTTTAAACTCCCGTGTTTTAAACGCCCGTGTTTTAAACGTCCGTGTTTTAAACGTCCGTGTTTTAAACTTACGTGTTTTAAACTTCTGTTTTAAATGCCCGTGTTTTAAACGTCCGTGTTTTAAACGCTCGTGTTTTAAACGTCCGTGTTTTAAACGTCTCTGTTTTAAACGTCTGTGTCTTAAACTTCTGTTTTAAACTTCCATGTTTTAAATGTCCTTACTTTAAACTCCCGTGTTTTAAACGCCCGTGTTTTAAACGTCCGTGTTTTAAACGTCCGTGTTTTAAACTTACGTGTTTTAAACTTCTGTTTTAAATGCTCGTGTTTTAAACGTCTGTGTTTTAAACGTCCGTGTTTTAAACTTCCGTGTTTTAAACGTTCGTGTTTTAAACGTTCGTGTTTTAAACGTCCGTGTTTTAAACGTCCGTGTTTTAAACATCCGTGTTTTAAACTTCTCTGTTTTAAACGTCCGTGTTTTAAAATTCCGTGTTTTAAACGTCTCTGTTTTAAACACTCGTGTTTTAAATGCTCGTGTTTTAAACGTCTGTGTTTTAAACGTCCGTGTTTTAAACTTCCGTGTTTTAAACGTTCGTGTTTTAAACGTTCGTGTTTTAAACGTCCGTGTTTTAAACGTCCGTGTTTTAAACATCCGTGTTTTAAACTTCTCTGTTTTAAACGTCCGTGTTTTAAAATTCCGTGTTTTAAACGTCTCTGTTTTAAACACTCGTGTTTTAAATGCTCGTGTTTTAAACGTCTGTGTTTTAAACGTCCGTGTTTTAAAATTCCGTGTTTTAAACGTCTCTGTTTTAAACACTCGTGTTTTAAATGCTCGTGTTTTAAACGTCTGTGTTTTAAACGCCCGTGTTTTAAACGTTCGTGTTTTAAACATTTGTGCTTTAAACGTCCGTGTTTTAAACGTCCGTGCGCTCGTGTTTTAAACGCCCATGTTTTAAACGTCCGTGTTTCTGGGAGGCTTTGATGTTTCTGAGTGCCTCATTAGTTTCTGATGGAAAAGAACATCAGAAACAGAACAAACCCACTTCCTTTTCTCCAGCATGTGAGCAGAGAGGACTTCCTCCTTGAGGGTGAATCTACAGCCTGGGAAAGCGGTGTTTATTATGGGATGTTGTAACAGAAATGTGCAGACAAAGCTGGGACGGGACTACATCTGTGAGTTTAGAAACAAGGCTTTGTTTGTCAGCCTCAATCACTTGTGCTCATGAAAGCAGACACTTACTTGAAAAACTTTTTTTCTTTCAGCGGAGGGTGGGGGGGGACACTCTAAACCTACATCCTGGTATAAATTTGCAGAACGTAATACAGGCCTGATTGTGTGCAGAGGCGACGCGGGAAGCATACAAATGGAACCCCCTCTGAAACGTCTCCGCTGCGCGGCTCAGTGGCTAATGTACAATAAACCAACAAAGGAGCTTTAAGAGCTCCAGGACTCCGTTATTTTATCTTTTACAGTATTTAATTGGTCGGTTTCCCTGAAACTCAACACCGCACTTTCTAACCGCCCAGGCCAGACCTAAGAGCAGGTTGATAAAAACTGGCCCCCCACCCCACCTCCTCGTCTCCCCCCATCTCTTAAAGTTGTGTTTTTTTTGCCTTTCAGGGGAGTTTTAGCCAGGAGGAGAATAAAGTTACAAGTGTGTGGCATTTGGGTTTGGGAGAATGAAACTGGAGGCTCGGAGGGACGGATAAGGCCAGGCTGGGAAAAAGGGAAGTTGGCAGCGGTGGCGGGTCAACAGCGCGCCTCGGAGCCTCAGCCGCTGCACCAGGTGTCCACTTAATTCAAATGATACTATTATTCATAGACAGAGAACCCCCCACCACACACCCCCTGCTCCGAATCATTTGCAACTGAATACAGATATAATCCTGGAAATATAAGTCTCCATTAAGGCTATCCCATTTAGCAAACAGGGCTCCTATTGTGGGACATGTTGTGTATAAATCATAGGGGGGGGGGGGGGGGGGGGGCTAAGATGAGATTTGAGAATGTCACCGAGTCACAAACCAGGAATAAGTTTAACTTCCTGTTTCTTCCCATTTAAAGACAGAAAACTCAAACCTAAAACAGAATTTAATCCTCAGGCCGGTGCTGAGTTTGACCCACTGTTGTTGCCGTAGTTTGTCAAAATAAACCGTCTTTTCCTCCCCTCAGAGTAAAACTACGTATTAAACCTGTTGATGTAACGATGCTGGTGATAAAGCACTCCATGTTCCAGAGGAGCCGAGTTGGACTGGAGCTGGAATATCAAGTGTAACACTCATTAACTAGAGCATCACTAGTACTAGTCCACCATGGCTGGTTCACTATCACTAAGTTCACCATCACTGGTTCACCATCACCGGTTCACCATCACTGTTTCACCATCAATAGTTCACATCACTGGTTCACCATCCCTAAGTTCACCATCCCTGGTTAACCATCAATAGTTCGCCATCACTGGTTCATCATCAATAGTTCACCATCACTGGTTCACCATCACTGTTTCACCATCAATAGTTCACCATCACTGGTTCAATCAATCAATCAATCAATCAATACTTTATTAATCCCAGAGGGAAATTAGAGTTTCAGTACACACAATTCAGAGATCAGACAGACATGGGCAAGACACATAAAAATAATTGGTGACTGTGGTCATTCGCAACCCGAGTCGCGCTACCTTAATAGAGGTAAGAGGGTAACATGAGGATTGGTTCAGGTGGAGGGAAAAAAAGGCACTTCAGAGTTTCCCCCCACCAGGAAGGCAGCTTTGCTCTGCAAAAAAACACCTCAAACATATATGCAACAGACAACACAACATAACATGAGACACCATCAATGGTTCACCATCACTGGTTCACCATCCCTAAGTTCACCATCACCTTCACTAGCTCACCACTGCTGGCGCACCAGCCATTGCTGCTTTTGGTGCTTTTTCATAACAAAAAAGTTAACGATGTTTATGAATCCAGTAGACAGCAGCTGCAGGCAGCTTTTGAGCGGTGCTGTATGAAAGATTCTGAAGGTTCTGACCTGTTTTAACCACCTGATTTTCTGAGCTGCAGTAAAACTTCCAGTTTTTAGACAATCTGATTCTTCAGAAGAAATGTGAGCTGCAGATGGACTCAGCTCCCTCGTGACCTCAGACGTGCCCATGTCTAGTAACTTTAATATCAAAACAGAAAACTTTCATGTATTCATGTATTCATCAGCCTTTCTGCTGCACCTTCTGCACCATAACTGCAGCATCTAACGTGTCTTTTCATCGTATCCTAAGACCTAACTAAATCAGCTGTTTTACGTTGACTTTGATTGGATGCTCGTGGACAGCACATCGAAGGGCTTGTGTGAGTGAAGCGTGCTGTAGAAATGAAGCTGTGATGCGGTTTTAGCAGCTTAGATACACAAATTAACTTGAACCTAAATCTTTCCTGTTTTTCTGACTTTTAAAACAAATGAAGAAAAACAGAAACAAAAACTGAACCTGCATGGTTTTAATGTTTTCTTCTGTTATTTATTTAGGTTTTTATTTCAGTTTTATTATGTTTTTATCTGAGTTTGGGTCATTTTGTGTATTTATTCCATTAAACGGACCAACCAGCTGACGGCTAATCGGTGTTAAACCCTCCATCTTGACTCAACTGCTGTTAATCTGCCTGTAATCTGTGGTTAATGTGAACTGAAACCTGGTTTTGTGTCGCTCAGACAGCAGGAGTCCCTCTTCAGTCAGTGGATCGGTCTAATCCCTGGGAGAAATGTGTGATGGAGCGGTTCAATCACACCAAACAACGGGCTCACACAGTTTGATCCCTTTTGTTCAGGAGCTGGAAGGCGAAACGAGGAGATTCTTTAGAAACCCAGACCGCTTCTGCCTCTTCACAACTTTTCTTCTCCTGATTTCTTACAAGAAGTTTCGCCGCAGGATGATTACAGATCAATCATCCTGTCGCTCCTGTAAATAACTGATAAAAGGGCTTGTTATTTCCTGGAAAAGGCAGCATTCCCACAGCGTTTTATTGACTTTTAGCCATTCTTAAAAACTCATCTCTTCTCCTGATTGCAACACAATCCTTCTAAATTACTTTTAGTTTATTGTGACATATTCAGTTTTAATTCTAAAGGCTTTTCTCACTGGTTTTTGATGAATACTCAATAGATTTTTTTTGTTTATTCATTGTTTTGGTGTTAGTTTAAAACAATGACAACATTATTACTATTATTGTTATTCTTGTTGTTTTTATTATTGTTGTTGTTATTATTATTATTATTGGTGTTGTTCTTGTTATTCTTGTTATTATTATTATTGTTTTTGTTATTATTCTTGTTGTTATTATTCTTGTTATTCTTGTTATTATTATTATTATTATTATTGTTATTATTATTATTCTTGTTATTATTATTATTATTATCATTATTATTATATATTTCACCGTGAAGATGGAAAAAAGACAAAAATAAAACACAGCAGGAGTAAATTCTGATTTTTTTCCTCAGTAAAACAATGAACCTGCTAAAACAAAACTGTTAAACAAATTCAGTAGGATTTTAAAAAAATTCCACCTTTTTAAGGTGGACCTGAAACATTGTTTTTACACCGTTTAACATAATATAGTTACGTAAAAAAGTTTGCCATTTTAAAGAAGGAACTATAAACTGATTTCTGCCCTACAATAATCAAACTTTGACACAATATCGAACATTTTGCAGTCTTAGACTCTAAAAGTATTTATTCTGTCTGAATGACATCATCGTGTTGTGACTCTGTTTCCCCCAGATCAACAACACATGTTTACAATATTCTCAGAGCACCAATAAAACTCTTAATTGGGTTTGGTGTTCTCCGTCTCGGGCCGGAGGTTCCCATGACCCGTCACAATACAGTGATGATGTATTCAAGCAGTGATGTATGAAAATCAGCCCCCCCGCACGCTGGCTAATTATTTGACAGATTGGAGGCCTGTTGTGAGAGGACACCATCCCCCACCCGATAGAGAGGCTACTTGTGAAAAAATTCCTCCATACCCCCCCCCCCCCCCCCCCCCGCTCCACTCTTTGTTAGAAGATTACATTTTTTCACCACATTTCGTTGTGTGTGTGTGTGTGTGTGTGTGTGTGTGTGTGTGTGTGTGTGTGTGTGTGTGTGTGTGTGTGTGTGTGTGTGTGGGTGTGGGCGCGTGGGTGAATATAT
>SSNQ01000489.1:1132837-1141244 GCA_006942095.1 Nothobranchius kuhntae | reverse complement strand
CAGTCTGAAGCGTTTTTAATGATTTATGATGAGATGAAGCCAAAGTAAACAACAACTAAACCACGCTGACCTTCCCTCCATCCTGACTTAGGATTTACGTTAAAGTTTAACGAATCCCGTTTTCGTGACGGAACGTTGAAACAGGAAGTTCCTGTCGCTCATCCTGAACTCTCTCTCCCCCTCCAAACGCCCGTTTCTGGTTTGAGGTTTCAGGTCGTTTGTCGTGTCAGCGACCCGACCCGCTCCGTGTGTGAGTCTGGAGTGGGCCGAGGGGGGGCCGAGGGGGATCAGGCCCCCCAGCTGGCATATGGCATGCTGTTGTCCTTGTCCACTGAGCCAGAAGTGATGCAATTTGTTGGCGTGTCCTGTCATTTCACAAACTGCCCCCCCCCCACACACACACACAACCCCCCGGACCGAGAAGGGCAGCCAGCTCCACTTCTCCCAACATCCTGCCAATCTCTGACAGGTCGGAATGACAGATACCTTCACCAGGAATCAGATCGGAATCCTGCTGGTTCTAAAACATCAGAAACTCCAAAACTTTCATGGATTTAGGAACAAACATGGAAAAATGTCCAGTAGNGGTCGGATGATTTTAGTTTTGGGGAGATTCTGAGAAGACAGGAGCTAGTGTAAACTAACTCTCATTTATTCATTTTGAACTAATTCCTCCTTGGGGGATAGCAGTTGTTTTTTATTTACCCATTTTTGTATTTTGATTTTGTAATAAACCTTTTTTGAAAAAGAAACATAATCCTGATTCTTTCAGGTTTTCTCTAAAGCTTCACGTTTGGAGCCCTGGCCATAATTGCACAGAGGTAAGCATGTCGAAGATCGGTCTTTGAATTATCAGGACTTACTTTACAGTTTATAATAGAATAATATAAAGAAACCTTAAGATAAGAGAAGTTTTAACTTTTCCCTCCTCCGAGTAACGAGTTGTCTTAAGGGTGATAAAAGCAGAATATTCGAGGTCATTTTGGCTCTGATTGCAGGTTGAAAAAGTCTCTAATCAGCTGGAAGGTTGGATTAATAAATAAATTGATTAACTTATGATAGCCTGATCAACTAGCATAAATCATTTTATAGTTACCAACCTCCCACATAAGCTGTTAGAGGCGCAATTAATTCCGGGTGACCCAAACAATTGCTGAGAGGCTTGGCTTGCCTCCAGACTTCTCTCTAGTATCTTAACCAAAAGGTAACGAGTTTAAAAGAAGTGTAGCACTCTGGGGCTGGCTATTTCGTACAAGTCATTTCACCTTTAAAATAAAAGACAAGATTCTAATTAGAATAGGCCAAACCAGGGTCTTTACGATTATACTCGCTGACACCCCGAACCCTGATGGATGCTCCGTCTCATAAGTTCTAACGGAACTGGGTTTTAAAGGAACCGGTAAATGGGACGGGCACATGACAATCTCAGTCTGAAGCGTTTTTAATGATTTATGATGAGATGAAGCCAAAGTAAACAACAACTAAACCCCGCTGACCTTCCCTCCATCCTGACTTAGGATTTACGTTAAAGTTTAACAAATCCCGTTTTCGTGACGGAACGTTGAAACAGGAAGTTCCTGTCGCTCATCCTGAACTCTCTCTCCCCCTCCAAACGCCCGTTTCTGGTTTGAGGTTTCAGGTCGTTTGTCGTGTCAGCGACCCGACCCGCTCCGTGTGTGAGTCTGGAGTGGGCCGAGGGGGGGCCGAGGGGGATCAGGCCCCCCAGCTGGCATATGGCATGCTGTTGTCCTTGTCCACTGAGCCAGAAGTGATGCAATTTGTTGGCGTGTCCTGTCATTTCACAAACTGCCCCCCCCCCACAACCCCCCGGACCAGGAAGGGCAGCCAGCTCCACTTCTCCCAACATCCTGCCAATCTCTGACAGGTCGGAATGACAGATACCTTCACCAGGGATCAGATCGGAATCCTGCTGGTTCTAAAACATCAGAAACTCCAAAACTTTCATGGATTTAGGAACAAACATGGAAAAATGTCCAGTAGAACGGGGACTCGTAAAAGTCTAAGAATGACCTTTGACCTTTTCTGTATTGACGGGCAGAAACAGCTGCTGCAGTCGTGTTGTGACGAAGTCTTTCCTCTTGGCGTTAACACACACCTGGATGCTCCGGAGCAGCATTTTAACCCTTCAGTTCCAATCTGGAATACAAACTTAACAGGAAACAGTTTAAAAACCGAAAAACTTTAACAAAATCTCAATAAAAAGTTCAAATTTAAAACTAATCCCCAGAGGTGAGGAACGTCTTCAGAACCACGGATAAATCCTTTTCCATCCCGCCGCTCCTCTCTGACCTCCAGCGGTTTCTCTCAGAGCCGACGGTGACGAGGCGCCGGCCTCACGCTGAACGCGCTTTGCTTTGTGAAGCCCAAGACCAGATTTAGATGCTTTGGCGATGCGTCCGACCTCACGTCCGACCTCCCCTTCTGCGTCCGACCTCCCCTTCTGCGTCCGACCTCCCCTTCTGCGTGCGTCCGACCTCACCTTCTGCGTCCGACCTCACCTTCTGCGTCCGACCTCAACTTCTGCGTCCGACCTCCCCTTCTGCGTCCGACCTCCCCTTCTGCGTCCGACCTCCCCTTCTGCGTCTGACCTCACCTTCTGCATCCGACCTCACCTTCTGCGTCCGACCTCACCTTCTGCGTGCGACCTCACCTTCTGCCGGGATGTCCCGTTCAAAGGCCCGGCCGGTTCGGACCGCCTGGACTAAGAGGATTTTCCTGCCGGAGGACGGTGATCCACCAGCGGGAGACGATGCTGTCCGGTCTGATCCAACTTTAGTTGTGGTTGTTGGACATCAGACCAGCCGGCCCGGTGGACTCGACAGTCCAGAACCAACACACATACATCAGTTTGTCTCGTTGGGAAGAGTCCAACCAAGCCAGAGATTGGTCCTGCTTCCTGTCCAACCAAGTCCTTAAAACCTGCTTGACAGGTACTTTCTCTGCTGGTGTCCACCAGCTGGTCCTGAGACCTTCTGGCTATGGCTCCGCCCACTTTAGAGGCCCCACCATCTCATCTACAGGTCTTCAGTGTCCCTCAGGATGCTGGAAAAGGTGTCCACGGGTGTCTCACGGTCAGGGTCCTCCTCCAGATGGTCTCGTTTGGGTTGACTGGGCCAGTCCAGCATCCTGCCTCACCAGCAGGTGATGATCAGCTGACAGCCCCGCCCCCCTCCACCTGAGTGTCCAGAACAGGACAGATGAAGTCAAACAGGGACTCGTGTCAGAAACACGGGTCAGAGTTAGCGTGTTGCTAACTAGACACGCGTCATGCTGGGTTGGTTTCCTCAGCGGCTTTCTGATGATCTCCTCGTTACCTCCACCTGTCTCCATCTGCTCACCTGAGCCACTTTCCAGAACCTCCTGGCTGTTGTTCTTACCCAATGGCTAATCTGGGATTATTTATCACTTTCTTCCAGGGTTAAAGGTGAAGCTCTAAGTTCCTGGAGATAAATAAAACCCAGAAACTCTGAATTATCATTATTTTACGTTTCGTTTTGATTATTAGAATTGAAGCCCGCGCCGTTTCCCGTAAGGCCCGTTTTGGGGTTTGTCCTCGCCAGGGCGTCCCTCCTCATCACTTTGATGCACCACCAACAGATGAGTGATGCTGATGATGTCATGAGGAAACTGCATCAAATCAAATCTGATCCATGAATCATCTCCAGATGTCTCTTTATTCCACGAACAGCGTCTCCATATGTTCGCGGACGTTTATCAATCACCTGCCGACGCTCCTCCCTCCGCTGCCGCGGCTGTTTACTTGTTTATGAGGTGTTTGCCAGCTTTTCTTTATTATTTTAGTTTTTACGAGAATCCAATTTGCCGACGCGGCCATTTGCATTTGCTATAAAGTGCAGCTCTCAGCTCTCAGCCTGATGTTGTAGCCTCTAAAGGTGGGTTATTAACATTTCCCACACAATGAGGCTTCTGCTGGGAGCCTTAAACGCGGGCGGCCGCTCTGCATATCAAAACCAGGAGCGTTTCTCTCCTCACAGCTCAGCTCATCTCTCATCTGAAGACTCGTCCGACCATTAGAGTTTAAAAAGAGCCCAGAAATGACGGTAGAATGGTGATCCTTGTTGTGCTGCTGTAAATGTATTCCACCACGTTTCAAGTCTCCTCCATTGATTTCAGCGCTGGTGAAACGTCTTTTTATGTTTGTCGGAGCGTGCGTTAGTCCGTGGCTTCATTTGCATTCAGTCTGCAGCTGAAACGAGCAGCTGAACAGAAGCAGACCTGCAGACGGAACCTGACGAAGAAAGAAGCTCCAGGAAGACGAGCAGGTTTCTAAATCTGGTAAAACACGTTGTTGCCGAGGAAACGCTGCCGTAAAAGTCTGAGACTTTACAGGAAGTAAAAACTCGGAAGTGTTTTCTCTGGTTCTGGATCACCTGCTCACAGAGAGCGTAAAGAGGGACAAAACACCTAATCCGCCCCCTAGTGGCTGGTTCCAGAAATGGGTTTAAGCCCCGCCCCCTCCATGTGAACAAACAGAACATTTTCCTGAGTAGAAAATAAAAATAAGCCTTCGGATCAAGGTTCCGTTTCATGACTCGGTTCTGGTTCTGACTTTAGAACACTTTGGCATCCAGACTCGTGACCCGGACTTGACCCAGTCCAGTCACCTGGTAAGTTTTCTGTTTTGGGGGTGAACTAGCTGTTTTATTAGTTTAGCTTAAATCATTTATCGTTTGTCGCCTTTAGACACGAAGAGATGACAACACCTGAATCATCACCTCAGCGTCTTCATGATGGAGCTCCACCTGCAGCTGCTCACCTGGATTCAGCAGCGGAGCTCCGGCCGTCTCACACCGAAGGGCTGATGTCTGCGCCTCGTGTCTCCGAGTGCTTCCTGGTGGCTACTTGAAAATGCATTAACCTCCAAACCATGTGTGTGTGTGTGTGTGTGTGTGTGTGTGTGTGTGTGTGTGTGTGTGTGCATGCGTGTGTGTGTGCATGCGTGTGTGTGTGTGTGTGTGTGTGTGTGAAACTGTTAAAAGGCCTGATCAGAGCCTTCGTTTATGAGCGTCTCCACTTCATCCTAATGCTGCTTTTACGTGATGCTAATAGATCACAGGCTGCTGCCATCAGACAAGATAATGGACCTTTGTCACAGCTGCTGAGTGTGGCTTCAGGCAACACACACACACACACACACACACACACACACACACTCACACACACACACACACACACACACACACACACACACAATGACCCTAATTAATAACGATTAGTCGGCTCTCAAACACTCACAAAATGTGCAAATGGAACAATAAAAGCGGCTCCTAAACGCAGCTTTTACAAGTGAGCCGAAGCAATCGGTTCTGATCATTAGCAAGCATCGGCCCATTTGTCATTACTACTCCATGGAGCGAGGATGAACCGGGCCGGACCTGGCGCCGGTGACACATCACAAAGTTCAAGAGTCAAACAGAAACCAGGTTCTGCTGAGTCAGAACTTCTGGTTTCTACCTGTCTTTGTTCTGCTGCTGCGGATCCAGACGGTCCCGCTAATCTCATCATGTAAATGTGATGTTTGCAGGTTTCAGTCACAGCTCAGGGACTCCTGTGTTCCTGTCCCATTAATATTAAAGCGTTTGTTTAACAGCAACAGGAGGAAAATGCATGAATGTGATGAAAGAAGCTCAGAAACACAAACCTGTTTTCATTCCATTAAAACAAACAACCCAACAAATGACTACATGAGAACAAAGCACAAATAACTCAAAAGAGCATTAAGCTCCAACAGATTACACGAGAACCTGCTTTTCTGCTGTATTTAAAACAAGACCTGTCATAAAAGTCACATCAACAGGAAGTTTGTTTCAGTATTCTTATTTAAAATAAACCCACCAAAAGGCGTGTTTTTATTGAATATATTCTTATTTTTCTGGTGTAAATCAGAGCTTTAGAGCAGGAGAACCCTCACCGTTCTGTCGGGAACAAAAATCAACATTTTATCATGTAGAATCAGAGAGAAAGCTTGATTTTAACGTGTGACTTTCTGGTTGAATAAAGTCATTTACTGACATAAGGAGCTTTCATTTGTAGACTTTTACAGGAGATGTCACAGAAAACACTTCCTGTAAATAAAGAGTTTCCTGAGGAAACGGGTTCAGGATAAAAGATGTTTTGTTTTTATAAAATACGTTTTTATTTGAAGGAGGTAAACCCGTTTTAGGACGTTATGAACCTAACTTCTGCTTTGATTTGTTTACTTTGTGAGATCTTGGTGAAAAAGGCAGAAAAAGCCGGTAAATGTACCGTTTTTTATTTTCTGTAGGGTTATAAACGAGAAACTCGGAGGCTTTGAACTGTTCACTAAAAAAAAAAGGTGGATTTTAGAAAAATGAAAACATGAAAGCAAACAGACGTTTAGCTGCTCGTCTTTTATCAAACAATTACATTTTGATGTAAATGTTTGTCGTCTCCTCTCGGATCATTTCCTCCGTCAGTGACCCGACCATCTGAACAAACAGCTCGTTGTTTCAGCAGCGAGACGGTGTGTGTGTGTGTGTGTGTGTGTGTGTGTGTGTGTGTGTGTGTGTGTGTGTGATAACGGTGGGTAATAGGGGACATAAAAATAATGATTAGCCTGCTATGTAAATGGCAATTAAAGGGCACAGAGAGCTGCGGGCGCTGTCCTTGGTCCTGATCGGAACAAACCCGGCTGGCCTCGACTCGCAACAATCAGCTGCTGCGCTTCTAATCAATTAACCATAACAGAAATAATGATCAGAGCATCAGTCCAGCTGATTAGAACCATGGAGCCTACACCTGGTTACACGACCACAGGTTTGATTCCATCCCTTCAGAATAAAAGTCCGCTGACCCGGCTGCAAACCAGAGTGGTTGGTTGTACTTTCATGGGTTAAATGAAGAGGAGGAAGAACAGCGGAGAGGTCCTTTACATGATGATTGATCTGTTTCTCTGCTCAGGTTGGCCGGAGGATGTACAGAAACACAGCGCCATCTAGTGAGGGCTCCGCCACAAAGCCACAGAAACCACAGCAACTGGATCGTTCAACCCGAGCCTGAGCCCGACCTGTTACCAGTTCAGAACCATGACTGGTAAAAAGAGCTCAACCAGTAAAGAAAACTAGTTTGACTCCGGGCCATCAGGTCACCTGGCTCTGGGCGTTCAGGTCACCTGATTCGAGGCCTTTAGGTCACCTGGTTCAGGGCCATCAGGCCACCTGGCTCAGAGCTTTTGGGTCACCTGACTCTGGACCATCAGGTCACCTGGCTCAAGGCCTTTAGGGTCACCAGACTCGAGGCCTTTAGGGTCACCTGGTTCAAGGCTGTCAGGTGTCAGCAGGCTCAGGGCCTTCGGGTCACCTGACTTGAGGCCTTCATTTTGTAAAGCACTTTGAATCAAACTTTGTTTGAAAAGCGCTTTAGAAATAAATTTGATTGATTGATTGATTTAGGGTCACCTGATTCAAGGCCGTCAGGTCACCTGTCTCGAGGCCTTTAGGTCACCAGACTCAAGGCCATCAGGCCACCTGGCTCCGGGCCATCAGGTCACCTGACTCGAGGCCTTCAGGTCACCTGACTCGAGGCCTTCAGGCCACCTGCTCGGGCTCAGGGTCACCAGCTCAGAGCTTTAGGTCACCTGACTCGAGGCCTTTAGGTCACCTGACTCGAGGCCTTCAGGGTCACCAGGCTCAGAGCTTTAGGGTCACCAGACTCGAGGCCTTTAGGGTCACCTGACTCAAGGCCTTCAGGTGTCAACAGGCTCAGGGCCTTCGGGTCACCTGACTTGAGGCCTTTAGGGTCACCTGACTCGAGGCCTTCAGGTCACCTGACTTCGAGGCCTTTAGGGTCACCTGACTCGAGGCCTTCAGGTCACCTGACTCGAGGCTTTTGGAGTGATTAGGCTTCAGTTTGACAAAGTAACTCCCAGTTCTGCAACCTGATGGTGCCGAGTCGTCGGAGGGCCGGAGATCTTAGACCTTCTCCTTTTATACTGAATCTTCCCGTTTCCCGGAATGAGTTCCTGATCTTTAACTCAGAAAAGGAGGAATCTGCAAACCGCTGAACGTCTTTGATCCTCCGGGACTGGAACTTAACTGGATCCTGATGTCAGACGTCACATCACCAAAATCAGCTGTTTGAGACTAAATATGACTTTTTCTTTATTTGTCTTGTTAAAATGTCTTTGGGGCAACTTTCCTGCTGAAGACAGGCTGAAGCATCCCGACGGACGTGGGAAAGAGGAAGCGGTGTTTATTATTTACTTCTGTGTATTTGTTTAAACATAAACACTCGCGGGTCCAAACATGTTTTTAAGAAACGTTTTTGGGTCTCCAGCAGATTAAGCAGCCCGTTTCAGGATGGGCGGCTGTAAACTTCTCCGTGACCCGGCTGAGTCCCGAACGAA
>SSNQ01000489.1:1122837-1127837 GCA_006942095.1 Nothobranchius kuhntae | reverse complement strand
ATGACAGTTTACTGTCTATTGTGATTCCCAAAAATATGCTTTCTTGTACATTTCAATTTGAAAACCATCTATTTTTATTGGCAACTCAAACTTTGTTTCTTGATTACCAAATGTTATTGCTTTAGTCTGGTTTAAATTTAATGACAACTTATTGCTGTCCATCCATCCTTTAACAACAATCAATTCTTTTATTTTTAATAAGATTTGGATAATTGTCACTGCTATAAAATATATTTGTATCATCTGCAAATAAAACAGATTTTAGTAATGTAGATGTTTCAAAAATATCACTAATGTACAAACTGAACAAACTAGGTCCCAGTACTGATCCCTGGGGTACACCACAAACAATGTCAAGATGTTTTGACTTTTTCTGTCCAGCATTAATATACTGTACCCTTCCACTTAAATCACTTCTTACCCAGTTCAGTGCCACTCCTCTAATTCCACATCTTTCTAGTTTGACAAGCGGAATTGAGAGATTTATTGTGTCAGAAGCTTTTTTGAAGTCAATAAAAATTCCAATTGCATATTTTTTGTTGTCAACTGCACTGGTGATCTCTTCCACGGCATCTATTATAGCAGCTATATCTACATACAGCTTCTAAGCTGTTCTTTTATTTCTGAAGCCATGTTGTCCATCATTAACTATGTGATGTTTATCAGTGAAATGTTCTAGTCGTGTATTAAAGAGTTTTATCAAGATTTTTGAAAACTGAGGCAACAGTGAGATCGGTCTGTAGCTGGTAAACACGTGTTTATCATTATTTCAGTAGATTGGTATCACTTTACCGATTTTCATTTTGTTTGGAACAGTATCGGTTTGAAATGATAAGTTACAAATGCAGGTGAGTGGTTTGGAGACATGATTTATAACGTTTTTCACCAGGAGCAGATCTATGACGGTCGGTAGATTGTTTGCTTTTGCATTTATAAACAATATTTATAAGTTCTTGTTCGGTTATAGCTGCAAGAAACATTGAGTGTGTGTTTATCTTTTCATTAAATTGTCCAATTGGGATGTCTCGAATTTCACCTGCTGAATTTGGTCCAATATTAACAAAAAAATTCATTGAAGCTCTTTCAGGCGGCGTCTGTTAAAAGCCGTTAAACCAAAAGGAAAGTCACATGAATGATTTTCTGTTCTTCTAAAACCAGATGAAGTTGTCAGTGAACGCAGCACGACTGTGGGACGTTTCTGAGTTTTCCAGTCAGTCAGAAACGACTCGGGAACGAAGGAATTATGACTGAGAACGGAAGTTCTGATTAAAACAGGAAGGTGTTGCTTTAATGGAGGCTCCTGCTAGAGATGGACTTCGTTTATTATTATTCATTAATGAAATATAATCTTTGTTCAGTTTAATCTGACTTCCTCTGGCACAGTCACATGACCCTGTGTTGACCCGGTCCTGTATCCAGCAGCTGCTCCTCGGGTTATCGCCACGTCATGTTGTTACTTCCTCATGATGATGTTCTGACCTACGTTTAGCGTTCCTGTTGCACCAAGCAGTCAGGACAGAGATGAACGTTTGTAAATAGTTTTGAAGACCAGCTGCAGCAGGCTTCACGTCTTGCTCTGGGTATGAATGTATGAATGAATGAATGAATGGATGAATGAATGAATGAATGAATGAATGAATGAATGAATGAATGAATGAATGAATGAACGTTGGTGAATACGCAGCTGCTCTTCAGGTTGAATCAGGACTCGAGACGCAGAAACTCGGCCTGACTCTGAGATGAAACCAGAGAAACAGCAAGTTGTTTTAACGATGATGTCATCAAACACGTTTTAACGATGATGTCATCAAACACGTTTTAACGATGATGTCATCAAACACGTTTTAACGATGATGTCATCAAACACGTTTTAACGATGATGTCATCAAACACGTTTTAACGATGATGTCATCAAACACGTCAGTTTGAGTTAGTCGGAGTTCTAACTCCACCTGGACAGGTGAGCTACCTGACACAGACGTCAGGAGATAATAAAAACAAATTAAAGCTTCTTCAGATGTTTTTATTGAGTCGTTTTAACATAAAAAATGTTTTTATTTTACTGACTGGTACCTGAACTAACTCTCTGAGTTACTTCTACCGGTGGTACCAGTACCAGAACCAGTTTGGATCTAGATCACAGAACAAATAAGAACCGAATTTAATCTATGCACAAACAATTTCTATTTTATTTTAAAACGTTTATTTTTATCCGACCAAACTGGGTCGGTTTGGTTCTGCTGATCCGAGCTTTTATTGTTTTCATCTCTAAACCATGAAGCTGCAGAACCAGCGGCTGATTTAAAACCCATCTGAAACTCATCCTGCCGAGTCCCACATGGACCCGCCAGAACCAGAACCAGAACCAGGAGCTCTGACTGAACAGAGAACGAGCCTTCTCCTGTTGCATTCTGGGTATTTTTGTCAGTGAAACTCATCCTCCGGCTCTTTTCCCGCCTGATGTCAGAACCGCGGTGGAGTCCAGTTTGACCCAAATGTAGGTCCAAAGTGACGGGTCCTGTCCGACCCGCTTCTGGAGAACGTCAGACCCACGACACCTGAACTGTTTAACTTAAGAGCTAAATCGACCCAATTCAACAATAAAGTGTTTAAATATCAGCTCCGACGCCATCAGAGCATCTGACCCGTCTGTGACTCGTGACCTTTGTGACCCACGCTGGCGTTGGCCGTCTCCGCTCGGCTGCGCAGGTCTCTGGTTTCGTTTAGAGGACACTCGCTGGGCGCCCGGCACCGGAACACCTGCTTGTAGGAGTTCCTGAAGTTCTCGGACAGGAAGGCGTAGATGACGGGGTTGACGGAGGAGTTGCTGTAGGCCAGACAGTGAGCCACCATCCTGAAGACGAAGGAGGCCTGGTTCAGGGGGAAGGAGCCGAACTCCACCCACAGGTGGACGACGTGGTGAGGCAGCCAGGACAGGCAGAAGACCACCACCACCACCAGGACGGTCAGAGCAGTCTGAGGACACCAGAGAGGATCAGTGTTCGATTGGTTTAGTCTGCTAGATTAAATATTTGACCTTTCATCACATTCATTTGGCAGAATTTTATTTTTAATAGTTCAACTCTCCTCTGAGCTTCACCATGTCAGCTGTGGGGTTCCACAAGGCTGCGTTTTAGGACCACTGCCTCCTCAGCGCCTGACAGCTTGTTTACAGGAGCTCACTGAGGTCAAAGGTCAGAAAATTAGACCTATTGATGTAAAATTGTAACAGTGTGTTGTTGAACTTTGACCTCATGGACAGAAACTGCCCCCTTCAGGCCAGTACAGTCAACACAAGACATGATGGGGCATTTCATCATCGCTGGATCCTCTCATCCTGATGCTCCCTTCACTCTGGACCAGGATCAGTCTGGACCCATCAGAACCAGACTGACCCAGAGTCTAACCTTTATGAACTCCTGAACCCTAACCCTGCGGAACGCTAGAGGCTGTTAATCACCAGAGTTCCTCGGGTTCCTCGGGTTCCTCTAGCAGCTCGGCTGATTTCTCCTCATGCTCGGTTAGTCGATGTTAGAAAGGAGCGGCTGG
Source organism: Nothobranchius kuhntae (assembly GCA_006942095.1). NCBI lineage: Eukaryota > Metazoa > Chordata > Actinopteri > Cyprinodontiformes > Nothobranchiidae > Nothobranchius > Nothobranchius kuhntae. The sequence goes on along the minus strand of SSNQ01000489.1, from coordinate 1,124,288 downwards.
AGGAAACCTGGAAGGTTTATCAACAAATCAAACCTCATCTGTCGGTGGCTCCTCCTCCCGCCTCCAACAGGATGAGCTCCTCCTGCCCCCTGGAGGACCGCGTGAGTACTGCAGGGTTTGTGCGTTTGGGATGATGCTGATTCGTTATAATTTAATTGATTTGAGCTCTTTATCGTATTAATATTTTATTTCTCAGCAGCTTGTGCAGCCAGGACGGAACTTCTCACCTTCTTCTTGGACATCTCAGATTTTTTGGAGACATTCTTCAGTTTTTTCCTCAGATGATTTAAAACCTGGAACAAAGGAAACGTTTCCTTTTATTCTGTGATCATCAAATGTTTCAGTTTGACCTTTAAACTCATAAATCACGTGACTTTCTGCTAAATCCGTGTCTTCTCCCCTGTGTATCCCGGCGTCGCGCGCTCTCGGTGCTCCATGCGCACTCACCTTCATGTAGCAGACCGAGATGAGCGCGAGCGGCAGCAGGTAACCGAACACGAAGGAGCACATGACGTAGACCCTCCGGTGCCGGTCCGGCCAGACCTCCCAGCAGAACGAGCTGTTGTCCTCCCGCTCCACCAGGTTCTGGTAGTGCGCCACCGGAGCCGCCATCCCCACGGACAGGATCCAGATCAGAACCACACCGAGCGTCGCGTGCCTCCCCACCCGGATCCAGGAGGCTTTCCGGGCATGCACGATGGCCACGTACCGGTCCACGGACATGGCGGACAGCGTGAAGATGCTGACCAGCATGGAGACGGTGAAGAAGAAGTGGATGAACTTACAGATGAAGGCTCCGAGGATCCAGGTGGGCAGCATGTAGATGGTGGACTGGAACGGGACGCAGAAGAGCAGGTAGGACAGGTCCGCCACGCTCAGGTTCAGGATGAAGATGTTGGTGGTGCTGCGGGTCTGACCCGGTTTGCTTCGGGCCACGACCGAGATCACCAAGGTGTTCCCCAGAACTCCCAGAATAAAGATGAGCCCAAAAACCAGCAGGGAGATGAGGTTATCCAGTCCGACCCCCAGGAGGAGTTTAGCAGAACCAACCAGCTGGTTCTGGTTCTGGTCCACCTGCTGCTCCATCCTGTCATGTTCCGGGTATCTCCTCTGGAAGAAGACCTCCTCCTTCAAGAAGATGGAGCCGCGGGAGCGAGCAGCGCGTGACCGAAACTCCAACAGGTCTCTGAGTCCAGAAGAACCGGGTCTACAGGTCCAGTCAGAACTTCCGGGATCAGCTTACGTTTTCTTCTCGAGAAGTTAGTTTTTGTTGACGTCATAATATAAAACTGAGAAATGAAAAAATATGACGTTATCAAATGTAATCAGATTACTTAGAACCTCCACAGACTCCAACTAAAGAAAAATGTCATTATTAAAAGTAAAAATCTGATTTTTCTTCCAGGTGATGATGAAGATGATGAAAATGATGATGATGATGATGAAGATGA
>SSNQ01000489.1:1107837-1120337 GCA_006942095.1 Nothobranchius kuhntae | reverse complement strand
GATGATGATGATGACGATGATGAAAATGATGGTGGTGATGATTATGATGATGATGACGATGATGATGATGATGTTGATGAAGATGATGATGGTGAAGATGGTGATGATGATGATGATGATGATGAAAATGGTGGTGGAGGTGATGCTGATGATGTTGATGATGATGAAGATGTGAAGATGAAGATGTGATGAAGATGGTGATGATGATGAAGATGGTGATGATGAAGATGGTAATGATGATGATGATGAAAATGGTGATGATGATGAAGATGGTGATGATGAAGATGGTGATGATGATGAAGATGGTGATGATGAAGATGGTAATGATGATGATGATGAAAATGGTGAAGATGACAATGATGGTGTTGATGATGGTGATGATGGAGCCATTAACAAGGAAGGTGGTGATGATGATGAAGATGACAGTGAAGATGATGAAGCCATTAATGATGAAGGTGGTGATGATGAAGATGATGGAGCCATTAACGATGAAGGTGATGAAGATGATGATGATTAAACTGTTTTGAACCTGCTGCTCCTCTCAGCTGTTTATCTGTGTAACTGATGTCAGACCTGTGTTTTCCATGTTTCCATGGCAACAACATCCAGCCTGATAATCATCCATGACTCTGCTGATAAACATCAGCGAGCCGTTTCGCTGACACGGCGCTGCTCTCTTCTTCTCCCTGAAGCTCATTTCTCATCTTCTTGTCGTTGAGCCGCCGCTCAGATCAGGAACATCTTATCTCCAGACACATCCGTTCGTTCCATCATCCCGTTTTGGTCTGCTCCGTAAACAACCGATTACAGGTGTCATAAAGACATCCCAAAGCTTTCAGGTGGTCCTTATGATCCGGGTGAGTAGGACCGGCCGTGTCCGTGTTTACTCAGAGAATCATAAATCAGAGGCTGGAGGCTTTTTATTGACCCGCTTCAGGATGCAGGAACAACCCGACTGGAAAAGCAGAACCAAAGTTGTTCCTGAACACTTCAGTGTTTGTCCAGACTCCGCCTCCACCAGGGGGCAGTGTGGAGACGTGCTTCCTCCTGATCTGGAGTCAGACACGAGGAGGACAGGATGTTCAGCTTTGTTTAGGGATCAAGTCTGGGCTAAAACAAGGATGTTGGGAAAATAAAAGGAAAAGAGGAGTTGGATCTCGGATGTTTAGTTTTCTGTGGTTTCGTTCGGTTTCACGTGACACAGATGGTTCTGGTCAGGATGCAGTCTGGGACTCCACGTTTGGACCCAAACCAGATAGTTCTGCAGAGCTTCGGGCTGAGAAGACTGAGACCAGGATCAGGTGTTGGGAGTCATCGGGACGCGGCTGCAGGAAGTTTTAGAACACATAAATATTTTATTTATTCATATTTTTATCCTTTATTCCCAAAACTGATTCAGATGATTTATTTAAACCCAACGATCTGGTTCTGATCTGTTTTATGGGATTATCAAAGAAAGAAGCTAAAATACTGCTTTCAGGTGATTATTCCAGAACTCACCGGGCGTTCATTCACCTGAACAAAACAACTCATTTAAGGAAGTTAGAATGAGGACAGCGTTCCGATCTGAGGAGGATCGGTTCTGTCCGATCACAATCCGGATTGGAGGCTCGTTTCTGCCGTTTAAAAACTTCCAATTTCATTTTATTCTCGTTTCTGTTTTTGTTTCACGTTTTATTTACAAAATAAAACTGATGGAATTTTTGCAGGAATTGAAAACTGTTCCCGACACTGGGATTATTCCTCCTTTTATTGTTGTGTTTTTTGGGACATTTTCTGTTTCCCTCTTGCCGTACGGTCGCAGCAGAAGCAGCTTCGGGTTGTCGGTCTGAAACCAGAGAGGTCTTGAGAGGGAAAACAAATCAGCTCTTTATTCTCGGAGCGGCTGTAGCCGCCTGTTGATGGAATCACTGAACTCCGACCGCTCGGACATTTGCATCAACTTGTTTACGAGCCAAGGCACGGACACGCCGACAGCTCCAGAGGCACACCTGGTCTCTAATCTTTTATTTTAGCTCCTGACTGATTAAATAAACATATCTAAACTTGTGTTTCCTGTTTGCTTCTTTACACTAAATTAATAATTTTTGTTCTGGTTTAATCCAGAAACATCCATCTAAACGTTTACATCCAGATGATAAAAGAAACAAATCTACAAGTTTTACGTCTAATGTTCGTATAAAACACGGAAATTTGCTACGTAGAAAACGTAGAAATGGGACTTTATGAGAAAAACTTCTGTAAGACAACCAAATGTCCTTGTGTGACCCGGAAGTCTCCAACGAGATTTTTTGTTTCAGATTAAATGTATTAATCTTAGTTTTTTAGTGACAGGAAATCAAAAACAAACAAAAAAAATCCTTTAAAAACTGAATTTGTAAACGCTCAACATTCAGCCTCAGAGGGCTTTAACTATCAAAGACTAAAACAGGGATCCCGGACAAGCCCCCAACAGTTTTGATTTGTCACTACAGAAAAAGGAAGACGTGTAGAGTAAAGGTGAATGAATCGAAGCTAACCAGTTGAACTGAAGTTTATGTTGAGATGTGATCAGTGATAAAACTAAACTCAGGTGCTGGTGAAGGTTAGTGTGGTGTTTAAGGACTGTGGGATAAAAGCCTGATGGGAGTTAGACACAAAGCAGGTGGAAGAAGACTCTCATGCCAACATTTACCTGTATGATGACAGAGTGACATCATCACCTGGTTTCTGTAGAAAAACAATCAAACGGATCAGAACCAGTTCAGTCATGGCCAGTCCAACTTTCTGTGATAACTCGGAATGGTGTTTCTACTGGGAAGTCGACCTCATCATAGGGAGCTTAAGTCACTTGCGGACCACGGAAGAACGAAAACATGAATGCAAGTCAACGGGGCTAAAAACGCTTTTTCTAATCCGCTTGTTTTGTTCCACGGATTTCACACGATGTCTGTGAGCTTTAAAGACACATTTTGATTCCAAGAACTCGTTTATTTTCGAATGGGGGGACGATATTTTAGGGTTTTGTGTAAAAATAAGTCCTTGCACTCATGAGCTGACTGCAAAGGGAGGAGACTTGGGCTCCCTATAGTGCTCCTGAAGGGGCGGAGCTACTTCACCTGGTTGTTCTAAACCCTTTGATGTAAATCAAACATGTCGGATCAGTTCCTCATGAAGCCGAACTCTGATGGATTTAGCAGCAGATGAAAGACAAACAGATACTTCCGCTGCATTTATCAGCTAATCCTAAATAATTTGGGTACGATGTGACCTGAAGAAGCTGGTGCTGGATTATCTCCAACTTCTGTTTGTAAAGGTTACAGAAGTCATAAAAACGAAAGAGCTGGTCTGACTGGACGCATCTGAACACAGAAGCTTCTTTCTTTCTTCCTGGGTGGGAGTTCTGGTCCAGATTCCTGCTGCGGGTCCAGGATGTCTCCCGTGTTTGTGTCCCACAGATCCCTGATATGACCACCATTGTTTTCCCACCGCTCCACTCGGGCCTCCGGCTCCAGAAACAAGCCCAGGACTCTTCTGGACTCCAGGGCCCGTGATGTGGTGGGCCCACTCGCTGCATTCCTGCAGCTTAGCTCCAGCCGTGGGTGCGGTTCTGATCCGGTTCTGCAGGACAAACAGATGCAGCTCTGTGGACCACAGAACCCGGCGGCCATGTTGGATCAACTAACCCATCAAGGCGTGTTCGACCCAGAAGTCAGAACTCCGGTGTCTTTTACTTTATGACTTTAGAATGTAAACGAAGAAATAGAAGTTATTAAAAACACGCTCAGCTCTGAGGACTCTGTAAATAATAACAATTATTATTATTATTATTTTAGCAAATGTTAACAACATCACACACACACACACACACACACACATATATATATACATACATACATATTATATATATGTATATATAATATGTATATATATATATATATATATTATATATACATATATAAAATATGTATATATAATATATATAATATATGTATATATTTTATATATTATATATATTAAATACATACATATTATATATATAATATGTATATATATATATATATATATATATATATATATACATATTATATATATAATATGTATATATATATATTATATATTCATATTATACATACATATTATATATATGTATATATAATATGTATATATATATATATATTATATATTCATATTATACATACATATTATATATATGTATATATAATATGTATATGTATATATACATATATTATATATACATATTATATATAATATATGTATGTATTTTATATATTATATATATTAAATACATACATATTATATATATAATATGTATGTATTATATATACATATATAATATGTATGTATATTTATATATATATACATATCTATACACATATATATACATATGTATACACACACACATATATACATATATACATATATATAATAATAATAATACATTGAACTTATATAGCGCTTTTCTAGACACCCAAAGACGCTTTCACACACTCTCACATTCACACACTGCTAGTGATGGTGATCTACTTGTAGCCACAGCCGCCCTGGGGAGGTCTGACAGAGGCGAGGCTGCCATTTGGCGCCGTCGGCCCCTCTGACCACCACTAACACACGTATATTACATATGTATATTATATATGTGGGAGATATATTTTAGACATGAACAGGAGGAAGTAGATGTATTCATGCTAACTAGTTTCCCTTCACATGTTGCCGTTTCACCCAAATCTCACGTTTGTCTTTAATCTAAATTCATTTACTTGTTTATTAAATTCTTTTTACTCTCAGACTCAAAATTAGAAGCAGCCGAAACAAAAAGCATCTGTTGTAGAATATTAATATTCTGATGATGCGCGGGACGGTTCTAACCCAACAGAACCTGCTTTGTTCTGAAGCTGAGATCCGTCCTGGGCGACGATGCATTCAATGTTCACTAAATCTGAAGGATTTGGCACCGTCTCCAGCTCAGCCTCCATGTTTTATCGCACGGAGACTCTGATGGTTTTATTTAAACAGGAAGAATGAAATCTGTCCATGCTAACTAGCATTTAGCTGCTTTTGTTTGCAGCCTCGCCAGACACCCTGCTGGAAAAACCAGCATATGTCGAGTTCTGGTGCTGGTTCTTCTGGTGGACCAGCACCAGAACTCGACATATGCTGGTTTTACCAGCAGGGAAACCTTTCCTGGTTTCTTATGTTTCTGTGTTTACTGCAGAAAACTGAAGCTATGGTTCTGGAGAGCCACCATGTTTCTGCTCCAGCATGAAGGTTCTACAGAAGCCAGAAAATTACCGGCTGCATCAGAGGAACATCTACAGCACACGGGACTGGAGGCGCTGGTCCAGAAGCAACGCAGCACCAGGAGACGCCCTGAGAGCGAGGCTACGTCAGGGTCGACCCCTGGAAGCGGGATGGGGTCTGAAGCTGTACACAAAGATGGGTTTACGTTGGCCCATCAGCTCCTTCTCACTGGGTTTGGACACAATCATCTCAGTCAGAGCCATTGTAGGTCCAGTTTGGACCCAACACATCACTGAGATGTCAGGGCGGTCCAACAAAAGCGTCTCAGTTCCGGGAGCTGCTCCGCATCAGGCCGAGAGGTCAGAGATAACCTTTGTCCCGCCCGATGGGAAGAGGAACAATGGCCGAGCGGCAGCGACTGACACAGCAATGCCTGGAACCGAGCCAGAACCACGACCTCACCAACACACACACACACACACACACTCCTCCTGTCCCATGGTGCCCTGGGGGGGTCGAGACCTTCAGGGACGGCCCCCTGAGCGCCAGACGGGCCGGACTTCACCCTGAAGGAGCGGTGGTTCTGGGAGTGGGCACTGTGGGCTCTGGAGCGGCGTGGAGCAGGACTAAACCCAGCAGACGGGTCAGAACCGAACCTCAGCAGCTATCATGGCCACAGCGAGCACCTCCGGGCAGAGCGGCTTCGGCAGGAAGAAGAAGAACCCGGGTCTGATGGACCAGATTAGCAAATTCTTCGGAGGAGAGAAGAAGAAGAGGAGCAAAGTGAGTGGGGGGGTCCTTTTATCTACCTCCTTCCTCGGAATTCCAAAGCTTTTCCCGAGCTTCTTTATGGGATGTGTGAAGGAGACTCAGATGGGTGAAAGCAAAAGGGAATAAAAATATTCCTCAAAAACAACTTTTTGATTTTGAGATTAAAGCTACATACATTAATCTGAGATCAGCTGCAGATTACAAACCTCAGGGAACGTTGTTTCATCCCGGTTTTCTGAGGCGGTGCAGAAAAAACGAGTTAGAAATGAGTTTGTGCTCCGACCTGTAACAAAAACACTAATCAGCATCCCTCTGGATGAAGACGGGGATTAAAACCTTGTTCTGGAGGCCTCAGGGACACAGAATAAGGAGCCAATTAGGATTTAATCCTGCAGGATTACCTCTAAAGGCTGGCTTTATTCTCTCAGACTGAACTAAAACTATTTTCCTGACGTGCTGGGATTAGACGTCTCTGGAACCAGCTGTTGAGTCTTACATTTATTCTGCTGGATGTTGTGTTGATTTTGTCTCTAATCTGATCTCCAGGGGTCGTTCAGAGGTCACCACGCCACCTCGCCCCAACAGTCCTCCGCTCGCCGTCGGACCAACGAGAACGCCGTGGTTCATTTCTTCAGGAGCCTTGTGAGTGTCACGGATCAGATGCTTTATTTAATCCAGCTGAGATGTTTGCCGCTCCAGAGCGGAGAGAATTCCTTGTTTCCTGGAAAATCCGTGGAACTTTTCCCTTCATTTACGACCTGATTCAAAAACAAATAACATGGCAGCAGCAGCTCTGGTGTTCCTACGGCGGCGTGATGAGCCGAATCGGGATGGAAGAACATTCCGATCATTCTCAGGAATGCTCGGATTAGTTCCACGTGAATGCATGACGTTAAAATCTGATGTTAAAAGTCAGAAATTTGTTTTTTATTGTGACGTTTTGTCCCTCAAGCACAGAGATGCTGGACCCACATGAGTGTGACGAACGTCCACATGTATGCAGATGATGCGCTCTTCTACGAGAGCCACGAAGCAAAAACGTTTATGGTCCCTTTGGATTAAAGCATCTAATGAATAAAGATACGGGGGTCCCTGAACGCACCATGTTCTCCCTTTGCTCCCAGGATTTGGTTTTCACGAACTTAGAAACGGCTTTACTTTCCTTTTCTCTACGGAAACTCATTTGTTATAATCATGAATTATTTCAAAAGTTATAAAACATAATTGTGACTTTTAAATTTAATTATGAAACACAAAATGGGCTTCAGGGCTTCCATCATTAAAGTACATTTGAGTTTTAAATGTTAACCAAATAAATCCAGAAATGTTCCCACAAATTTATGACTTCAACTTCAGAGAACAAACCTCATGCGGATACTTGATTTGTCCCTAAAAGGCCGCCGTAGTTTGGACTCGGAGCTGGTTGTTGTGTTTGTGTGCGATCCATCAGTCACCCTGTTGTTGTGGTTCTTCTCAGGTTTCCTCCCCTCCTCCCAAATCCACGGTGAGTCTGACTGACTTTGGTATCTTTACATTTTTTTGTATGAAAACAGAACTGTTTAAACTTTGGTGCCATCTAGTGGCAGCACGAGGAGCTGCAGCTGGTAGCAGCAGGAGGATCATCCTGATTATAATTCATTGTAATTAATAAACAGCTGTTGACCCACAGGAACGTGCTGAGGCTCACGCCATTCATCATCTACAATAAAACAAACTTTCAGACATAAATATGACATAAAATAACTTCCTTGTAAACGTTAACGGTGATATTTATTGAAATCTCATGATTTAAGATTTTTGAATTTATTTGGGATTTTATTAATGATAATCAGAGAAAACCAGACAAAGCAAAAGCACCAGAACCACCTTATGGTGACCACCATAGATATATGTGTGTTTTTATACATATCTATGGTGGGGACAACAAACTAATGCTGAATGACAGACAGCAGCTCCCTCTAGTGGTCCGCACTGGAAGTTCAGACCCTCGGTTCTGGCTAAGGCGTTGCAATTAATCTAGTTTGTGTTTCAATTTCAAGTCATGCTTTTATTTTGTTGTGACTTCACCTCCTCCCCTCGCTCTGAGGGCAGAACGAGGGCAAAACACATGCCCTTTGGGGGTGTCGGCCGTAAGTTTCAGTCGGAATTATTTTGTGGTGTTTTAAACCAAATAACTACATAAATAAGAGGGACAACCTTCTGTGCCGTCGCCCGTAAGTATCTGAAAAACTGAACTGAGGCACAGCAGACAGTTCTCACCACTGCCATCTTCCCATCACATGTCTCATCACTCCCAGGAAAGCCAAAAATGGAGCTGAGGGTGGAGCTGTGAGGCTGAGGGCAGATGATTGACACCAATCAAACTCTGAGTGAATGTAGCGAGGAGCTAGCCAACGCTAACGGAGGTCGGAAGGCTTTTTTAGCCAAAAAACTGTGGTTGAGTGACTCTGCTACCCTCTGCCTTATAGGCTTTTGGCTGAGGCCTATCCTGGAGTAAACGAGGGATAGCTGATAGCTGCTAGCGCTGACAGTCTCTCAAAAGGACACGCCCATAGGTATTCTAAACAGTAGCCTAGGGATCTAGACCAACCGTAACCAAAGATTTAGCTCCGCAGATCGATCCAACCGTGCTCCATCATGGCCTCTGTAGGTCTGCCATTGGCCTGATCTGTTCTGTGTCTGACCAATCACAAAGCTCTATATTTATTGGGCGGGCTCTGCAACACAGAAAAACTACAAAGATGGGGTCAGCTCAGGAACAGCGCTCATTTGAAACTGCTTTGGCATCAACTTTAGACCATTTAGACGAGGTTTTCTCTGAGTCAAGAGCAGGTAAAGGCATTTGCTTCTTCTTCTATGGTGGACTATGGTGAGTATGTAGCATCTGTTGCTCTGATTGGTCCTCACACTGTCTGATTGTGTTCAGAGACAGTTTGGGGTGGTTTCGATGGCTGCTGGCCAGACGACACATTTACGGGAACACGATGGTTTTCCCAAACAGACGAGTTACAAGGAAGAGAGAAGAATTGCTTTTTGTTCCGTTTCCTGTTGAAGCTGAGGGAGATGTTTGGTCGAGTCCCTTCGACTGAGACAAATGAGGATCTGAACTCATTAGGTCCTACAGTGCCCCCTGGTGGAGGACCTACAGGCGGCAGGGCCGTTTTATTTATTTATTTATTACTCCTAAATGACAAAAACAAAACAACAGGTGGATCTGTGGGAACCCTCCAGATGAAAGAGGAGGTCCCAGCTAGGTGGAGAACCCACAGCGAGGTCCTGTTGGACTCTGGCGCTGCGTACACACACACACACACACACACACACACACCGGTGTGGTGAAAACGGTCCTCCCGTGCAACCCCTGCAGCGGTGGTTTGACCCCCACGCGGGGAGGCGTTGGGTCCCTTTTGGTTTGACCCGAGCGGGGTTTGAACCCCCATCTCCCGGGGCCACTAGACCACTGAGCTGCTGTTCTGCTGACAGATGGGAAGAAAGTTCTGGGTTGATTGATGCTGGTGGTTCTGATCCGATCGCCTCCTGCTTTCTGACGAGTTGCTCTGGTTTTTTTTCATGTCCAGTGGAGAGAAGCCCTGGGTTTGGTACGTCACCCCACCGCCATCCCACTTCCTGTCTCTGTCCTCCTAACCTCCGCTCTCCTCTAAAGATCTGTTCCACCTGCAGCAGGAGTTTAGCTCCTCCCACTGCTCACCTGGACTCACTGAAAGGTTTCAGGTGTAATTAACTCCTCCTTCTGCCCCAGAGCCACTCGCTGCTTCTGGATGACTTTGAAATTGCTCGGCTCTTTATGAAGCGGTAAACACCTTCTCCTGCAGGACCCTCTCCTCCTCCTCCTGCTCCTCCTCCTCCTCCTCCTCCCCTGTAACACCTCCATCTCCTTTCTGACAGAAACGAGTCTTTAGGGTCATCTCACTCCAGTCCTGTTCACCTGCTGCTCCTTGTGGACCTCCTCTTGAGTAATGACCTCCTTCCTGTTTTCCTCCGCTAACGTTCCTGAGGACCTCCTCTCGCCGTAACCACCAGCTGAAGTTTTTCTCCTCCTCAGAGTGAATCCATGAGGAGTTCCTACAGGTTCCTCGACCAGAACAGAACCCGGGTCTGGTTTCTAGTCTAGGAAGTAAATCTACCAGAACCAAACCCGACTGAGACCAGGACTCTTGGAAACATTTAACTAAAGCTCTATTTAATCTTCAATGAGTCCAAAAACAAGTTCTAACAGAACCGGGTCAGAAGAGGTTCTGAATTTCTCACTTTTACAAGAGAAATTGTCTCAAAAAGAAATCAAGCATCTGATTGACGGTCAGAGGAAACAAACTAGGGTCCGGTTCTGTAACTGGTCCCATGTTCTGGTTCTGATCCTCGGTACCAGGTCCGGGTCCAGGATGTGGTTGGTTCTGATGTAACGTTTGCTTCTAGGCGTCCTCGGCGCGTCCTGAGAGCACGAAGTCGCCGGTCCGGAGGCGGAGAGAACAAAGCACGCTGTCCAGACTCTTCAACCTGGTGAGCCCAAAGCCCATTTCCTGTCCTGTTTGATCCCGACCTCTGACCACTTCCTGTGAACAGAATTCTATTTCCTGTTTGTGTTCGAACGGAGCAGCGATCAGTGAGTAACTGACACGATCGATCAGACTTTAGTTCATCAGAGCTTCCAATCATCATAATCGACTAACCTGAAGGCAACATAAACCATCTTACCTCCAAGGTTCTGGTTCCAGACCGGGTCACCAGCACCGGGTCCACTTTCTGACAATCAGCTGTTTTAACTGAACATGGGAGCAGCTGACAGCTGGACACATCCTTACCCTTCCTCTGGTTCTCCTCCACAGGGAGACGCCAAGCCCCGCCCACCTCCTAAACGCTGGAGCACCATCTTCTAGGCTCTCCGCCGAGGACCAGACCTCGAACCGGACCTCGGACCCAACGGGACCGGAGGGAGAACGAGGAGGAGACACAGATCTGCCTCCTCCTCCTCCAGAGGAGTTAACCCACTAACCAGAAGCTCCTGAAGCTCAGACGTCGGATCAGAACCGCTCTGCAGGACCTTCTTCTCTAATCCGCCTGTCTGATGGTGCTCCTGTCTGCCTGTCTGCCTGTCTGCCTGCCTGTCTGCCTGCCTGTCTGTGACTGACGCATCGTGGGTCGTGCTCGGAGCTAAACGTTGCTTCCATGGGACTTTGGGTTTGTGTGATTTTCTTTGTGCCCTTTTAGAAGCACTAAACCAGAACTTCCTGTTTGTTGTTGTTTGTTTGTTTGATGACATCATACCAGGTTTGTTTCAGCTGATGGTTTCACCGTAAGTGATGTAAAGGTTTTGGGTAGAAGCCGAGAGGCGGAGCGAGGAGAACCGAAGCGTTCGGACTGCATGTTGGACTCTGTTGTTATTTACTCTTTAACTCAGATGTTGTGTAAATATATTTATCTGAGTCGGACTCCGGTTTGAAATGTGAATCCTAACCGATAATAAACGCCTTCAGTCTTCGACTCATTAAGGTCATTAAAGGGCTCGGGCGGCGGCACTTTTACGTGGAGTAGACCGTGTTGTGTTGTGTCATCACGCTGTCGTTTGACTGGCTGATCAAGTTTAACTTTGTAACCAATCAGGAGAACAAATAAAGTTTTATCCAAAAAAAAGTCTCAATCGCTGGACTTCTGTCCCAAAATAAAGAACTGGTTCAAAGAATGAAATCTTCTGAATCAGTTCGGACCTGCGTATCCATGGAAACGGAACTAAACCAAACAAGGAGCCAAAGAGGTGTTCAGACGGTTTGGGCTTGCTTTTAGCACCCCCTAGTGTCCTCCCGTGGTAACTCCTTAATCTAACAGCTGAAACGTTTCCCCAGCCTTCCTTAGTGCCTACGAGCAATCATCCCTAAACAAACGAAGCAGCTGCGTTCCTGCAGAGCCAGGCATGTCAGCGTCACTTTACTAAGTCCAACAGGAACCAGACGGACACTCTGAAGCTGCAAGTGTGACATCGGGCCACAGAGGGTGGTGAGGTCTGAAGGTTCTCTGAGACATGCTGGCTCAGGAAAAGGATTTAAAGTGTGAAAAAGTTAAATGGTCTCACCCATCTCGACTCGCGATGGAGAAGGATGTTGTTTTAGCGTCCAGGAACAGCAGAGAACGTCTCGACTACTAGAAGCTAACCGTTAGCATTAGCAACTCCGCTACACAGCAGGACAGCAGGCAGCGGTAGAGTCGAGTTGCGGTCATCCAATCCGAATCAGTCTGGAAATCATGGATAATAAGGAGTAAGATTTGAAATCTTGTCACTTTCTGTCTCACACTCAACCGTCTAACTCCCACTTCCTGATACAGACGCGCCAGAGCTCTTACTCCCAAGAGCACACCTCGGCGGTCACCGGTCGTACTAGAGACCACAGCAGATAAAACGAGTGAATGAGAGCTTTAAAGACCTGAGCACAACTTTTTATGTCCTCCGGAGAATTCTCGCCCTGCAGAAAGGAAGT
>SSNQ01000489.1:1085471-1107827 GCA_006942095.1 Nothobranchius kuhntae | reverse complement strand
GGGGGGGGGGGGGGGGGGGGGGGGGGGGGGGGGCGCTGCTGCAGGGAGAGGCTGACGTCCAGAAAAGCTATTCAGCTGATCCATTCTGTGGTCCTCCTACTGGCGAGTCGTCCTCAGGGAGGAGCTAGCTGGTGCTGCTCCTGCAGCTGGGGGGTGGGGGGTGCACCCTCTCTCTGCTGGATGGGGCTCCGGATGCGCGGACATAAATACAGGACAATAATATCATATTTACAGAAAACAACCAGTAGAAATGTTCTACTTGTGAGCAACAATCCCCAAACCATGAAGGCACTTCTTCAGGAAGACCTGTCCAAGATGGCGGCTGAACCTATCCTGATCCAGACGAGCTCCGGCCCTTTAAAAGGATCAGACACCTAATGGAAGAGTTTTAATAAATATTTTATTGACTAAATCAAGACATTTTATTGTGGCGAGGACAGTTTGTGCAAAGTGCCGACGGTCTTTATTTACTAAAGTGTGTTTGTGGTCAGCTGACTGACGCTTCCTCTCTGGGGGCGGGGCCACACGGCTGCAGATTCAAGCCTTCTGATTAAACTCCAGGATGTTTGTCCTTTTTAAACTTGAGATTATAAATGATAAATAAAGCTGTTTACACTCCTAGAACATCTTAAATGACTTTTAAATAGCGACTAATCACAAGAACAAGGAGACATTTTAAAAAGGTTAACAGTAAAAAGCAGCTGGGTCTTGGCCGATGTCCGGGCACGGCGGCGCTCTAATGGCAGCATGATGGTTTGGTTCCTGCCAGCTAAGATCGTAGCACGAAGGCGAAGGCGTTTTTGTGGAGAAACGTTCACGCGGGCCGCTTCAGCGTTGGTGTTGTAGCACCTATGACACGTCGGAACTACGGAAGCCCGGGGGGGGGTCGGACTTTCCAGAGATGAAACGTTCATAACGGAAGTTCTGACGTAGTGGATAAAAGGTCCGAGGGTCCAGCCGTCGGAAGCTCAGAACCGACTTTAGCTCCCACTGAAGCTCTCCGCTGCCTCCTCTTTAAAGACCTGACCCAGGTTCTGGGACTCGGTGCCTACAAGGTCCAGCAGCCCCCCCACGGCCCTGTGGAGGTCCCCCTCCTCCACCTTCACCTGTCCCAACGGGACGTCGAACCCGTAAGGCGGCGCCGGCCCGGTGCTGGAGGCGAGCCTCTCACAGCGGGCCTGGTGTCGCAGGAAGCTGTCCCTCCAGATCACCTTCTTCCCACACAGGCTGCACTCATAGGGCCGCAGCCCGCCGTGCGTCTTCAGGTGCTTCGTCAGGTGGTGCTTCATCTTGAAGGACTTGGTGCAGACGGGACAGCCGAAGGGACGCAGGTTCAGGTGCTGCATCTTCACGTGGCGGTCCCGCATGCTCTTCAGCGTGTAGGCCTTGCCACAGTGGCAGAAGTGGACCTTACCTGAGTAGGCGGAGCCAGAGAGGGGCGCCGAAGAGGAGGAGGACGGCGTAGGAGGTGATGGAGGAGGGGGAAACGCCGCGGACGACGGGGAGACGTGATGGGTAGAGGTGGGAGTCCCGCTCTGACCCCCGCTGCTGGAAGTCCAGTTCACCTCTGACCCCCCCAGGCTGAAGCCAGGAGACACCAGAGGTCCCTGGGAAACCGGTTCCGACCCGTCCTCCGTCTCACCCAGCGAGTGTCTGCCGTCTGGGAAACACCTCAAGTCCACCCTGTCCTCCTCGTCTTCCTCGTCCCTCCCCGGAGGTCGCTGCTGCGTCTGAGACCAGGAGCCGCTCTGCCACGGAGATCTTCCCGAGACCGGACCTGACGGTCCTTCAGCTGGTCCACAGTCCTCAGGAGGCTGAGAGGACGGGCCGCTTCCTGCCGCGTCCCGCTGGACTTTGTCCTTCATCATCTCCACGGTCTCCCTCACGGTGAGGCGTCCCGATTCCTCCAGTTCGGCCGGAACCGGGTCCAAGTCTGACGGGAACAAAAGAACAAACAGATAAACGGGTCAGCAGCTGGCCGGGATCAGACCGGAGCTCGTTTGGGTCGGTTCTGGATCAGCTGGCCTCTAGAACGACCCGTCGGGATTTCTCTCTGGGAGCCGACCTTCTGGACGGCTCTGACTCTGGAGCGGTGGCCGGGTTCTGGTTTACTCCAGAGCCTCGGGCCTGAGGCAGAACCAGAACCTCGGGTGAAGTGTTACCTGTGTGAGTGAAGCCGTCCCTCCTCTCCTCCTCCTCCCCGACTCCTTCATCAGCCTCCGCTCCTCTCCTCTCTGTCCTCCGCCTGTCCAGAGTGTCTTCGCCGTCTCTCGTCCTACCGTGTTCTCTCTCGGCGCTCTGCGGCGCCCCCCTCTGCTGAAACCGGACTTTCGGCTTTAAAGGGTCACCACACAGAACCCCCCCGTGGTGCCGGCTGTTCTGACCCGCTCCGTCGTGGCTCAGAGGCCACGCCTCCTCCCCACCGGCGTAGTTACTCTCCACGTAGCTCTGGAGGCCGTCCAGCTGGGAGTCGGCGAGGTTCTGGTCCAACGGGGGCCGGGCCCGAGCCCACCTCAGCAGCTGCTGCGGTCGTCTCCAGGTGGCCAGCGGCGGCAGGGCGTCGGGTTTCTTCTCCCTCCGGCGGCCCTCCCGCTCCACAAACAGACACTCGGTGCTGCTGGGGGACTGCTGGCGGGACGCGGGTCCCGGAGGAGCTCCGGCGGGCGTTTCTCCGGACGACCGGGGTCTCTTCAGGATCTCCGTGCATTTATCTACGATGTGCCACATCTGGAGGAAGCTGGCCACGGTCACGTAGTTCACGATGTCATCGTGTACGATGCTCAGCTGGCCCGTGTAGGCAGAACTCAGGACGCTCTCAAAGGCCACCGGGTCCATAACGGAGGGCAGGGACACGGTGGTAACGTTCTTCAGAAGAACCTGCCAGAGGAACCGAACAGAGGCGCTCTGAGTTCTCAGCTTCTGGACATAAAGATCACACACATCGCGTCGGACTCAGTTCTACATATTCCAGTGACCCGGATCGTGTTGGAAGAAATCGGATCTGTGCCGTTCAGACGGTCATGAAATACTCTGATATGGGTCACATGTCTGCAGTCGGAGCGTAGCCTCAGATTAGTGTCGGCAGTCAGGGGCGACGCCTCTGAGCCAGCATCCGGATCTCACACCTTCACCAAAGCCCTTAACCTTCGCTTTCAGGATTCCCCTCAGCTTCAGTGAAAGGCAGCAGGAAGAACCCTGCAGACCTGTTCAGGTCACATGACTGAACATACCTGGTCGTGAAAGTAAGGCGAGGAAGCAGCGAGGACACAGCGGTGGGCCCGGAACACCTGACCCTGGACCTGGATGGAGAGGTCACACAGCCGGCCCTCCTCGCGCTGCCGGTTCAGGTTGTCCAGGACCGCCGCCCGCACACCGGGAAAACACACCTGGACGGTCAAACCGGGCGGAGCCACAGCATCACAGCAGGAGGGATCCATGGTGACAGAAAACTACCAACAAAACATAACAAGTCATGAATTGTGGCTCATGGACGTTTTTATGTGATTCCTGTTAGTGTCGAACACGGTCTAATCCCAGAAACACTCAGGTACACTCCAGGTGTTACTGGATTTAACATAACGCCTTCTAGGGCTCTACAACCCCCCAAGGTGCTTTACAACACAGCCATTCACACTGGTGGTTATGAGCTACATCATAGCCACAGCTGCCCTGGGGGCAACAAGGCTGAGCACAACCGGTCCCTCCGACCAACACGTAAGGTGGGTTAGGTGTCTTGCCCAAGGACACGACTGCGCCAGGCGGGGCTTGAACCTGCAACCTTCAGTTATGGGGCAGTCCAACCTCGTGTTTCATGCATTTGTTGCAATGATCTGATAAAAGTCTCGTTTTCTTTAGTCCTCGGGCCATTCAGACCCATCAGAGCCGCACGTGAGCCCTGAACTCCAACAGAAGTCTGACCTGGTTAGAAATGAGCGGTTTTACTCCTAAACCTTAAGAATTTAAATAAAATTACCTTCTTTAAAACAAACAGAGACACTACAACTCCATTCAAACTGTCGGTGTAGCTCATTCTCTAAAAAGCTTATTAATGCAGTAACTCAGAAGCAGGTGGAGTTATTTATGGTCTATTTAAACAAACACGAGCCCTAGACCTCAAACTAAGGTGGAAAACGTCCCACTTGTGGTTAGCGAGCTTTAGCTTGTGACATTTTAGCTGTTTACGTCACATTCTCTCCAGTATGACGCCACAATAAACACGGATTTGATAGAAAGTGTCATGAACAACCAGGTGAAATCTGGTTTGGTGCTTTAGTTTCCTGGTTGTCCCCCTTTGATCGTCCTGTTTCCACTTCCTGTATTCTGCTAATGCGTTAGCCGCTAACAGTTAGCTGGGTTACCGTCGGGTCTGTTCCTTTACCTTCGATGTGTCGACCTCTTCGCGGTTACATGAGACGTGGCCGATTAGTCAAAGCACAACATGGTCACTCGGTAATTCCGGAGAAAATCTCCGGTTCACGTAAGTTCCTCCGTCCGTTTTCAGCTAACATCAAACAAGCTAGTGAGGCTAATGTTGCGTTCAATGTACCTCGGAAGTGTGGGAGAATGCAGTTCTGACCTTTGTGATTAAATTAGAAAAATAATAAAGGACGTAAACTTGTTTACTGTTATTTTGCTGTCACGATGTATTTTAGAGTACTAATGTACTGATCATTAGAATGACGTTACATTTATTAGATTTAATGCAGGACTGTGCTGACTGTGGGTGTAGGAGGTATTTTTTTAAATAATTCACGACGTATATATTTTTTCACCGACAACAAAGTCAGATATTTAGTCATTTCTTTATTTTTTTCCAAAATGGAATGTCCTCTTTCCGCGTTTCCAGATTCCAGCGAACGCCGCGTAAGATGCTGAGCTCTCATCAACATCCTCACTCGCGTGTGTGTGCGCGCGCGCACGTTTCTGTATCTTTATATTCAGTAAAAGTAAATTTAAAAAAAGGAAATAATACTTTTTCTGACCTTTACTTGCAGATTTGGACCGTTTCATAAGTCAAACATGACGTCAAGTCAAAACAAGGACACGGGCCGTTTCTAAACATCAGGTCTGACCTGAATCTCATGTTATGCTCAGAGAATAACGACTAGTCTGTTTATTTGTTTAAAAAGTTTAATACATTAATGGAAAATGGTTCTAGCCTCTGCTGACTCGAAGCCTCCGTTATTGGACCGGACCGGCTGGTTCCTAGTCTAGTTAAAGGGCCAGTTCAGTATAAAAGAATCGCGGCGCGTGAGTTGGCTCTCCGCGAACCTGCGTTCCGGTTCTCCGCTACTGGACCGGACCGGACCGGACCGTCCGACCCCCACCCCCCTGCGGCGGGTTGATGAGCAGCATCCGGATCGTTCGTCACATCGCATCACCTGCTCGCGCACGCAGCCGTTTTACCGCAGTGCATCTGCAGCGGCGTGCGTGCGGAGCGACAGAGGGCTGCGCGGCCCACCGGATGCTGTTATCGTCTCATCTGTTCGGACTCTAATCTGTCGCGTGAGCGCTGTTTGATCTGCGATGCGCGCGCGACAGAAACGTCGCTTCCACGAGCACGGGGTCATTAGGTAGGTGAAAGCCTGCGGTCGGACTGAGGGCTTGTTTTTCTGAGGACTCAGGTCCGGAAGGGGAGGCCCGGTTCCGCTCCGGTCCGGATCGTTCAGACCCACATCGTTGGCGAATTCTCCTCCTGGAGGCGTTTATGCATCGGTATGTTGTAGCGATCACACACTCACTGTTGTGGTTCTGTTATTGTGGGTCCAGAACCTCAGGGACCGGTCCAGTCTCAGGGTGTTGGAGGGAAGCTGCGGATCTGGCTTCAGCCTGAACTGACTGACATCTGGGATCCGCAGGAACCGGTTCTGAACCAAAGACCCGAGACTGGAGTCTGGGGGGGTGGGTAAAGGGGGACCAGTAGACCCAGTCTGTACTCTAGCCACTGTAGCTGCAACAGAACCGGGCCCAGCTGGTTTACAGCCTCGTAAAGCCTCAGCAAACACCTGACATCATGGTACCGGTGCACCTGCTGCTCCTCCCCCTGCTCTGCTCCATGCTAGGTGAGTTCTGCTTGTTCTTCTCTGCTTCTGGCTCTGGTTCTCAGACTCATGACAGCCTGTGTGGGTTCTAGTGTACCGGTGCGACTGCGCCTGTGCCGAGGTGGACTCCGACACCGAGGCCGTGGCCGGTGAAGGCTTCAAACTGGGCTGCATCTCCTGCAAGAAGAGGAGCGAGGTGGAGGCCACGGCCACCGTGGAGTGGTACTTCAGCCCCAGAGGGGAGTCCGAGTTTTTCCCCGTGAGTTCTGACGGTTCTGACCCGCTGGGTTTTCAGAATACGGTGTGCGTCAGGGAAAAGTAACCCAGAACTCCCGATCCAGCAGCTGAGCGGGTTCTGGGTCAGAAGTTCTGGAGCAGCTTTTTCATTGTTTTAGATCATTTTTAAAGCTTTGGTTCCAAAACTCAGACATGAAAGGTTCCTAACTCAAGGGATGAGCCAGAGGTGTGGGGGTCTTCACAGTGAGTATAAAGCGATGTATTAAAGTACACGGGTGGCAGTAAAACACAGAACTAATACTTCCAGCTCCACAACTTTTTCACCTTGTTAGTCGTTTTCGTTCCTCCTCGTCGCCATTTTACTCTGAGTTTGAACGTCTGATCAGCAGAGCTCGTTTACTTCAGCTTCCAGCTTCATCCGTCCATGATGCGCCCACCATCGGCCCACGGGGGCAGCAGATCCGGGGGAATCCAGACGTTTCAGGGCTGTTAGGTTATTTATCTGGTAGAAGTTCAGAAACATGTCAGAGCTAAAAACCTCCAGGAGAACTGGAGCTGCTCATCGTCTCGGTGTCTTCTGTTCCTCTGCAGCTCTACACCTACGACGAGAACGGCCCCACCATCGAACACGAATACTTCATGGACCGAATCGCCTGGAACGGCAGCAAACGGAGCAACGACATCCAGGACGCCACCATCTACCTGTTAAACGTCACCTTCAACGACTCGGGCACCTACCGCTGCTTCTTCCACCGCACCCTCTACTACGAGCACCACCAGCACTACGCCCGCGTCGACAAGGAGGTCCGCCTCAACGTGGTGGCCAAAGGTCAGGAGATCCGCTGCATTATTAACCGTGTCCCGGCTGCTGGAGCCATGAGCTCCATCAGCAGTTAGCGTTGGGCCGAGTCAGCAGCCCTCCTCTTAACCCAGATCTGCTGACTCATGAGACCGCTGAGGTCTGGTGGGATGTTCTGATCCACCGCAGGCCAGGCTTAGGTTCAGTCTGAGCTGCACTCGGCGACAGCTGGGAGGAAAAATCCGTTTGAGCAGGAAAGGTCCGACAGAACCAGACCCAGAAAACTCATGAGAATCTAAACTAAACCAGCACGGTTCTTAGGTCTGTTTGATCTGACTTCCTCCCCGTTTGTCCCGACTTCCTGTTCCAGCCAACAGAGGAACAGCTTCCATCGTGTCGGAGGTGATGATGTACGTGTCCATCATCGGCCTGCAGGTCTGGCTCCTCATCGAGATGATCTACTGCTACAGGAAGATCGCGGCGGCGGGGGAGGAGGCGTTACGGGAGGCGGCGTGAGTAGATGCGTCACAGAAGACTGGTGTTGGGGTTTGGGGGAGGCGTGTCCTCCAAAAAAATCAATCCTCCAGAAGGTTTTCAGGAAAACTCTGAAATGTTTCACTTTCCTTTCATTTCAAAGTAAAAACTGAAACTAAATCCAGAATCCTGCTGGTTGTTCCGACGGAGGTCCAGGATTAAGCTGGAACATGATCTCCAGAACAAAGTCGACACTGTACTCAAGCTTATGGTCGCTAAAGTTCCTTTAATCCTTCACAATAAAAGCCTCAAAGACCTGAAGCTCATAATTTATTAAACTGATCCTAGACCTCTGGGAATTCTGGGAAGTTGTGTTAAGATGCAGATGGAAGTTATTGAAAACTCCTCGTTCGTAGTCACCGGATACACGAGGCCTTGTTGGTAATGTAGTTCTTTCACCTTTCACCTGGGAACTTCCTGTTACCTGTAGAAACTCACCTGGGCGCTTTTGTGTCAGCATCTTGTTCCTGAGGAAAACTTAACGGTGTTTCTCATCCTTTTCCTGCAGGAACGCCGAATATTTGGCGATAGCATCGGAGAGTAAAGATAACTGTGCAGGTGTGCAGGTGGGAGAATAGCACAGGTGAGTCAGCTGACCCACACCTACCGGTTCTGAAAGCATCACGGTGTAGAAAAAGAGACGAAACCTTTCATTCATTCATTCATTCATTCATTCTTTTATTCATTCATTCATCGGTCTAAAATCAGATTTTCTTCACAAGCTTAAACGTTTCAGCGGCCCGATTTCCTCTGAACTAAACGGTTAACAGTTTAATCCTGCTTTGGTCCAGAACCAGAACCCGGGTCGGTCCGGACATGAGGATCCAGTTTGACAGGAAATCGGATTTAGAAAATGTTCCTCTAGGGAATATGAGGGAACGCTGAAAATCCAACGGCACCAGAACAACCAGGGATTAGTTTGGGAAACCCTCATCAGGTTCTACTGAAACTTTACTGAGCAGAACCAATGTTGACCCGGTCCAGAGCACCAAATGTTCTGGATTCCATCAGAGTTGGATCAGAACCACAGTGGAAATGTGATCAGATGGATTTGGGTCATCGATGGAAGAAACCGACTCCGATCTGATCCAAGGATGCCCAAAATGTCGCAGAGAGGACGGGTTCTGGACCGGTCCGAGGGGACGGGTTCTGGACCGGTCCGAGGGGACGGGTTCTGGATGTAACCTATTTTCCGTAGATCTCACTTTCCCGGGATCAGGACTTAATCCTCTCGTCTTTCTCTCCAGGTTTTGCTGGTGGACAGAAAACTTCCCTCTAAGCTCCAACCTGCATGACGACAGCCGGGCCGGAGGCCTCCTCTTCACCTCCTCTTCACCTCCTCTTCACCTCCTCCTGCTCCTCCTCACTGACAGCATGGAACCAGCACTGTACATAGTGTCCTGCTTGTGAAGCATGTTCTGCACTCCTACCAGACGTTATGCATCAGCGGTCCAAACGTATTCAGGCACACATGTAGTCAGCCGCTCGTGGTTCCGCTGGACCCGCCGGGACGACGTGCTTCTGCCGGACCCGCCCGATGGGAGGTTTTTATGGATTCATCGCCTGAATGAGACTCACTGTTTATTCCGACTGTACTTCCTGTTTAACCGCTAGCTGTTCACTCGGTGATCCGGTGTTAAAGCGTGATTAAAGATGTGATAAAACCGGAGGGAACGTGGTTCTGATCTGGTCTTTGGTGGGTTTTTAGGATATCCGATCCCAGTCCTAAACGGGCTTAAATGTTATTCCGTCTTTACGGAGTCCGATTTCATCTTAAACCTTCCTGTAGGAGATTCCTGATGATCCCTTTAAGGGGACTCAGATTCCTGATGATCCCTTTAGGGCAGGGGTGCCCATCCTGGTCCTGGAGGGCCGGTATCCAGCAGGTTTTAGTTTTAACCCGTCTTCAACACACCTGAACACAATCAGCAGGTGATTAACAGGCTTCTGCAGAGCCTGATGAGCTGCTGCACAGGTGATTCAACCACCGAATCAAGTGTGTTGGAGCAGAGAAACCACAAAACCTGCTGGATACCGGCCCTCCAGGACCAGGATTGTGCCCCCCTGCTTTAGGTGATCCCTGATGATCCCTTTAGGTGATCCCTGACGACTTCTGAGGATCTCAGCTGATCACACGTAGTGAAATCCATAAACTTTTCCTGAAATTGACGTCAAACGAACGAACATCATCTGAGTTTTTATTGGATGCAGAAGGAATCCCACATCGACATACTAAACCTCTGAAGTCCCGCTGAGGAGACAAAAGATCACAGCAGCATTCTGTTCTAAATAGCAGAACCCAAATGGGCCAGAGAGGTCCAGATAAACCTCAGAGTCTGGAGGACTTCTGATCCAGAACTACCCAAGGATTACAGGGAAGTCAATCAGCTGGGACGGAGAAAGAGACCAGGGGGTTCTGGTCCGGATCAGGACTGATAAACAGAGCCAGACCAGAACTTCTGTTCATTTCACAGCTGTAGGACACAGTCGGTCCCGGGGTACTGAGGCAGGTTGAGCTGGTACTTCCTCTCCAGGCCCGGTGGAACGAACCGCCCTCCCAGGAAGTGGTACCGCCCTCTGAACAGGGAGGCGGATTTCTTCGGAGCGGTCAGGGAGACGAGTGTGTCGGGTCGGAGTCCGTCTGCGCTGCCCGTCTCCACGTCCCAACCTGTAACAAATGACCCAGCACAAGATCAGAACCCGGTTCTGCTCCACTGAGCTTCACTGGCGGTTAGGATAAGCCCCGCCCACGTTTCATTTTTTCATCACTTTGATCCAAACTTCTGATTCCAAGGATTTTAAATCAAACCCGCGTCTGCGTTGATCATCCTGGAGGCCGTTACCTGAGCAGGTGAGGACTCACCTGAGGGGATGTCGATGCTGGCGATGGGAATGGTGGTCTTCTTCAGCTGGTCCAGGATGGAACCAAAAGGTTCTCGTACAGAACCTTTAAAGCTGAAGCCAAAGATGGCGTCGATCACCAGGTTGTAGGCTTCATCGATCACTTCAGCCTGCAGAAAGCAAAAGATCCAGGTTAATCCAGGTTAATCCAGATTATCCCATTAAACCTGATAGAACAGCTTTAACAGCAGAGTATCAAACCTCCGGCATCTCCGTCAGGAAGGGGATCTCCATCTTCTCACACTGGGTGGTCAGACCCTGGAACAGAGGTTTGTTGGGTCTCTTCGGGTAAAGGATGGTGGGCTCGTATCCCTGCACCACGAAGCACGGAGACAGGAGATTAAACTCAGAATGTTCGGAAGTTCATCTTCCAAATGAGTCTGGGAAAACCTCTCATGAAAACACGCATAACCACAATTATTCTGGGGAATTTTTACGTCATAATTAAAATAATGAAGACATCTTTAAGCATGTGACATGATTCCATTGTGTTGTGCCCTTGTTCTGCCCCCCGGCTCAACAAAACACGAGCTAATGAGAGCGTGGTCACAGAGGAAGGTGCCTAAATGGTGGCATTATTGTTTATTTGTTGTTTATGTTGTTTTTGGGAAAGTTGGAGGCAAATGTAATCAACAGCTCAGGACTGAACCCACCGTTTATCGTCGCCTCTCAGATGAAAAAGGGTTTCAATCTAATTTCAATCAATCAGTTTTGCTTCAGTGTTGTTGATTAACTCACCAAACTGGTTTCTGCCTCATCAAACGTCAGATAATCCCAGTGGATTAAAACATTAATTCGTTTATTAACCTTTAGAAAAGCGGATTTTACTCACAAATAGTCTGAGATGCCTGGCGCAGACCAGCCCGTCGCCCCCGTTGTTCCCTGGTCCACAGACCACCAGCAGCGCCGGTCGGGCTTTACGCAGCGAGGCCAGCGGGTACGCCTGCAGGAGGAAGACTCTCAGATTTGATCTGATTTCAGCTGGTTACATGTAAACACCGCTGCCTGGCAGCTCAGGTTTCTGATGAAACCTCAGAAGTTTGTGTCAGTTTAAAAAGTGATAAAGTCCGTCTGAGGACGTTTTACTGTTTACAAAGAAAACAGAAACATGTTAAAGTGAGCCTAGAACCCGTCTGACCCGTGTGATGGCAGTGGCACAGCTCAGTCCAGCCAGCTCCATCAGCTGATCCACGCTGAAGCCATACTCGCTGAAGAGCTCCTCATCAACCTTCTGGGCCTCCTCCTGTCTGTGACGGGTCCACACGTCAGGTCTAGGCTCAAACCAGTCACCTTTACGGCCCCAGAACTGATTCAGAACCTCACCCGAGATATTTGATGGTCTGGGCCATCGTGGACGCCGATCTGATGCCGGAACAGGCCTTGTTGTGGCGGTTAGCTGAGGAGGACAGCGAACACGTCTGAGAGACGGTTGCTGCAGCTCGCGAGCTCACCAGGAAGCCGATCCCGAGCAGAGCCCGCAGGTTCCGCATCCAGAAGGACGGAGACGGCTCTGCTGGCTGAGACCGAAACAACATCACTTTACATAAAACACAGCGGAAAACCTAAAAGAGCTCAAAGACGAATAAATAAACCCTCCGAGTCATAAAGCAGCGGTTCCAGCACAAAGTCTGATTTTAGCAAATAAAAATGTCAACAATCATTTAAAAAACCCAAATTAGCCGCGTCAGCCTTTTAATACAAACACGGAATGGTTGCATTAGAACACAGCTTGCTGATATTTGGGTAAAATGTGATTATTAGAAGTTTGTGGTTTAAAAACTGTTTTGTTTGTTGAGCCGCAGCTAAGTTAGGCTCACAGCTGTTAGCAAGCAGCTAGGCTAGGCTAGGCTAGGCTAGCAAACTTTTTGAATTTGTTCGAAACAAAATAATAAACAAAAGCCAAAAAATAATAAATAACCTCCGGAACGTTTCTCACCTTTTACTGGAGAAACGATTCTAAACTTACACGAGAAATACGAGTTTGATGAGGAGCAGCTACTTCCGGGTTCAACACTACAAAATAAAGCGTCAGTGTCATTTCAAAATAAGATAATCAGGAGAGGTCAAATTTATCTAAATGTCTAAGCCGTGATTTAAATAAACAAACAACACAAAAAAGCAAACATAGTTTGGCTAGAGGAGCTGCTGCGTCCTCAACATTAATTCATTCATTCATTTGTCTGTTCATTCAGGTAGGACCTTTAGGCCTGGGTGAAGATTTAGAGGAAGTTAATGAATAAAACAGTTTAGATTTATTTTAATAATCAGAAATAAAATAGTGGATGAGTCCTCTAGGCCTAATGTGAGTTTGCTCTGGGAGTGAGAGTGAAACTGGAGAGGAAGATTTAAAAGTTTAGGTCCTCCATCCAGCAGAGTCCAGAGTAATAAAACCGAAACACAAACTATTTTTAGACATATTCTTTAGAAAAAAGCACCAGTGGCATGGGGTTATTTATTTATTGATTTTGTTGTATAAAAGTGACTGTAATCTGAAAACTCGTGCACAGGAAATGATTTTCACACACAGATATTTAACTTCAAATATGAATTATAAAACATCCATCAGTAATGATTCCAGGAGACAAAATACTAGCATTTTAAAATACTAAAGGGTCAAAATCCTTTAGAACATCATGTCTTACTATAATTGCATTTTTCAGATTTCTACTTTTAAATCAAGCTAAGCTCAAATACTGCATGTTTAACTGTTTGATATAAACTCAAAAATATCTTTGTAAAAATGTTTATTGTTATCAGCAAAAGTACAAACGCACAGTTAAGAGGCTGCAACTGATTTATTGAAGAAAAAACAAGTTTTTTATTTAAAAACAAATATTTTACTGTAAAAAAAACAACAACAACTAAAAGCAGCTGCGCTGTAGAAATATAAGAGTGGAATTCAGATTAATCTAATGAGCTTTTATTTATTAGAAAATTCAGAAAACCAGGAAAATGAAGTTTATTCATTCATATTTATTTCTAAATATTTTTGTAAACAATAAAAAAGTAAGAATATAGTCCGCTTCATCAACTAATGAATTCTGAACCACAGATGAGCTGAAGCTAAAAGTTACTACTAACTTAATACTCAAAGTATTTTAACGTCCTGGAGGTCACATGACCGGACAGCTCTCCATCCGGAGTCCAGTCTGAAAAAAACACAATAAAACACGTTTAAAAATGTTTTACTGACAACTAAATATCACCGTTTATGCTAAACATCACAGTTATGGTTCCACCGAATTACACCAACAGCCTGTAAAGTCGGGCTTTTTCCTATTTATTCATTGATTAATAAAAAAACAAGTATTTATACATTAGACTGAAACAGGAAATATTCTGAAAGACCTTCAGAAATGTGGCTGCCAGGATGGAAAACAGGTTTTACTCTGATGTTTTTATAATGACGCCTTCAGGTGTCCTCACCTTCCGAGGAGTGCTGGTGCTGAACACGTACGACTGTGGCACCAAACCCTCGGAGATCCCGCCGCTACGGAACGAGCGGGATGCCGACGACACGGAGCAGCTGCTGGATTTGTCTGAGGGAAGTCCGCAGGATCCACAGACGACGGTCCGGCTGCGCAGGTTGTACTCGCCGTCGCTGCAGGTGCTGTGGGCCACCTGCTGAAGACGACACCAACAGAAGCAGAACATCAGAACGGCAGGACAAACGGGTCAGAAACGGGCTAACAGACCCAAAATAATCAGGGAAAATTCTAAAAATGTTTTATTTTATTTAATGATTTGAGGTGTTTCCTTTGGAGTGATGGGAGCCCGAGAGAAAAATAATCTGAATATAAATGAACAAACATCATGTTTTTATTCAGTCTGACGTAGATTTTTCTCTGAGTTGTTAAAGAGCAAGTCACCCCCTACCAGAGTATTACTCCACTCCCACTTCATGTTTGAAAAATGCAACAAATGCTGTTGCCTAGCAGACCGAGAGGGTGGAGCCACTAACAAATACACACACTCACGACATTGTGACATCATAATGTACCAGTTTACATCATAGCATACCTCTTAGCCAATAGCGGTGGCAGATTTAAATTCAAATGCAGTGCAGAGTTTTTACCTGACGACGGCACAACGCTGACAGTTTTAGGCNCCTGCTGAAGACGACACCAACAGAAGCAGAACATCAGAACAGCAGGACAAACGGGTCAGAAACGGGCTAACAGACCCAAAATAATCAGGGAAAATTCTAAAAATGTTTTATTTTATTTAATGATTTGAGGTGTTTCCTTTGGAGTGATGGGAGCCCGAGAGAAAAATAATCTGAATATAAATGAACAAACATCATGTTTTTATTCAGTCTGACGTAGATTTTTAATAATAATAATAATAATAATACATTTTATTTCAAAGCGCCTTTCAGGACACCCAAGGTCACTTTACAGAAAACACGTAATAAAATACAATAAAACAATAATAAAACCCAAACAAGAAAAAACAAAGAGAGAAACAGTTCAATAAAATCAGAGGTTGTAGGCAGATTTAAACATGTGTGTTTTTCTCTGAGTTGTTAAAGAGCAAGTCACCCCCTACCAGAGTATTACTCCACTCCCACTTCATGTTTGAAAAATGCAACAAATGCTGTGGCCTAGCAGACCGAGAGGGTGGAGCCACTAACAAATACACACACTCACGACATTGTGACATCATAATGTACCAGTTTACATCATAGCATACCTCTTAGCCAATAGCGGTGGCAGATTTAAATTCAAATGCAGTGCAGAGTTTTTACCTGATGACGGCACAACGCTGACAGTTTTAGGCAGAAAATTAAAATTTTAACTAAAATGCACTAAAGTGCAAAACTACTGACGACACGTGTCTGCAGCACGATTAGACACGCATTTGGGGCGACGGTGGCACAGGAGTTAAGCGCTCGAGCCGTAATCGGAAGGTTGCAGGTTCGAGCCCAGCTCAGTCTGTCGCTGTCGTTGTGTCCTTGGGCAAGACACTTAACCCACCTTGCCTGCTGGTGGTGGTCGGAGGGACCGGTGGCGCCTGTGCTCGGCAGCCTCGCCTCTGTCAGTGCGCCCCAGGGCAGCTGTGGCTACATCGTAGCTAATCCCCACCAGTGTGTGAATGTGTGTGTGAATGGATGATTGTGTTGTAAAGCGCCTTGGGGGGTTCCAGGACTCTAGAAGGCGCTATATCAAATACAGGCCATTTACCATTTTTTACCATTTATATAGTTTATCAGAAAAAAACAGTTGGTTTGGGGGTGACTTGCTCTTTAAATTAAAAAGTTTAAAAGTTGAATATAAACAAATAAATGTCTAAACAAGCCAAACTGTTTAAATATTCCTACGTGTGAATTTATTCGTTTATTTTTGTTTTCCCATTCATTATTTTTAATTCATTTAATGGCACTCTAATGACTCCGTACAGCGAAAAAAGGCCCAGAGTTTTTTCGAACAAGAGAATTCACTGATGTAATAAAATAATAATTTTTCACGTGTTTTATTAAGTTAAAATGTTTAACGCTTAAACACTTTTGACTCAAAATGCATTTTTTATTGTTTCTGTAAAGAAACAAAAGCGTCTCCAGGACTTCACTTTAACCCTTTTGTTTGTGCCTCTGTTTGAGCGTCTCACCATATCTTCATCTTCGTCTTCAAAGTGTGTGCGGGTCACCTTCCTCATCGCCATTTCCTGGAAGAGAAGCTTTCACTCAGTCATCTAAACCATGAACGTTTGATTATTTGTACATTTTTAGGTTTTTGTTAAATGCTGTGGGGGTTGTGGGCACCTCTCCACTGGCGCTGAGCAAGCTGGTCTGGAACTGGTCTCCGGTGCCCCAGGTAGGCTGGGCCTTCCACACCAGGTCTGAAGGAGGATTGTGGACTCCACCTCCGTTTGAAGCCCAGATCTGATCACAGAGAACCCAACGGAAGGTTAAAACACGCGCAAGGCGGTTTCCGGTTCTGATCGTGGAACAAAGGTTCTAACCGTCACTCTCTGGCCGGCCTTCAGAGTGAATTTAGCCGGAAACTTAAAGATGATGGGAACGCCGGATCCCACCTGCCGCTTCAGCTGCCAGTTCCCCAAATTCTGATCCTACAGGAAGAAGATGACACCAGAAGGCTAGAAGACACTCAACAAACCAGGAGGCGCCGGTCCTGAATCATTGTCTTAGCGCCTAGAGCGGGATCGGCTGTGAAGCTGGAGACAAAAGTCAGAACAGCCCGTTGCTAAAGTTTAACGGAATGAATCCTGAGAGACATGAAAATATCCTCCCATATTTTTATAGGACTTACAAGGTGGAGAGCAGCTTTATAAATGATCTCTGATGACATCTGAGTTTAAATTAAACAAAATGCTTGGAAACAAGTCCGGTTTTGGGTCGGGTGTTAAACCTGGTGAACGGTCTTAGAAAATCTGAAAGCTTGATGAGGTAACAGTAAATCACAGCATCATCAGCAAGACATCTGGTATTTTTCTTGCTGACTGGAAGAAAAACATGTGTAACTAGGATAGAACCATGAGGAACACCTCAGGTAGAGTGACTTCTTATGACCATTTCACCCTCTCACCTCGTCTGCCTTGTTGCTGAGTCGGACATACTTCCCGTCCAGGTCCACCTCGTCCACAGTGACTCGTCCGCTGGCCGAGGCCTGCTGAATGATGCGAGTACGAGACACAGCTCCGCCCACAACACTGGACGCCTCGCTGTCGGTGTCGTTAGGACGGCGTCTCTTGGCTGGGGAGCTGCGAGCGCTGCTGTGGATCAATCGAGAGTGGCTGGCCGAAGCGGAGGAGCGAATTGCTGTCACTCTGGTTGGAGGGGGACTGGGGGACAGGCGCAGGCGCTCCTCCTCCCCCTCCAGAAGTTTCCTGTAGGCACAGATCTCCATATCCAGAGCCAGCTTCACATCCAGGAGCTCCTGATACTCATCCAGCTGCTGCTGCATCCTCTGCCTCATCTCCGCCATCTCCCGGTCTTTCTCTCCCAGCAGGCGACGAGTGGTGTCCCGCTCCCGGGACAGTGCGTCCTCTAGTTCCCGGAGCTTCGCCTCACGAGCCGCCAGCTGGATTAGACAGATTTAGACTAATAACCATCACATCCCAGAATGCTAAAGGAAGAGGCACAAAGACGTAACGGAAAGCACTGGAGAGGAAATCGTTTAAAACGATAAAATGTTTTAAATTTTGCATTAAGGCTGCAAAACAAGCTAGCTTTGAAACACAAGCGCGGTCACGGAACTCTCACGGCCACACCCCCCTGGTAACGGAACCCACATTACCAGAGGAAACGAGACAGCGCTAGACACCGGTCTCCGTTTTCTTTTGTTGTCCGTGACTTCAGACGGTGGTTTTCTTTTTGGGACTCTGGTAGTTTGTCCTAAAGCTGAAGCGGTAGCAGCCGGCTGTTTCTCCTTCTCTGGTGTTAGTGAGCGGAGAATCTCTCACACCGGTGGCGTTCTGGTGCTGAACACGTGAGTGTGTGATGAGTGTAGGACCAGGGAAGTGCGGCGGTTCGGTGAGACCGACAACCGGATGGTCCGGTGGCTGGTTTTGGTCCGAGCCGTGTTGTTGGCGGAGGTTTTTGGACAAATGTGAGCGAACCACTTTATTAGGTTTTTTGTATTTTTTTTTATCTCCACAATAACTTTATAGCTAAACGATGTTAGAACGCTGTTGAACGTGTGAAGCTAGCTTGTTTTACAGATTAGCAGTTGGACGCTTTGTGATTTAAAGCATTTTGCACCAAGTTGTTTTTGATGTGTTGGAAGTGGGTTAGGGTTGTTTGTGATGTTTTGGAAGTGGGTTAGGGTTGTTTATGATGTTTAGGAAGTGGGTTAGGGTTGTTTATGATGTTTAGGGAGTGGGTTAGGGTTGTTTGTGATGTTTTGGAAGTGGGTTAGGGTTGTTTGTGATGTTTTGGAAGTGGGCTAGGGTTGTTTATGATGTGTTGGAAGTGGGTTAGTTTGTTTATGATGTTTAGGAAGTGGGTTAGGGTTGTTTATGATGTTTAGGGAGTGGGTTAGGGTTGTTTGTGATGTTTTGGAAGTGGGTTAGGGTTGTTTGTGATGTTTTGGAAGTGGGCTAGGGTTGTTTATGATGTTTGGAAGTGGGCTAGGGTTGTTTATGATGTGTTGGAAGTGGGTTAGGGTTGTTTTTGATGTGTTGGAAGTGGGTTAGGGTTGTTTTTGATGTTTTAAGTGTTTTTTGTGCTTGACCTGTTTCTGCAGCTGGCTGAGCTGAGCAGATGTGGACTCCAGGCGTATTCGTGTTTGCTGCAGCTCCTCGTGAGCCGCTCCAACCAGGTGACTGCTCCGGTCGGCCGACTGACGAGCGCCTTCCAGCTGTCAGACAGAAACATTCAGAAAGCGTTCCTCCTCAGAAGGACCACATCCTAGGAAGCTAAACCACGTGTATGGACCTTGGTACTGTAGGTCTTCTCCATCTCCTCTTTGTACATTTTGATCTGCAGCTCATGCTGGTTTCGCATCTCCACCAACGCTTCGGCCAGTTTGCTTTCAAACTCCTGCTGGTGGCCGTTATCCAGCTCCACCATTCGGGACTCGTGCCGCCGTTTTATCTCCCGCAGCTCCTGTTGAAGAAGGAAGTCTGAGTGGTGTTGCTGCTTCCCAACATTCCCCTCTGACAGGAACATTTGTCCGAAACCTGACTTCAGAATGGAGGTTCTTCTGAAAGTCCAGCTCCTCTTTCAGGGTCTGAATGCGGTTCTCCCCGTCCACCCTCCTCAGCATCTCATCCTGGAGCTGCTTCCTGGCGTCGCCCAGACCCGTTTCCAGCTGAGAAAAACAAGGAGAAACAAAAACATTAAATAAAAAAACTGCAGGAAGTAGGAGGAGCTTCTGACGCAGTTTCATCCATGCAAAAGATAAACTTTAGCGGAACTTTATGATCATTTTGACTCAGCGTAATAAATCTAAGCTTCTGTATAATTTCTGGCAGTAATGGGCTTCCATACATGACCCCTGACTGAGTGTGAGGTCACCTTTGCGACCTGAGCCTTCAGGTCCCGGGTCTCCACCTCCAGGTTCCGTTTCTCTCCCAGCGCCGTGGTCAGAGACGCGTCCTTCGAGTTCAGCAGAGCCTCCAGGTCTTTGAGCCGCTGCTGAGCTCCGGAGAGGTCCGATTCCTTCTTACTGTTCCTGGAAAAGTAAACACAAACAAAGCAGTTCGTCTCTGACCCAAAAGATTTCATCTCGACTGAAACAGAAAAGATTTACAGGACGAAGGTCAGCTGTGAGGATTACAGCTCGTTGTTCCAGTCGTCAGGTCTGACTCGTCACTATTTATCTGTTTATTTTGTTTATCACTGGGAAATGATGTTTTCTCATTTATTTATGTTTTTGGATCATCCAAACCCAGTTTCACATCAAACCCACACTCTGAGAACGAGGAACCGGGACCGGAACGTCTGTCTTCAAAACATGTGTGTTTAAAAAAACGCAGAAACTCAGATAAACAATCTGTTATTCAACAGGCCAGATACGTGAATAATTATGTTTTATTATGACCAGCTGCAGAGACCTCCGGCCACGTTTGAGTGGGCTCGGCCTCCCAGGCCCCCCTATTGGCCCCGCCCCTGTGGGACAGAACCTGGAGGAGAACTGGTGGATCTGAGTCACTCCACGGTGAATGTCCCATGATGCTGCTGCCCACAAACCACAGCCGCTGGTGTTTGGCTGCCATGGTAATGACCACACACACACACACACACACACACACACACACACACACACACACACACACACACACACACACACGTATTTATGGAAAGTAAAGCCTTTAGGGGCACAGTCTCGGAGCCGCTGCCACGTATAATGATGATGGTTCACGAGGAAAGAGTTAGTCATCGGGATCTGGAGTCGGAGGCGGGGAGGGATGAGGAGGGAGCGGCTCAATCAGCAGCTCCTAAAAAACTCCGGTTATTAAAACCTGAGGAGCTGCTCCGGTTTCTGCTGACGACTCACACAAACGGCTTTCCTCGACTCAGAGACTAAATGTCTTTAAGTAAAACACAAAAGGTCAAACATGTGAACCCGCTGTGAGGAAATCTCGCTCCTGTTTCAGGATAATTCAGCTGCTTTTATTCCCGTCGTGTTCTGATTGAAAACCGAGTTCATGCAGTAAGAAGAGACGAGTGTTGAGCTTCATTTCTTGTAAAACTCGTGTTAAAGAGGGTTTTTAACTTTATTTAAATACGTTTTGTTGTGTTGCTTTGTTTATAAACTTAAAAAAGCAGAAACCTGGAGGGGAACGGACGTCTCACCGTCATCGTATAAAAGACTCCATTTCTGCCCTTTCGTAAGGTTCGATCTGATCCACAACATTTAGAGGTGGGAGCAGCTCTAGTCACATATCTCTGTTTTAAGTCTGCGAGGGTTACAGGGGCGTGTCTGAGGATTTCAGGGCTCCCTTAAAACCAGCCCCCCACCACCACCCACCTGGCCTTCAGCTCCTTGTGGTCCTCTCGGAGCTTCCCCAGCTCCAGCTGCAGCCGCGCCCTCTCTTTGGCCACCGAGTCTAGCGTCTGACGGGCGTCGGCCAGCTCGGCCTCGTAGGCGGCCTTCAGACCCGTCAGCTCCCGGGTCACCTCGGTCTCAGACTCGGTGATGCGTAGACGCAGGCCGGCGTTCTCGACCTCCAGAGAGCGCACCTTGTCGATGTAGACTGCCAGACGGTCGTTGAGGTTGGACAGGTCCTCCTTCTCCTGGAGCCGGGTGATGCGGTTCGGAGACAGAGGGCTGTTGGCGCCTCGGGGGGTGTTTTTGGGCGTCGCCATTTTACCTTTGGTTCAGAAACACCTGGATGAGCTTGTTTTAAATGAAACTGAATCCAGACAAACTTCAAATCTGTCCATCGATGAGTTTTAAATCAAACTCGGAGACATCACATGGAACTCGTCTCACATCTGAATTGGGGCGGAGCCAACAGCTCCACCCTGGAATATAAGAAACACATAAAAACTGTTCCCGAAGGATTTACCTGTTAGGATCCGGCTGGTCGAGGAGAAAAGTGCAGTCCGTCCTGCGGTCTGAGTCCTTCAGGCTGCTGGGTCCGGTTCTGTTCTGGCTGAGAACCCGTCTGGGTGCCCATGTAGGAAAGAATGAGCTGGGAGGGAGCAGAGAGGCTGGCCTCCGGTTTGGCATCGGGTGGATCCTTCTTCCTTCTGCAGCCTGAATGAATGAGTCATCAGCTAAATAAACACACGGATCCACGGATGTGGAGCTGCAGCCCGACACGGATCGGATCACAGAACCAGGACCAGGAGAATGAAGAGTTTGTTTGTTTAAAACTTTATCGTCTCAGTAAAATGTTTAAGAGTTTTTCACCTTTTAGGCTGAATGAGTGAAAATTCAGATCAGATCATGAAGGGTTAGAGCTCCAGACACTTCTTCTGCTCCTCCGCCGGCAGCAAGACGGACAAACATGAAAGAAAACTCAACAGAACAAAAACATCCGATCCATCAGAGTTCTGCTGGACCTTGTCAGTTCTGGTTCAGCTCTCTGAAGGTCCCAAGTTCTCACAGGTTCTGGTCTGGACTCTGATAGGACCCCTGCAGCACCTCGGTTCTGATATACACCTGCTGCTGGATCATGGTTCTGTTCCAGTTGAGTTTTCCTACTTGGAAGTTGGAATTTCCAAGTATGGAATACATCTAGAATGGGAGAAACATCAAATCTGGAACGCTAGTCTCAGAGTTGCTGCACCGGTTATTTATTTATTTACTTTCTGTTGCTGCTCATTTGTTCGGGGCTGATTGATGCACTCGGATAATTCAGTCATTCCTCCTTTAAACTTCAAACAGAACGTTTTTCCTCATGTTGTTGAAAACGTGCTGCAGGGGGGAACGC
>SSNQ01000489.1:1064173-1074565 GCA_006942095.1 Nothobranchius kuhntae | reverse complement strand
CTGCCGGCAGGACATGCCCGAAACACCTCCCCGGGGAGGCGTCCAGGAGGCATCCTGACCAGATGCCCAAACCACCTCAACTGACTCCTTTCGATCCGGAGGAGCAGCGGTTCTACTCCGAGTCCCTCCCGAATGTCCGAGCTCCTCACCCTATCTCTAAGGCTGAGCCCGGCCACCCTACGGAGGAAACTCATTTCGGCCGCTTGTATCCGCGATCTCGTTCTTTCGGTCATTACCCAAAGCTCATGACCATAGGTGAGGATTGGGACGTAGATCGACCGGTAAATCGAGAGCCTGGCTTTCTGGCTCAGCTCCCTCTTCCCCACGACAGATCGGCTCAGCGTCCGCATCACTGCAGACGCCGAACCGATCCGCCTGTCGATCTCCCGATCCCTCCTACCCTCACTCGTAAATAGTGATGGGTACCAAATTCGGTACTTTTTAAGGTACCGACCGAATTCCATAGTACCGACTGAGCACCGATTCACGTCATTTGAAACGGTGCCTCGTTTCGGTACCGGTCCTTCATAACGAGAACTTGTCTAGACAGCTGCGCATGAGCGTTAGGTCGCTGCGAGCCANGTTGTAAACAGAGCAGCATGGTAGAAAGAACGCACGCTAACGCTTGGGTCCACTTCACTAAATGTGACGGGTGATTGGATGAAGATGAAACCAGCGACAACGATCTAAGTGTGAGGCATCATCGTTTTAATCTGCTCCAGCAGCTAAATAAACTGTTTAAGATAACGTTAGCTTGATATGTTAGCTTCCATTGCCACCGTTGTTATCAGCTAATGGTGCGTTCGCTTTCTCCTCGGAAATTCTAACTTCCCAGTAGGAAAAATCAAATGAAAAAGGACGGCAAAAGGAATGAAGATACACAGTAAATTTAGTTCACAGTAAAGATGTTTGCTTCAGTTTAATTATCAGCTTATAAAACTACAAGGGCGATGTTAAAATACAAACAGTTGTATGTTATTTATCGTGATATTTATCAAATATGGTTATATATTGAGAAAAATATATATTTAATTATAAAAGAGAATTAAAATAATAAACACTCAAAAGTATCTAAAATTGGTACCGTTAAGTACCGGTATCGATTCCTAGGTACCGGGAATTAGTACCGAATACATGAGTCCTGGAGCGTCCCCCACAGGGCAGCCCTGGGGACACGGTCATAAGCCTTCTCCAAATCCACAAAACACGTGGATTGGTTGGGCAAACTCCCATGCCCCCTCCATCACCCTTGCAAGGGTATAGACCTGGTCCACAGGTCCACGGCCAGGACGAAGACCACATTGCTCCTCCTCTATCTGAGATTCAACTATCGATCGGACCCTCCTCTCCAGTACCTTGGAGTAGACCTTTCCAGGGAGGCTGAGGAGTGTGATCCCCCTATAGTTGGAACACACCCTCAGGTCACCCTTCTTATAGGTCAGACCCAAATATTTATTATTTAACTCCAAAATAAAAAGATATTTACTCTAAAGTCATTTAGATCCCAGCTAAATATTTATTTTTGGGCTAAACCTAAATATTGGTTTCAAAAACAAAAAATGTTACTGGGATCTAAATATTTATTGTGAAAATAAATATTTAACTTGGAGCTAAACATTTAGTTTGTAAAATAATTAAATCCAAATTAAATTATATGTTATTAATTATTAATTTTATAAATAACCAACAAATATTATTAAAATAAATAATAACTTTTTGACTTTCCAAGTGGAACCCCATAGTTTCTGGCTGAAGTTTATTGGTTTTTAAATGTTCGTTTTTGTTTTTCCAGGAAGGTGGAAGGTTCCCGAGCTCCGAGAGACGAGCGGCGAAGAGCTCAGCACAACGAAGGTCTGACAGGAACATAAATCAACGTTTCATTTGCCTTCTTCATAAAAACCATACAGAATAAATATAAATGTAATAAAATACAAATAAAAATGTCATTGATATAAACAAATCTGATAATAAAACTTGAATTTAATCAATTTAATTATAATAAGAAATTCATATAAATGCAATATGATAAATGGTAAACGTCATAAATGTAATCATTAAACTTTAATATCTAATAAAATGTACCAAAAATACTGAGTAGG
Source organism: Nothobranchius kuhntae (assembly GCA_006942095.1). Lineage (NCBI taxonomy): Eukaryota > Metazoa > Chordata > Actinopteri > Cyprinodontiformes > Nothobranchiidae > Nothobranchius > Nothobranchius kuhntae. Next base: position 1,072,466 of record SSNQ01000489.1, on the reverse strand, counting down.
TATTATATCAAAGTAAAAATACATTTTAAATATTTAATAAACCTTGTGATTAGTATTAATTATAGATTTAGTCTTTTAAATGCATTCATAGATAAAATTATTATATCAGGGTTAATAATAATATCAAAATAATACAGAAACAAATTTCATAATAAAATTATTTACCTTTAAAATATATACATATAAATACTCAGTAACTGATTCTAAAACTAAATGTTGTGTTTAGTTTTTATTCTTTCATAAGAAGATAAAGCTCCGCCCCTTTTGTGAAGAACCTCTAAAACTTCTTATTCCGTCCTCGGCTGATTTGATTCGGGTGAAGATGGAACTTCAGAGCTTCTGATGACAAAATAAAGCGTTAAATAAAACTTTCATTAAATAGCTGATTTATGTGTTTATTTGTTTGTTTGTTTATCTGCAGTGGAGAGAAGAAGAAGAGATAAGATCAACAACTGGATCGTCACGCTCTCGAAGCTGATCCCGGACTGCAGCGTGGACACCAGAACCGGAGCGGTGAGGCGTGCTCGTGAAGCTCTGATGTGTTGGGTCGTTCCAGAACCACCGGCCGGGTTAAAAACGCCTCCGCGGTTCTGATCGGTGGAGGAATCGTCTCTGGATGAACCACTTCCTGTTTAGATGTTTAAAAGGAGCCGCCCACCTCTGAAGCAACCAATTAGATCACAGCCAGAGAACCAGGATGTAGAACGTTACCGCAGGAGTTTAGTCGTTAACAGAATGTTCCCATCTGTGTGTTTTCCAGAGTAAAGGAGGAATTCTGTCCAAAGCCTGCGACTACATCCGGGAGCTTCGCCAGAAGAACCAGCATCTGCAGGACAGTTACAAAGAGGTGGAGCGGGTGGAGATGGAGAACGAGCTGCTCCGACAACAGGTCCGCCTCCGTGGTACCGGTTCTGGCCGATATCAAGACACCCCCCCCCCCCCCCCCCCCCCCCCCCCCCTTAAAAAAACGTTTATTTATTAAATCCTGGAAGGAAAATAATCTGCAGGAAAGATCTGTTAGCGCTTAGCGACGGTGCGTTCACGGACCAAAAGAAGAGTCCGATTTTTATTATTCTTGATGCATAGAAATGGTGCGTTCATGAACTGTGTAACAAACCAGATTTCTGAGTTTCTTTATTTGATCACTAATGAATCCATCCGTGTCGGCTGATTCCCATCACCTCCTGAGACATTACCCAGCATCCTTAGCGTCTCTGAGCCAATAGGAGCTCCGCGTCGTCCAAGAGTGTAAGCCTTTCTAGTTTTGGTTCTGTTCTCAGATGCCAGGTTCTGGTGTCTGTTATGGGACCGGGCTCATGTTCTGGTCCGGAGCGGGTCTGCCTTCCTGCGAGGATTAAACTCTAATAATCGTTTTGTGTCGTTTCAGATCGAGGAGTTGAAGAACGAAAACGCGCTGCTCCAGGTGAAGCTGCAGCAACACGGCGTGGAGGTCACCGGAGACGAAACGCCGCAGTGACCTTTGGACCCGTCCAGCACCACGGACACGTTCTGATCTTTCTCACCTCCAGAGTCACAGCGGAACCGGAAAGACTTTCCCACCCGGACCCGTTATCCGACCGCCTCCACCTGCTCACGACGCCGACACGTCGCTTCAAATCACCGACCTGACAAAGAACAGCTCCACCTTTTATCGCGCCGTCTTCCTTTTTATTTCTGTTTACGTGAAAGTCTGAACTTCCAGCCTGTCTTTAAGTTATATGTGTGCGGACAGAACCGGAACCAGAACCAGAACCAGGAGCAGAGATCATGGTGAGCAGCCTGGACGCTTGGATGGAGCCTGTCAACACGTTTCTGAACGTGAGCCGCTGCGAGGAGACTCAAACGGAGGTTTAGTTTTCAGATGAAAGCCTTAATAGAAGCTGGTGTGTGTGTGTGTGTGTGTGTGTGTGTGGGGGGGGGGTTCTAGTGCAGACACTGATCACATAAAGGAGACTTTCAGATTAAGAGTCTGCTGAACATTAAACCACAAACTGACTGGATTTTAGCAGGCGGCGCTTCAGCTGGTGATGCTCACGTTAACCAGCTTTTATTTTGAAAGTCCTTACAGCATGCAGGTCTGACCACTGGCATGACTAATCCTGATCCAATAAAACATATTTATACCCGAGTCCGGCTGATTTCTCAGGAATTCTGGAGGTTTCCTCTGGGAACGTGCAGAAACAGTTTTCCGTAGTGGAACGTTGGTGATCTCTGGATAAAATAATTCCTGCCAGCAGGCAAAAGTCCTCTGTAGGGAAATCTTATTCATTCATTCATTTGTTGTTTGACTTTATTTTATGATTTAAAGGCTGAAAGAAGCAGGAGAGACTTCCTGCAGAATCCTGATGGCATCATCATAAATGACTGTGAGATCCCAGCTGCAGGACCAGGGTTGGTTCTATGAAGTTTGACCCTGCCGGCTTCCCATAAATAATTAACTGGTTTCCGTTTGTCTCGTTGCCTGGAGACGGTTCCAATAGCCGTTGCTATAGAAACCACGACAGAACGGACCGGCAGCTCAGAGATCCGGTGAGTAAAAATGAACTAAAAGTTCTGACTTCGTTGACGTTTCTGGCTAGTTCAGCCCCGTTTCCGCCGGAAACAGAAACTTTGAAGGTGGTGAGAAGCCGGAAGTGAGCTAACCAAACCGAAACTCTGTTCACGGCAGTAAATCAGCTTTATGAGGCTCCGGTTTCATAACTTTTACAGAAAATCTACATTTCTTTTAGAGTAAAATGTAAATTTAATAAGTAGAATTCAAACAAATAAAAAGGTAAATCAAAAAAGAGAGGTAGTATCATGGTAATCAGATTACTGCTGAGGTACCTTTGAGGATTATTAGTGTAACCATGGGATCTGGTGTATGGAGTAACGAGAGTGCCAAAAATGAATAAACCTGTCAAAGAAAAGGACTTGGAGAGAATTTGTTTATCTACGGGTCCAATCCTAAAACTCCATCCGGAGGCTTTGGGGAGGAACGTTTTCCTTTAACCGGTGATCGAAGCCATGAAACGGTTAAAACTCGGTTAACCATAAACCGGTTAACTACATCCCTAGTGTGTTTGATCCTGATGTTTCCTTTTGACTGATCCCAGACTGATAGTTCCCAGATGTCGGCCGTCGGTGGGAAGCCCAGTGTGAGGCACAGCGTGTCCGCGTGGCACGACAACAACCATCAGCTGTTCGCCACCGCGCACCACGAGCGAAAGGTCTCCAGCGCCATCCGACAGGAGGGTCGCTCGCTCCGCAGCGAGACCAGCAGCAGGGTGCGTATGGAGCCCCGATGGTGCTGGCACGTCACAAATAAACATGTTTGTTGTCTCTGAATGAACAATCTGCTCTTATTTTACTTATTTATCTTTGAAACTTCAGACGCACCAAAGGTCTGACAAAAGCGGAATTCACAGAATAATCCAAAAAATCCCATTTGCTTTGTCATGTTTAAAACGTTGATTCAGTCATAAGTTTTGTTCCTCTTTAGTAACCATTAGCATGTGGTATTCGCCCTCACCGCAGCACTAAGACTGCTCTTATTCGTGTTTTTAACAATATTTTGCTTGCCTCTGATTCTGGTTCTCATGTGTTGTTGGTGCTTTTAGACTCATCTGCCGCCTTTGACACTGTCGACCACGCAATCCTACTACAGCGACTGGAGCAGTTAATTGGCATTCGTGGAACAGCTTTAGAGTGGTTTCGCTCCTATTTCAGTGGCAGATGTTTTAATGTTGCCCTGGGGAACTGCGCCTCTAGAGTGGCACCTCTTTTTTGTGGGGGTCCCCAGGGGTCTGTTTTAGGTCCGCTTCTTTTTAATCTATATATTTTACCCTTGGCAGCCATTTTTTAGAAAATTCTGGGTAAATTTTCATCTCTAACCTGACGATTGTCAGCTTTATGTGGCCCTAAAATCTGCTGACCCCGTGCAACCCTGACTGACTGCCTGAGTAAAGCCAGGTCCTGGCTCTCGGCTAATTGTCTCCATCTTAACAGCTCCAAACTGGAGGCTATTCTCTTTGCCCCCTGCTCCCCCTCTGCTGTGGAGCCATCTCTGCCCCCGTCATTGTCAGTTTTGGTGAAGTCGACAATTACAAATTTGGGGGTCACTCTGGACGCTTTTTTAAAAATGGATGCACAGATAAGTCAGGTCATGTTTCTTTCATCTTCGGCGGCTGGCCAAACTAAAATCTGTCCTGAACAAAAAAGATCTTCAGTCAGTTGTTCATGCTTTTGTAACGTCAGGTCTGGACTATGCCAACTGTCTCTTATATGGTATTCCCTCCTCTTCAGTGGTACGCCTCCAACTGGTGCAGAATGCTGCCGCAAGGTTTCTTACGGGCATAGACCGACGGCAGCATATCACCCCTGTTTTGGCAAATTTACACTGGCTTCCAGTTCGGTTTCGTATTAAGTTCAAAATTCTCCTGTTGGTTTACAAATCTATCCATGAAATGGCCCCCTCCTGTTTGGCACATCTTTTGAGTCCCTATGTTCCGGCGCGAACCCTGACCAGCACCTTCTGCTCATCCCTCCTGCCCGCTATATGGCCCGTGGTGAACGGGCTTTTTCAGTTTGTGCGCCTAATCTTTGGAACCAGCTCCCCCTGATGGTCCGACTTGCCCCCTCCCTTCCCACTTTTAAAGAACGTTTGAAGACATATTTCTATTCCCTGGCCTTCCCGGCTGAGAATGCTTAACCCTTGTGCTTTCCTGTTTATTTATTTATTTATTTTTACTAGTTTTTATTTGTTTTATCTATTTTGGTGATGTATGGTCGTGTACAGCACTTTGGTTGGCGTTGTTGCCGTTTAGATGTGCTTTATAAATAAAGGTTGACGACGATGTTGATGATATCAGGACCCGTTTTCCCTTCTCTGAGTTTGATTCTTCACTTCAGCATTTCGCTAACAAATAAGAACTGAGGAGAAGCCATGTTTGTTTCTGGATAGACGGTGTGGGATGAGAGCGACACGTCTCGCCGACTCAGCGAGCGGGTTTGGGACGTGGCTCGGTGGAAGGACGTGTTGGAGAGATGTGCTCAGAAGGTGGACGAGGAGATGGAAGCTCTGACGCTGGTGAGTCAGCAGGAGGTCTTCCTTGCAGCTGAGGCTCTGCCCACTGGGCCTTTCCACCGGACGCGTAAGCGTTGCGTCTTCAGCGGTAAAGCGGATGGGTGCGTTTCCCATGGCTGTATGGCGGCGTGTTGTGGAAGCGTCCCAGAAGTGTTGGGTCTACACTTCCAGAACGAGTCTAACTCAGCAGCTCAGATTGGGCCAGACAGGAAGTCCAACACGACAGCAGAGTTACACATCTGGAAACTTTCAAAATAAAATTCCCGAGCTGACTTTACTAGTTCTAGTAAAAGTAACGTTGTTTGTTTCCCGTGGCGCCTCTGTATTCGAGGCAACCAGACCTTTTGGGATATTGAATGAAATCGCGTGTGGTTTTGCAATTCTCTCGTCTCTGTGACCGTGTGGGACTAGCTGCGTGGAACGCTCCACTCCCGGTTTGCATCTGAAACGCTCCCGGTGGGAAGCAGCTTGCTGGTAAAACGCGTCTGTTACGCCGTACGCGCCGCTTACGTGTCCAGTGGAACAGCCGGGTCATGGGGCTGCTGTGATGCGGTTCTGTTGGCCCAGTCCAAAGAGCAGACTGAGATGGTTCTGGCCGCCACCGCCGTACCCTTGGAGGTGAGCTCTGAGTGCCTGACGCTGAGGGAGGGCCGGCAGGGCCCCGAGCTGGTCCACGACCCGGTGGAGGAGCAGCTGAAGAAGGAGGTGGAGCTGATTGAAGGAGTCCAGCGACGTCTGCAGCAGAACATCCATCAGGTCTTCGAGCAGCTCTGGTGGGTTCTGTTCAAGTTCTAACAGGACCGCCATCTTCTTGCTCCAGTCTGACAGTTGGTTCTCTTCACAGCGTTCTGCAAGAGATTCGACACCAGCTGACCTCTGACCTCCAGAACAAGATGGATGCTCTGGATATCGACATGTCCTGCCTGTCGCTCAACATCAAGTCACCTGACATCTCTCTGAAGACAAACCCGACCCGGATACCGCCAGGGTAAGGTCAGGGTCGGGGGTCACCAATCTGTGGCTCTGGGGCCACGTGTGGTTCTGTTGTTTCCATAACAACGCAGGCACCGGGCCGGGATGTGTGGGAGTGTCGTTCAACAGGAACAAGTGTAAAAGTCCTGTTAATGTTTCTTATGAATGTCCTGTAGCTTCCTGTCACGTCCCGCCAGAATAAAATAACATAACAGGCGGTTTACTCAAATTTCTTTGATCTTTCAGCTAATCTCTTGCTGTCGCTCCCAAGTTTATCTGGTTTATCTCCAGGTTTACCTCCTTGTTTATCTCCAGGTTTACCTCCTTGTTTATCTCCTGGTTTACCTCCTTGTTTATCTCCTGGTTTACCTCCTTGTTTATCTCCTGGTTTACCTCCTTGTTTATCTCCTGGTTTACCTCCTTGTTTATCTCCAGGTTTATCTCCTTGTTTATCTCCAGGTTTATCTCCTGGTTTACCTCCTTGTTTATTTCCTGGGTTATCTCCTTGTTTATCTCCTGATTTACCTCCTTGTTTATCTCCTGGTTTACCTCCTTGTTTACCGCCAGATTTACCTCCTTGTTTATCTCCTGGTTTACCTCCTTGTTTATCTCCTGGTTTACCTCCTTGTTTATCTCCTGGTTTACCTCCTTGTTTATCTCCAGGTTTATCTCCTTGTTTATCTCCAGGTTTATCTCCTGGTTTACCTCCTTGTTTATTTCCTGGGTTATCTCCTTGTTTATCTCCTGATTTACCTCCTTGTTTATCTCCTGGTTTACCTCCTTGTTTATCTCCAGGTTTATCTCCTTGTTTATCTCCTGGTTTATCTCCTGGTTTATCTCCAGGTTTACCTCCTTGTTTATCTCCTGGTTTACCTCCTTGTTTATCTCCTGGTTTACCTCCTTGTTTATCTCCAGGTTTACCTCCTTGTTTATCTCCTGGTTTATTTCCTTGTTTATCTCCTGCTTTACCTCCTTGTTTATCTCCTTGCTTATCTCCAGGTTTACCTCCTTGTTTATCTCCTGGTTCCAAAGCGATTCCTCTGAAAACACCCCGGAGATCTGCCTGTTTGTGGCAGATGGCTGTAAAAACAGAAGCTGGCAGTTTTTTTTTTTATGACTCGAGAACAATCCAGTCAGACCTAAGCACCTGCAGCACCTCACCTAAATAAAGACTAAGAGATTTTAAGGTCATCAGTGACACAAATTACAAAACTTTATGTTTCATTTACCTCAAACTGAGCTGCTTCTTTTACTCTGGAGAACTGAAACGTACCCATTAACCTTCATGAGAATCTGTTTATTTCACGTGTTTATCTAAAAGGAGATGAAACTTTATAAACGGTTTTATTTTGAAAGGATCTAACAGCTTCCTGCTGTTAGATGATGATTTACTGTGATTAAAGGTGTGGCTCACTGAAAAACCACGCTTTAATGATTATGTCTGATTCTAACGGGTCACTCTGAGGCTGAACATTAAAATAGTCTCCTACACTTAGCTCCTGCATTAGCATCTGAAAGAAAATAGTCTCCTACACTTAGCTCCTGCATCAGCTTCTGATAGAAAATAGACGGTGAAACTCTAGGATTAGAAAATCCTGACAGATCTACGTCACCCTGTCACTAACATTCATGGGCTCACCCATTTGACTCATGACAGTGAAGACTGTTGTTGGTTTAGTCCAGGAAACAGTAGAGAACGTCTCAGCTAGTAGAAGCTAACCGTTAGCATTAGCGACTCCACCTCACAGCAGAACTCCTCCAGGCGTTGCAGAGCAACCAGAGTCAGTGGTAGAGTCGTGTTGCTGTTAGCCAATCAGAGGAGAGGTGATCACATATCAGGAAATGAGATTCCAGATCCTTCCGTTGGAAGCTACTTTCTCCTCCAGCTGAATGTTCGGTGCTGAAACGGGCACTTCCTTCACCAGCGACCACTGCAGATGTGTGGATGAAACCGGTGTTCAGCACCTTTAAACGTTGTTGTTGCAGTTCCTCCACCCCCCAGGAGTGGGTGCAGTTCAGCCACTTTAACGTGGCGCGAGCGCACGAGGCCATGCAGGCGTCTCAGCGCATGAGGGAGGACACGAGTCTGGCTGCAGCTCAGGTGAGAAAAGATGAACTGAACTTTAGTTTGACCCTTTTCCCAGAGGAGGCCACGCCGACGCCCTCAAACACAAATCAGACGAGTTGAAGTCATTTGGTTTAACAATCTGATGAAATCTGTTTGCAGATGAACAACGAGTTGGAGACCCAACGCAG
>SSNQ01000489.1:1050844-1064072 GCA_006942095.1 Nothobranchius kuhntae | reverse complement strand
TCTTCAGCGGTAAAGCGGATGGGTGCGTTTCCCATGGCTGTATGGCGGCGTGTTGTGGAAGCGTCCCAGAAGTGTTGGGTCTACACTTCCAGAACGAGTCTAACTCAGCAGCTCAGATTGGGCCAGACAGGAAGTCCAACACGACAGCAGAGTTACACATCTGGAAACTTTCAAAATAAAATTCCCGAGCTGACTTTACTAGTTCTAGTAAAAGTAACGTTGTTTGTTTCCCGTGGCGCCTCTGTATTCGAGGCAACCAGACCTTTTGGGATATTGAATGAAATCGCGTGTGGTTTTGCAATTCTCTCGTCTCTGTGACCGTGTGGGACTAGCTGCGTGGAACGCTCCACTCCCGGTTTGCATCTGAAACGCTCCCGGTGGGAAGCAGCTTGCTGGTAAAACACGTCTGTTACGCCGTACGCGCCGCTTACGTGTCCAGTGGAACAGCCGGGTCATGGGGCTGCTGTGATGCGGTTCTCTTGGCCCAGTCCAAAGAGCAGACTGAGATGGTTCTGGCCGCCACCGCCGTACCCTTGGAGGTGAGCTCTGAGTGCCTGACGCTGAGGGAGGGCCGGCAGGGCCCCGAGCTGGTCCACGACCCGGTGGAGGAGCAGCTGAAGAAGGAGGTGGAGCTGATTGAAGGAGTCCAGCGACGTCTGCAGCAGAACATCCATCAGGTCTTCGAGCAGCTCTGGTGGGTTCTGTTCAGGTTCTAACAGGACCACCATCTTCTTGCTCCAGTCTGACAGTTGGTTCTCTTCACAGCGTTCTGCAAGAGATTCGACACCAGCTGACCTCTGACCTCCAGAACAAGATGGATGCTCTGGATATCGACATGTCCTGCCTGTCGCTCAACATCAAGTCACCTGACATCTCTCTGAAGACAAACCCGACCCGGATACCGCCAGGGTAAGGTCAGGGTCGGGGGTCACCAATCTGTGGCCACGTGTGGTTCTGTTGTTTCCATAACAACGCAGGCACCGGGCCGGGATGTGTGGGAGTGTCGTTCAACAGGAACAAGTGTAAAAGTCCTGTTAATGTTTCTTATGAATGTCCTGTAGCTTCCTGTCACGTCCCGCCAGAATAAAATAACATAACAGGCGGTTTACTCAAATGTCTTTGATCTTTCAGCTAATCTCTTGCTGTCGCTCCCAAGTTTATCTGGTTTATCTCCAGGTTTACCTCCTTGTTTATCTCCTGGTTTACCTCCTTGTTTATCTCCAGGTTTACCTCCTTGTTTATCTCCTGGTTTACCTCCTTGTTTATCTCCTGGTTTACCTCCTTGTTTATCTCCAGGTTTACCTCCTTGTTTATCTCCTGGTTTACCTCCTTGTTTATCTCCAGGTTTACCTCCTTGTTTATCTCCTGGTTTACCTCCTTGTTTATCTCCTGGGTTATCTCCTTGTTTATCTCCTGATTTATCTCCTTGTTGATCTCCTGGTTTACCTCCTGGTTTATCTCCTTGTTTATCTCCTGGTTTACCTCCTTGTTTATTTCCTGGGTTATCTCCTTGTTGATCTCCTGATTTACCTCCTTGTTGATCTCCTGGTTTACCTCCTGGTTTATCTCCTGGTTTACCTCCTTGTTTATCTCCTGGTTTACCTCCTGGTTTATCTCCTGGTTTATCTCCTGGTTTACCTCCTTGTTTATCTCCTTGTTTATCTCCTGGTTTACCTCCTTGTTTATCTCCTGGTTTACCTCCTTGTTTATCTCCTGGTTTATCTCCTTGTTTATCTCCTGGTTTACCTCCTTGTTTATCTCCTGGTTTATTTCCTTGTTTATCTCCTGCTTTACCTCCTTGTTTATCTCCTGGTTTATCTCCTTGTTTATCTCCAGGTTTACCTCCTTGTTTATCTCCTGGTTTACCTCCTTGTTTATCTCCTGGTTCCAAAGCAATTCCTCTGAAAACACCCCGGAGATCTGCCTGTTTGTGGCAGATGGCTGTAAAAACAGAAGCTGGCAGTTTTTTTTAATTATGACTCGAGAACAATCCAGTCAGACCTAAGCACCTGCAGCACCTCACCTAAATAAAGACTAAGAGATTTTAAGGTCATCAGTGACACAAATTACATCAGCTTCTGACAGAAAACAGACGGTGAAACTCTAGGATTAGAAAATCCTGACAGATCTACGTCACCCTGTCACTAACATTCATGGGCTCACCCATTTGACTCATGACAGTGAAGACTGTTGTTGGTTTAGTCCAGGAAACAGCAGAGAACGTCTCAGCTAGTAGAAGCTAACCGTTAGCATTAGCGACTCCATCTCACAGCAGAACTCCTCCAGGCGTTGCAGAGTAACCAGAGTCAGTGGTAGAGTCGTGTTGCTGTTAGCCAATCAGAGGAGAGGTGATCACATATCAGGAAATGAGATTCCAGATCCTTCCGTTGGAAGCTACTTTCTCCTCCAGCTGAATGTTCGGTGCTGAAACGGGCACTTCCTTCACCAGCGACCACTGCAGATGTGTGGATGAAACCGGTGTTCAGCACCTTTAAACGTTGTTGTTGCAGTTCCTCCACCCCCCAGGAGTGGGTGCAGTTCAGCCACTTTAACGTGGCGCGAGCGCACGAGGCCATGCAGGCGTCTCAGCGCATGAGGGAGGACACGAGTCTGGCTGCAGCTCAGGTGAGAAAAGATGAACTGAACTTTAGTTTGACCCTTTTCCCAGAGGAGGCCACGCCGACGCCCTCAAACACAAATCAGACGAGTTGAAGTCATTTGGTTTAACCATCTGATGAAATCTGTTTGCAGATGAACAACGAGTTGGAGACCCAACGCAGAGCCACAGAGTTTGCGCTCCGTAAGCGGACCCACCAGCAGGAGCAGGCCCGAGACCAGCTGCTGTGGCAAATAAAGAACGTGTGTTTGTTTCCTTAATGACGCACCTGCTTGTTCTTCACAACCTTCATTCCTGCGTTTCTGACTCAGACTGAAGAGGAGATGACGTACATGGAGACTGACATCCGTGGTCTGGATGCAGACCTGCAGGCCAAGGCGGCCTCCCTGAAGCTGGCTCACACCCGGCTGGAGAGCAGAACCCGGCGCCCCGGTGTGGACCTGTGCAGGGACCAGGTCTGTGGTCATGACAGAGGTCTCAGTAGACCGACAGAAACCGAGACCCGTTTCTTTCTGCTGGGTTTCAGGTGCAGCACGGACTCGTAGCTGAAGTCCAGCAGCTGGAGACCACCATCCAGACCCTGAAGCAGAAGCTCTCTGAAGCTCAGTGAGTCCGACCCGTTTGATGAAGAGTTCTTTGTTTTGCTTTGACTCTCGTGGAGGCGGATTCTGGAGTTTGGCTCCTAACCAGCTGGTGATCTGGGTTTGATGTAGCTGTTCTGGGTGTTTCTGAGGGAATGTTTTTCTCAGGAGTTCCTAACACCAAATCCCTCCATCCTGCTCTTCTTCCAGACTCTCTCTGCAGAAGATGAAGCTCCACCACAGCCGCATGCTGCAGGATCTCTCCAGGAAACAGGAAGCTCTTTCCCTGGAGCAGCGAAGCTCCAACACCCGGGCCCGCCTCAGACCGACCCCCAGCACCGATAAAACCCCGGTACCGCTGGTCCCACTCGCAAACTCCAGTGGGAGGAGCAACCTGCAGCCCATGGCTCAGTGAGAGGGAAAAGCCTCCAAACGGGAATCCCCTTTAGGCCGGTGTCCGATACCGGCAGGACGGACATCCGCCTTTTCTCTGTGCATCCCTAATAAAAACTTCCTTTATTCGTTCATTTCTTATGTGGTTAAATGCTGATAAATAATAATATCAGGACTTGGATCCTTCACCAGAGGGCAGGAGACATAACACCATTTTTAAATGTAGCGCTTTTAGGGAAGGAGCAAATCCCGTAGAAGAGGTAAAGCCCCCAAGAGCCGGTGGGCCCCTGAACCCCCCCCCCCCAGCAGGTGACCCGCCTCACGGCTGATGGACCACTCAGGTCTGGATTTCACTCATCAGGTGGTTTTTGTTCAGGAAACGAGAGATTAGATCAGAAGTACCGAAGCAGTCTGGGTCTCCGAGGTCAGCGGCGGAAACGTTTATGTACGGAAAGCCAACAGGGTCATCATCCTTGTGCTGTTAAACACCCTCTGATCCATGAAAATTTTCACCAGTTTCCTTATAAAGAAGCGTTCTACGTTTGTTTCTCTGGCCTGTTTTACCAAATGCTGAAGTGTGAACGGTTCAAAGGTCAGAGGTCAAACATGTTCCTCTGAAACGGTCAGCTGAGAGGACGCTTTTTGAGCCAGGTCAAACTACGGCTACAGAGTTGTGTTTTCTTTTCTGGAGGAGAACCAGGAAGCAGGAGCAGAGCAGTGTTTCTAACTGAGCCTCCTTTGGTTGAAGACCCGTTGGAGCGCGAACAGAACCAGAACAGGCAGCGTTAACGGGTCGAGCTGGTCAGAGCGCTTCTGGGCCCAAACATCTCCTGATTGAACTGCTTTTGTGGAAAAAACATTTCTTGGAATCCCAGATTTCTTCCAGAAGTCATTTATCTTCTGCTTCATTTCTCCCAAAGCCTCCACACCGCCGCGCCTCCTCCACCTCCTCCACTCCGACTCTTTCTGCACCATAAAACGGCCACAAACACGCCTCTCGTTCCCAGAGCCAGGCCAGGCACGTTTACGACCTTCCTGCCGAGCCCTCCGGTCCACTCAGACAGCACGCGCTTCCTGATCGCTCCAATTATTCTGAATCATTTCACTTAAGGACCCAGATGCTACCTGTCTGCTGCCCGGGGCTGAGAGGGTGATTAGGGCCGGCCGCTGATGGATAAATGCTCCATACTTCTGCCTGACTGGCTGCGCCTCCTTATCTGTCATGATGTCGTGTGCACCTCGCCCCCAGCGCGCCCCCTTCGTGGCCAACGCCTCCTTTTTTTGTTTTGCTACCTGTTTCAGAGGCTGGGTCTGCGCCTGAGAGGAGATACGATGGAGGGAGAAAGCAGCTCTGAAACAGAAAACCTTCAGAACGTGACTAGAACTGACAGCAGGACAGGCATCCAGGTGGTTTCCTGCTTCTAAACCCCGGTCATGGTGAACCAGGGTCCTCACCCTTCAGCCAGCTTGACTAAGGAGATGGAGCTGACTGTCACGGACTGCGTCGCCCTGTCTGTCTACACCTTCACCTTCCTGCTCGGGCTTCCTGCCAACCTGTTCGTCCTCTTCGTTTACGTCCGCAAGGCTCGCAAACACGGTGCCACACCCAATGTGGTCTACGCCCTCAACCTGTGCTTGGCCAACCTGGTGCTCGTGGCCTGGCTGCCAGTGAAGGTCTCGGAGACGGTGCTGAATGTCTGGACGCTGCCGCCGCTCGTCTGCCCCATCTTCAGCTTCTTTCTCTACTCCTCGCTGTACGGCAGCTGCCTCTTCATCACCGCCGTCACGGTGGGCCGGTACCTCAGCATCGCCTTTCCCATTATCTACAAGAGGTACCGCCGTGCCCAGCTGTCCTGCTTCATCTGTGTGGCCCTGTGGGTGGTGGTGATGCTGCACCTTAGTGTTAGCCTAGTGGCTGAGGGCGGGGCCTATTTTGTTGGTGTTAAGGATGACGCCTCTGCTTGTTACGACCATTTCAACAGGTCTCAGCTGGACGTCCTGCTGCCTCTGCGTCTGGAGATGGCCATCGTTTTGTTCATGCTGCCTCTGATCGTGACGTCTTTTTGCACGCTACGGTGCGTAACGTTGGTGTGGCGCTCAAATCTGCCCCCTGTGGGTAAGAGGAGAGTCCTAGCCGTGGCGCTGTCCACGCTGGCCGTGTTTGTGATCTGCTACGCGCCCTACAATGCCTCACACGTTGTGGGCTTCCTGCAGGACGACAACGTGGAATGGAGGAGTCTGGCGATGCTGACGAGCTCCTGTAACGTCTTCCTGGAGCCCGTGGTCATGTTGATGCTTTCACCGGCCGTGTCCAAAGGCATTCTGGGAAGACTTTGCGGCCAGATGAGCCACTTCCGGAGGAGCAGTGGGTGTCGACACCAAGGTAAACCCATCAGTAAGTTCACCAACGTCAAGCTGCCGCCCACGCTGTCTGAGAGGAGTCAGGTGGGAGTAGAGGTGACGAAAGAGACTCATGGGTGATAACAGTCGTCAGCGTTCACCTGAGAAGAACCCGCGGCTGTGACGTCGCTCTTCATCGCTCTTCATCGCTGACCAAACAGAAAAAGACCGCAGCATCTTTCTGGCAGGAAGTCCAGACCAGTCCCAGCTCGTTGTGTCAGGTAGATCTGGACCTGACTTTTTAGAAAAGCCTCCGGCTGGGTTTGACTTCACCTGAGCTCACCTGAGTCAGGTGATCAGTTTGGTGACAGATGGCTCCATCCTGCGTCCGCGGTAACAGATTTCAACAAAACAGATGATCAATTTTATTATTTGTTTCTTGATTGGTACAAAACCCACAAATTTCCCAAATATCTGACGTTCAGTTATTACAGGTTGGTCAATCATTAAATCAAAGTTGTGTTTTAGGTTTGTTCTCACTGCTAAATTATTCACCCAACCCTCCATCAGTGACTGGATTAGAGACGATTTCTACCGTCAAACCTGAAGAATCTGGTTTTATTTGATCTGTGCCTTTTCTTTTTACTTCATCGCTCCTTAATAAATAAACTGAATGAAAACAGAAAATTATCTTTACTTTGAAAAGTTCTGATTAATTCTGTATGTTCTTTGAAAAACAAAATTCATCAAAACATGATAAAAATGTTTTTAATTTTTACATAATCTAGAATAATTATCTTTAGTTGCATTTGTCCAAATGAAACATGGTTGAATCAGTCAATATGCAGCTTTGCTAGTTCTGATTATTTGTTGTTTTTATTTGAACAGTCAGGTGATCAAATCAGACAGCAGCTACGGAAGTACACAAAGCATTATTACATAAAATAATTTAAAAGTTATATTCTTGGTATAAAGATTAAAACAAACCTATTAAAAGTTTAGCCTAAGCTACTGCTAATGTTAACCTGAGTTTAGACTAAGCTACTACTAATGTTAGCCTGAGTTTAGACTAAGCTACTATTGTTGTTCACCTGAGTTTAGCCTAAGCTACTGCTAATGTTAACCTGAGTTTAGACTAAGCTACTACTAATGTTAGCCTGAGTTTAGACTAAGCTACTATTGTTGTTCACCTGAGTTTAGCCTAAGCTACTACTAATGTTAGCCTGAGTTTAGACTAAGCTACTATTGTTGTTCACCTGAGTTTAGCCTAAGCTACTGCTAATGTTAACCTGAGTTTAGACTAAGCTACTACTAATGTTAGCCTGAGTTTAGACTAAGCTACTATTGTTGTTCACCTGAGTTTAGCCTAAGCTACTACTAATGTTAGCCTGAGTTTAGACTAAGCTACTATTGTTGTTCACCTGAGTTTAGCCTAAGCTACTGCTAATGTTAACCTGAGTTTAGACTAAGCTACTACTAATGTTAGCCTGAGTTTAGACTAAGCTACTATTGTTGTTCACCTGAGTTTAGCCTAAGCTACTACTAATGTTAGCCTGAGTTTAGACTAAGCTACTATTGTTGTTCACCTGAGTTTAGCCTAAGCTACTGCTAATGTTAACCTGAGTTTAGACTAAGCTACTACTAATGTTAGCCTGAGTTTAGACTAAGCTACTATTGTTGTTCACCTGAGTTTAGCCTAAGCTACTACTAATGTTAGCCTGAGTTTAACCAAAGACACTGCTAATGTTAGTCCAAGTTTAGCCTGAGCTACTAATGTTAGCCCGAGTTTAGCCTAAGCTACTACTAATGTTAGCCTGAGTTTAGCCTAAGCTACTACTAATGTTAGCCCAAGTTTAGCCTAAGCTACTACTAATGTTAACCTGATTTTAACCAAAGACACTGCTAATGTTAGCCCAAGTTTAGCCTAAGCTACTACTAATGTTAACCTGATTTTAACCAAAGACACTGCTAATGTTAGTCCAAGTTTAGCCTAAGCTACTACTAATGTTAGCCCGAGTTTAGCATAAGCTACTACTAATGTTAGCCCGAGTTTAGCCTAAGCTACTACTAATGTTAGCCTGAGTTTAGCCTAAGCTACTACTAATGTTAGCCTGAGTTTAGCCTAAGCTACTACTAATGTTAGCCCGAGTTTAGCCTAAACTACTGCTAATGTTAACCTGAGTTTAGCCTAAGCTACTAATACCATTTGCCCATGCTGTTGCTAAGAATAACCTAAGCTACTGCTAACACCTTTGTTGCCAAATACCAAATCAGATCTGGTTGAGAACTGGTGAGGGCCACGTGGAGGAGGACTAGTCTCAGTCTGAAGTGGAATTAGACCAATTTTTATTTTAATTCTATAAAATCAGTGTTATCAAAAACATTACAAGCCGATCAATTTTTACCTGTGAGGTCTTTAACCTGGAGTTCTTTTTAAATCAGAGCTGGTTGGAAAACTGGTGTGAACCAAGTGGAGGAGGTCTTGTATCAGCCTGAAGACACTATGGTCAGGCTAGTAGTCACTGGTAAGACACTAGTGTGGGGAGGGGGGCTGTTATGGGTCTGTATACCCCTCAGAAAGTTGCACCTCGACCCCTGACTCAAGCCTTTGTATAAATGAGTGTCTAATAGTTCTGAAGATGTGTGTGGTCACTATAAAACCCTCCTCAGGTCAGCTACAAAGAAACATGACCAAAGCCCTGTAATAGAGGTGTAATAGAGTATCTCTGATACTGAATGCGACCGTTCCAGCACTGCTCCTGTTGGCTGGTCTCGGTTTTCAAACAGGACTTGTGGGTGCAGCTGGACTCTGGGACTTCATATTTAGTCACGTTTTAGGTGATTTCATTTCATGTGGAAAAGCCAAAGAAGGAGCAGGGTAAGTAGACCTAAAGGATAACTTCTTCTTTTAAAGCTCTTTGTGTTGTTCTACTCAGAAATACACTGACCGGCCAAATAAAAAGGTCACACACTAATATTCTGTTGGACCATGTTAGCTTTGGCGTCGACATGCATTCGCTGTGGCGTTGTTCCGATAAGCTTCTGCAGCATCACCAGATTCATCTCCATCCAGTGTTGCATTAATGTTCCACCAAGATCTTACGCTGATGATGGCGAGTCTGACCGCTGCACAAAGCCTTCTCCAGCACATCCCAAAGATGGGCTTAAGGTCTGGACTCTGTGGTGGCCAATCCATGTGTGAAAATGATGACTCATGCTCCGTGAATCACTCGTTCACTATCTGACCCGATGAATCCTGGCATTGTCATCTTGGAATATGGCCGTGCCATCAGGGAACATGGAACAACCTGGTCATTCAGGATATTCAGGTAGTCAGCTGACCTCATTCTTGGAGCACTTCTGTAGCTGAACCTAGACCTAACCACCTGCAGCAAGCCCAGATCATAGCCCTGCCCCCACAGGCTTGTGCAGTAGGCACTAGGCATGATGGGTGCATGACTTCATCTGCCTCTCTTCTTACCCTGATGCACCATCACTCTGGACCAGGGTCCATCTGGACTCATCAGACCAGGTTTAATAAAGCGTTGGACTGCTCTGAACCAGTTTCTGAATCTCCTTAGATGTCTTCTCTGCTTGATGCCGATGATCTGACCCTTCTCACACAGACTCACATCTTCTCCACCACCAGATGGGCCTTTCCACCTGGTGGTGTGAGAAAAGAGAAGCAGCTGGTTGGTGGGGTAAATAACTTGTTGCAGGCTCCAGGTGGAGACTTGTTTTGGCCGGGCATTTTTAAATGTTTCTGCCAAACAGCTTCAACTGCTGCAGAAGTCATTTAGTGTTTCTGTGATTGGTAAAGATCCAACTCTGGAGCGTGCTTTGGTTGTGGGATGATGGAGGATGAAGATGCTGCAGTTAGATGGTACAGGCTGGACCTCCAGCGAGGACCAAAGTCTTCCTCCTCTCCGTTTCTCTCACATGAACACTTCTACGTTGGCTTCTTGAAGACTTCTCCTCATCCGAGGACAAACTGCGTCACGCCTGCCCGTTGCTAGGAGACCATGTTTAGAGAACAGATTGCTTCCTGAAGATTATTACATTTCCGCTGTGGAAGCATATTAGTTGTGTGTTTGAGTTCTGATGCAACAGTCCGATTCCAGGAGCGGAGCAGCGCGGACGTCCTGATGAACGGGATGGACGTTCCACCCTAACAGGTGAGTTCTTCAGACGCCTTGGCGGCTAAACCCGAACAGATCCGCTTTAAAGAGGGAAGCACCGATTCTGCTCTAGAGGGCCGATTTAAGACTCTTCGCTCAGACCTGCTGCTTCGTCTCAAACAGCTGAAGTGAAAACATTTATTTCTGATGATCCAGTTTCCTGCTTTTGTTGGTTTCTGAGGTTTGGGTCAGAACAGAACCGGATGAAGAGTAAACTTTAAACGTTTATTTAAAATCGGAGACTCATTGGAGAGTTTATCAGTTTCCTGGAGAAGTTTAGCAGGCGGAGGACAGACAGAGCCGATCTGGTTAAACCCGCTTCAGCTCCACGGAGAGAAATTCCTGTTTGGTATTCCCACTCGGATCTGGAAAACCGTGCTTCTTCCTTCATTAAACAAACTGGCTTCTGGATCTGCAGCTTTTATTTTGAAAGATATGAAGTCAAAACCGAGTCAGGCTGAAAAATAAAATCTGTTGTAGTTTTCACTTTTTACCGACGCTGGTGAGAAAAGATGGATTTATGGTTGTTTTGTTCCGCCAGCATGACGGCGTTGGCGGCCATCTTGAACGAGGCAGAGTGAGGGTTTCAGGTCTGACGTTGGTTTGTGTCTCCCGCAGCGCCTCACACGAGTCTCCGGTCCGAGTGGCAGCCATGTTCTACAGCCACCTGCTGCTGGCGGTCTACATCCTCACATTCCTGATGGGGGTCCCGGCCAACATGCTGTCCTTCGTCACTTTCTGCAGGAAGGTGCGTCGCAAAGCGGCGCCGATCGACGTGCTGCTGCTGAACCTCACCATCTCTGACCTCATCTTCCTGGCCTTCCTGCCGTTTAAGATGAAGGAGGCCTACGACCACATGAACTGGCTGATGCCGTACGCGCTGTGCCCACTGACCGGGTTCCTGTTCTACGTCACCATCTACAACAGCACCTTGCTGCTGACGGCGGTGAGCGTGGAGCGCTACCTGGGCGTGGCCTTCCCCCTCAGGTACTCGGCGTGCCGCCGGCCCTGCTACGCCGTGTGGGCCTGCATCGCTTTCTGGATAGTGACCTCCTCCAACCTGTGCTTCGTCTACATCCTGCCCTACGCCCAGTGGACCGGCGGAGGGAGCTTCTACAGCAGCAACGTCAGCGGCCCCTCCCCTCCCCCACCCACCTGCTACCTGAATTTCTCAGACGGAGAGCTCCAGATCCTGATGCCGATTCGCCTGGAGCTCTTCCTGGTGCTCTTCTGCATCCCCTTCATCATCAGCTGCTTCTGCTACGTCAACTTCATCCTCATCCTGTCCCGCCTCCCACACATCACCCGGCGCCGGCGGCTGCGTTGCATTGGTCTGGCGCTGGGGACGCTCATCGTGTTCACCGTCTGCTTCGGGCCGTACAACGTCTCCCACGTGGTGGGCTTCGCCTACATGGAGAGCCACGACTGGAGGAACCTGGCGCTGCTGTCCAGCACCCTGAACGCCTGTCTGGACCCGTTCATCTTCTACCTGTCGTCAGCGGCGGTCCGGAGCATGATGAACCGCTGCTTCAGGAGGGTCACGACCAAGATGCACATCCTCAGGTGCAGACGGGCCTCGCAGTCACCTCAGCACAAACTCCCCACCAGAGAAAA
This sequence comes from Nothobranchius kuhntae, assembly GCA_006942095.1. Lineage (NCBI taxonomy): Eukaryota > Metazoa > Chordata > Actinopteri > Cyprinodontiformes > Nothobranchiidae > Nothobranchius > Nothobranchius kuhntae. The sequence continues at coordinate 1,052,349 of SSNQ01000489.1, read as the reverse complement.
CCACGAGGCAGACGCTCCGCCCTGAAGGCCGCAGCAGGTTCACACACATCCAGGACTTTAGGAGGATTCGGGTCAGATGAGGTTCTGGTGGTTCTGCTTCAGTCAAACGGCTTTCCAGGAGTCTCCTTAGGTCCACGTTGGTATTCGGTAACCAACCAGGAACCAGTAGGTGGTTACAGATGGGACTGTTTGGGTCAACTGGACCATTTCGGATCCGAGGAGCTTTTAAACCAGTGAGAACTTAATAAATATGAGCTAGTTCTCCTGGTTCTCCACCTAGAACACCTGCAGAATCTGCTAAACAAACTTAAAACAGTCCTTCGTGCCTCTCAACAACGTTCTGGCATCGTGTGGCTGAAACACGAATGACGTGGTTCTCTCACGGTTGTGTAGAAGCCTCCACCACCAGCACGTCTCTGACCAAAACCAGCCATCCGGTGCCTCTTCCCTGGGAGAACACCACCGGTGTGTGAGGTTCTCCGCTCAGTAACACCAGAGGAGGAGAAACAGCCGGCTGCTACCGCTTCAGCTTTAGGACAAACTACCAGTCCCAAAAAGACAATCACCGTCTGAAGTCACGGACAGCAACAGACGTTCGGAGCTAGAAAACAGCGACAGGTGTTTAGCGCTGTCTCGTTTCCTCTGGTGATGTGGGTTTCTGGTTCCGGTGTTGATAAAGGATCTGCTCGGGTGCAAGATCGGCTCGGGGTCCGTCGACTGCCGATGACGTCAAAGTACGGCAAACCCACTCGGACAAAATACACTACACATCTATACTGTTGGAAAGAATTTAGCACTTTCGTTATTAAAATAATGTTTCTTACGACGTAAGTTTGTGTTTATAAAGGTATTTGTAAAATAAAACACTATTTTATTCATAATGTTGAACTCCTCTTTGAGCACATCCCTTGAAGGATCATAGGTATTAGCAACACCTGTGAAATTGTATTTGCAGGAAAGAAGTGTGTCCCGTTTATTGAAGTATTTTGTGTTTAGAGTTTTTGACGTCTTGTCCATGCGTAGTTCAGGTACGCTCATAGCTGCTAGCCAAAACTCTGGAGTTAAAAGTTTTCTGGCTTTACTAAAATACCTGTCTGTTTGATTGATGGTAGTTTTACTTTCTATTAGACTCCAAATGTAATCATTTGGCACGTTTCTAATTCATAATTTGTAAGAATGTAATCGGTGATATTAGCATTAGCATTCCTATGGGTTTTTCCATGTATATTAGCATTGCGCTAACCACTCGCTGCCAAATTGCAGCCTTTGAGATTAGAAAATCTCCTTTTGTCACATCGCAATTTAATTGCACATGCAGTTAATCGTTCAGCCCTAATATACATGCAGCTCTATGCTAAAAGTGTATTTTCAAAGAGGTAATGATGGATTTCTTTGTAAACGTTGTCCATCTTTCCAACAGAAACATTTGCCTGGACCAACGTAACGTGATTACGTAACTTCCGTAAGCTTCATGTTCAGCCAATCAACTACTTTGACGTCATCGG